>JAUKNK010000346.1:165000-603177 GCA_030765055.1 Mantis religiosa | reverse complement strand
GGTTTTACTTAAATTATTTATCGTAGCGTCGCGTATTCGATTTATTTTAAACGTTTATTAAACGTTCATAAATGATGAGCTCCAATAACGTCTAATAGTGTCAAGAAGACTTTTACCGTAAACGCGTCTACCCTATCCGAGAGTTCGAACCAGAGGAAAGGATTAAGAATAAAATCATTGGTTTTTTTCTCTGTTTTGGTTGCTAAGTTACTGTAAAACTTAATTCTGATTGGGCCTACGTCACAATTCGGAATTTCAATAAACCTAAGCATTTGTTGCATCATCTATATGGTCTGCTTGGTTATTAACTTATGTTGAATTACAGGTGACCATGTTTACTCAATATGTCCATGTATGCAATATCAGCTTTAATATGTTAACCATATTTGTATTGTATATAATAAGGATCAAGCAGTATTTCATATTAACAGTATCATCAAGTGATTAAATGTGATAAAACTGTTAGCAACGATATGGTTTTGCTTTTTAAAAGTTTGTGTACTCCTTAGGTTTTATGTGCTGAGTATATAATAATAAGATGAAGGTAATCAGAAAAATCTAGAATTCTTAATTTACGAATTGTTATAAGTGCGGTGCAAACAAAGTTACGGCCCAAGTTTAAAATGCCTTCTGTTCTATTGAATGATGTTTTTGCATTTTGAAATTTCGCATTTAGAAAAGAATAAATTGTATCACATTTGCCAACAAAAAGAATGAACTTGCTCAAAAATTATACCTGTATTGTAAATAATGTCGACCAAAGCTAGACTAAAGATAATTCGAATCAGTATAGCCAACCAGTGCGATAGTTCCAACGACTTCAATACTTAGAAGATTTACAATATCTTTGTAGTTACATATTACTTTTAAGATGACTATAAAAAATTTCTAGCGTTGCCTGCATCTGTATAGGTTCCGTGTAGAAATAAAATGAAATAATAACATAGCGATCTAAAACTTAAGCATACATTTAAATTACGATATCATTCACAAAAAACACAGAGAAACAAACACAACCAATAGAAAGAAAGTATGAATAAATTTGACTATTATGGTGGCCTGAAGGGCTATTACTGACTTAAAAGGAGATTTACATATCGCAAGAGGTAGCTATCCAAAGTTTAACTCAAAAGACGCATTGCCTGCAGTCATAAGTTCTGTTGCCGCAATTTTTGTCCAGGAATCTCTGATTGGAGATGGTAGAATGAATATGTGAAGATAATTCTCTCTGTTTGGACCTTCCGAAGTTCTAAGTTTACATTTAAGGAGAGAGTCAACTGAAATGTGAGGCGGTCCTTGCCCGTTAGCAACCTGGTTGAGTCCCCCTAGCACGCAACACCTCATAAAATAGGGAAGGTGGACGGGTGAGGGTTACAGATGTAGGTTTACTGGACAGATCGGGGTTTTCTTCGGGTTTCGCTCTGCATGGACTCTTCTTTGTTCTAGGGTGTGGGATACGTCCTGACTGGTTGTGGCGTGATTAGCGAAGAAAGCAACTCGACTGTATCATGATCGATTTATTCACAAATGTTATCAGAAACCTCACTCGCCACCTGGCAAATTACTTTTTGCAGACCCGTGTGTTATGTTTGGCGGTAACGATTTAGTTCTTTACACGCCTTGTGTATTCAGTGTATTCTTTCCACACTTGTATGTATATGACGTGACTTCACTAAGCTCCGACTTAGAGAAAGAGTGTTTCTGTTATCAAACTCACGAATCCATGTGTTGAGTATTCGAGGTCCTCTTGCCGCACTTATATGTACGACGTAACTTCACTGTACCCCGACCGAGGGAGAGGGCTCAGCTATCAAAATTACGGTTCCGCCTTCTCCTGGAATTGCCCCTCTTTCGTTACATTTTGAATTTTTTTGTGAATCGCGTGTTTAAGCTCCAAACTGTAATTGGTTTGGTTTCAATTTCGAGTTTTAACCATCGTACGAATTTTGTATGTGCGCATGACCGAACGTTGATAGAAAGTTTCCACAGCGTCCACTTACTTAATTCCGAAGAACGTACGTTGTGAAAGCTTAGGAATTCGGATAATCTATAACTCCATTGTATCGATCACGTACGTATTGGCGTGAAAGAGAGTACAGGGTGGCAGACCGACCCTTCACATGGTTCGCAGGCATTGTTCCTAGGGGTGAAATTTGTTATGAAGGAAGCCGACCGATCTGTGTTCCCAACCTTGAGGGACCTCATGTGTCTGTTTCTCCGTCCATCTACATTTACAGTCTATCAAACACTTATTATATATATATAATATATAATATATACACTATAATGCGCTATTGAAATAGCTGTGTATTTCCTTTCGATGCAAAATAATCAGTATAAAATATCTATCTAACCCAATATTTTGATATAACATATATTAAGCGACCTTATGTTTATGACCAAGGGGAACCGTTACAAATGAGTGATATCGGAACAAAAGTTTGAATTTTTGTTTCATTGATTAAAAATTCTTGCCTTTGTCATTTAAATATGGTATATTTTTACGCTTGGATATTTTAAAATGTCTCAGCGGCCATTTAAAACATGAACGTACTAATACACAGTATTCAAATACATATTTTGCCTCATTTCCTCAAACTAAGTTTTTTCGCCCTAAGGTTCCTTGTAATTACATTTTGGTCAAGTTTTCTTGAAATTTGGCATATAACCTCCTCAGCACCTTTATTTTGTATGTTTTTGTTTTGTTGAGTATGGTTCAGTAAATGGGAAAATTATAGTAGTTAAAAATAAATATTGCCATAAAAGTAGTTTCCTGTGCCGTTTGCTTTCATTACGCAGTAAAGTCCAGATACAACTTTATTTTACATGTATTAAGAATATGTTGATCAACTATGGTATATGGCAGTTGAAAACTGAACCGAAAGCTAAAAGAATGTTTTGTTAAAGCGAGAGAGGAAGATATGATTATTAAAACTCCAGCAACGATCGACTCTTTAGCCCTTATATATTTGTACTAACGGTCTGCAACAGTGTACACTGTACACTATTCTTGAAAACTAAGTACTAATGTCTCCAGTTAAATGGGTTTAACTATTTAAATACACCTTAAAATAGATTAAGTTATCCTATGCTCCATTCGACTGGGAAATGGTGACAAATAAATCAAAATGACAACTAGAGCTACAATTAGTGATAGCACACTTGGTTCCGCTTTTCTAAACATATTTACTAGTGGCCTTCATTGCTGTGCATTACACCGGGCATGGAAAATTCACCCACAAATCACCAGTCGCGTCTTGTCCAGTGAAACTGTGTCACTTCAACACATGCTGGAGGTGCCCTACTCTCACCAAGGCGGCCAGGGTTCGATCCCAGGCGACCGCAAAGTGAGATTTGTGGTGGAAAACACGGCGCTGGTGCGGGTTTTCACCGGGACCTCTGGTTTCCCCCACCATCTCATTCCACCGGTGCTCCAGTTTCATCTCATCTACCATCAGTGTCACCGCCTGCGGTGGCGTATGTAGTAAAAGCGGGTGTTAAACGCTGCACACCTCGAAGTGCCCTAGGTTTGCATTAATACACTTTTGGAATCAGGTAACAAGAGGGAGTGGCACGGATTGCAGTGTTTCTACAGATATTGCTGCAGATGTCGCAGTAACACGATGTTGCATATCCTCCACTGTCCTTGGCGGTTCTTGGTACATTATTTCACTGTGTCCCAGAGAAAGATGTCTAATGGCGTCAAGTCTGGAGATCGAGCTGGCCATCGCGCAGGATCTTCCCGTGAAAAATTAAAAGCTTCACATCCACAACGTCTCTGGAAACTTGTGTATATTTTGCGGGACATACACCATGATAGAATCACGCTGATTGACGCGTTTCCAATCCCACGTCCTCCATGAAGAAAAATAGAGTTTGTTGCATAAATTATGTATATTTCAGAATGTATGAGCTTTAGAAACGTGAAACCAAGTGCGGTATCACTAACTGTAGCTCTAGTTTTCATTTTGCTAGAATAAACATACACGTTCCATTTAAAAAAAGGCAACTTGCTGTTGGAAGTACTTTTTGTTTACCTTTATGGATTGTGCATACCTTTTCACTGTGTGAGCCCCTGATATATGTACATTCCTGGCCAACTGGAATTGTCATATTTTGTTTCATTTCGCAGATATTTGAGGTCGTAGAGATAAGTGGGACACGCTGTATATTTAAAAAACACAAAGAATGAATAATAGTAGCTTTTTCATTATTCCAGCACTCTTTTTCCTTAATTATATACGTACTTACACAATGGGACTCCTTGGATATGTTAGCATTTGGAACAGTTACTGAGGAAAACAAAGTAGATTTTCGAAATTACCAAATATAGTCCGAAAATCTAAGGCAAGCATTTTCGATATGCTGTAAAATCTACTCATACTCTTGACTTTAATCCTAAGCCGCTTGTAGACCTCACGTTCTCTAACTAGGCATAGTCACTCACTCCCCCCCCCCCTCTCTCTCTCTCTGCCTCTGTCTTCAGCGTTTTAATATGAACCAACGTTTTCGGACTGAACGAAATGACTAAAATGCTTAGATGAACTCTAAGGTCCATAGAGCTTAGACTTATGCGATGTTCATCATTTTAGGATAAGCGAAACCCGCTGAAAAAACCTCACCATGACCGACATTGGATCTAGCAACCTCTTGATCGAGAGGCGGGCACGGTACAACCTTCGCTACTGCGCTACTGAAGAGGACATTTTGTTGCTGATCAGCTGAATTGCGCTCCTGGAGAGAGATAACGGGATTACCATGCGACGTGTCGGACAGCACTACAGAGAAATATGGAGATCGACAATCTTATTGCTACGTGTTCGGTTTTCGTCTTATCTTCTGGTTGTTGATTATTTTGACATATCCATGCCAGGTTAACGAAATATTAACTTTTCGCTGCTACATTGGTGAGCTGAAGGTTCACATGTTTCACATTCTGAATGAATATGCTGCAAATTTTATAGAACTGGTAAATCATGAAGACTAGGCAAATAGTTAATACACAAAAACATTTAGACTTCATAGAAGTACACAGATAATAAATTTCGTGTTGTTGCAGCACAGTTAAAACTTTTCTAACTAAAGAATTAAACCCGTCCACCCCGTTTTCCATCCATCCCTCCGTAGGACCGTTCGTCCATTGCCTCACCCACCCACTCACCCACCTAACCACCTACTCACCCACTGACCCACCCACCTACCTAAACTATGGTTTTAGTAGCAACAGTTTTCGAAGTATTATTTGTTAAGTGTTTAACCTTTCTGTGGTTGAAGTGTCAGTTCTTATCTCTAAAGAATTTTAGGCGATTAGTGTCTTTACGTATGGATCTCATTAACAAAGTCAAGGTGCCTTGATTTTGATATTGCATGTTGCCATTCATATGCTTAAAGTGATTATTTCTATTCAACATTAGTTTGGAATAGGAAACAAAATATAAGTCATACTTTTAAAATTTAAAAGGAAAGAAACTCTTATCATTAACTTCCAAAACACAAATTAGCAGAAATATCTGGCGTTATACGGAGTTTGGTGCTGTTGGAGAAACATCGAAGTTTTAAATGAACTTTTTTTATTTTCGCTTAAACTAATACAAAGGAAACACTACCGGTGTTCATTTTTTTTCCAATTTTATCTTCCTACCTTCATTGCTCCATAAGTCCCATCTCTACTCGTAGTCCTAACATTTAAGACCCATGCACCATTTGCACACATTTGCGAGAATTTTCTTCTTCTTCACATTATCTGCTCTTAAACAACTAAGAGAAACATTATATCCCCTTTACTACTGAGGAAGGAGTTCATACTTAACAACGTGAAATCTGTTTCCCGAAAAATATTTTCCGTTCCAGTTTCCTTAAGAGTGTTTTCTTGAAATAAAATACTGATATTATATTTTTTTCTTACCCTACACAATAGACGTCAAAGTTTCCATTCACAGTAAGAAACCTTAAAAGTGTCTCATATCGAACAATTTTCAACTCCTTTATGGGTGAAGCTGTTACACATCAAAATTTATTTGTGTATTGCTGAGGAAGCCATCCCACTCTTATTGAGCACTACATCTTCTTGGCATTGGAATATAACATTTTATATCATCTATCGAGGGATAAGCGGAGCATTAACTACATATTTATTTCAAAACGGTATTGTGTAACAGGTCTATTCTTCCTAAAAAGCTTCAAAATTACTTCCCAAAAGCACTCCGTTGTCCCGTTATTAATGATCTTGTATAATGTTGTCCCCACAATATTTGTTATCTTATCCTAAATATGTGCGTAAAATATTTTGGTCCACTCACTTTCTTCTCGGGCAGCCAGCCGGGTGAAAAGATCATTAGATATCAATGTTTCGGGAGGGTATATCTCCCCCATCATCAGGATATTTATAAAATGTTATAACCACAAAATGAAATACTGAATATAACACATCTATAAACAAGGACAAAACACTATCAAAATTCGCATTACTGAACAAAAGACTGTTTTCAGTAAATTAAATGCCAAGTCTGGAGAAGGCGTGAGTATAGAAAATTATATCAAAGAAGCGTTACTACTTAATTTGATTATCAAGCTGTATTGATCTTTGCTTCTTAATTCGTTGAATTTCCATTTTTAAGGCCGGTTTCCAAGAGGAGCTTAACTGAAATCCAGTATCACGACTAAGCGTGCTCTTTTCGGAGGAAATCGCCAAAGCCTCCTTAATTCTCCGCTCCGAGAAACTGTCGCATTTTGCCAAGATGGTCGTCTCCCAAAAATTGGGTCTATGGTCGTTACCAAAACAATGCTCTGCCTGCCCAGACTTCTCAGGTTGCATTAAACGAATGCTCCGTTCATGTTCGATTATTCTGGTAGCGATGGTCCTTCCGGTTTGTGCTATATACGATGTCCCTCATTCACAGGGAATGCGGTACACTCCCGGAACTTGGAAGTCCAGTTTGTCTTTCACTGGTCTCAACATATGTTTAATATTCGGAGTATTTTGTTCAGTAATGCGAATTTTGATAGCTTATTGTCTTTGTTTATAGTTGTGTTATATCCAGTATTTCATTTTGTGGTTATAATATTTTATATTGTGGATGTGTAGTGATTAACTCCCGCTTTTACTACATACGGCACCGCAGGCGATGACACTGATGATACATGAGATGAAGATGGAGCACATGTGGAATGAGATGGCGGGGGAAACCAGAGATCCCGCAGAAAACCCGCCCCAGCGCCGTGTTGTCCACCACCATCTCACTTTAAGGTCACCTGGGATCGAACCTCCGTGAGAGCCAAGAGGTCTAACCACTGAGCCACAGCGCGGCCTAACATTTTTATAAATATCCTGATGTTGGGAGAGATGTACACTCCCGAATCTTCGGTATCTAATCATCTTTTTACCTGACTGGCTGCCCGAGAAGAAAGTGAGCGTATTCGTCGCCAGGAAAGCTTCAGGTCTTATTTTATTTTGGTCCAATTTATTGCAAGTGTCAGCTTAGCTAACTAACGTATTTTTTTTTTTTTTCTAAAAATAATGATCTGGTTTATTGCAATAATGTGAGGGAACCTGTGCTTCGCTAAGAAGAGAACACATTCCTAATGAGTGGCGTTTAATTATGGACTCTCCAAATTCTAAAGGGTGTATTTCTAGGCAATGGTAATATTTGCCGTTCAGTATCAGTAGTTTATGGCATAAATATTAAAGAAACTTGCGAAAACATGGATATCTTCCTTAAAGCAGTAAGTTTATAATGACTATGAATGACGTGTGTGGATACCTAAACGTCATAGGTCTATTAACTGAAATACAACCGGAATATACGAAATATTGTTTATTTGTGAATGGAACTTTTGGGACAGAGTTAAATCATTAGAGTGAAAGTGTGACGTTTCAGCCAAATTTAATATAAGGCTAATAAAATGTGAAGTTTCGCCCACTCGTCGATTCTCAGAAAAAGTTATTACCACCGCTCCATATAAAGCTGAGATTAATGAAGAATTTCATAAAAGCAATGCACAAAAATAGTAATGACCTTCAGAGACAGAAATTTTCCAGGTTATGCGAAGCAAAGTTAAAAGAGGGCATTTTATTGGATCTCAACTTCGGAAAATCCAGCAAGATCTTGTGTTCCAGGAAAAACTCGCCTAAAAGATAAAGTAGCGCCGTATGAGTTCGAAGACATACGTTCAAAATTTCTGGGAAATTACAGAGCAAATAATTACATCGGAGTTGTGGAAAATTTATGAAGGGCATATGAGGTAATGCGGTGCAATGTAACTTGACATACATTTCCTGCGCTTCAAACTCAGCGTCTTTTGACCGAACCTGTAGATAGTGCACGATGAGCACGGAGAAAGGTTTCATCAACTCAAGTGTAGGCAAAGCATCCTTCCGTAAGATACCGAGTCTTCCATAGGACACTACAATGCTTGAAGCCGGTTGTGGTTAACTCTAAATGAGGAAAGTTGTAAACTTTTCCAATAACGTTGCATTCACCATTAGAACTTATACAAATACAGTTATTGCCGCTTACGACTTCCTTCAGTCACTTGTATAAACCAAATTCGCAGATATTTGCCTTTGCCTTCCTCGCCAAAGAAAGCAATTCATGGTTATAATATGTCCATTATCTCTCATTAGATAAAAATCGTGAGATAAGGCGTGCCAGATCAAATCTTTCGGTATAAAGCAGAACTGCTTATTTTCTATTTTCTTTATCATTTATCTATAATGGAATTAATATTTTAGAAAATGTTTGGTACTCTCTCAAAACATTCGTAAAACTTTTTAATTATATACATATCTCATTTAATTTTGCCACAAATGATTTCAAATTACATTCATAGCAAGTATACAAAGCATGTAACAGGTTGACATTAAAGTTGATTGTGTTGGATTTAATTACCTTTTACCTTGAAAAGGGGCGGCCGGTGAGCTATTGTACCGACGGTGCCATAAATAAATGAATAAATAAATAATAGATAAGTAGTTAAATAAATAGAAAGATAAATATAAAAATAAATAAGCGTTGTTAAAATATAAATATGTGTACCAATTTCTAATAATTTAGGTAATCTTATCAATAATCCATCCTATTTTATAATATACTGTACCAAACAGAACGTACAAGGAAACGGAAATAGATATTTATTACATCCGTACTCTTGTTACATACAGGTGTAACGAGTACAGTAAAACTTTGATAATACAGTTCATGGAGAATTACGAAGCGTTCGTGTACGATTTCGCGGCAGAGAGACAGGTATCTCAAGTCCCATGCTTTACTGCACTCTAGCGGATAAAGTGTAAGTTATGCGCCAGAGAAATCTTGGCACTACCTTCTCCCATAAGAAGCCGTGTATAAGCAGACATCATAGTCCTTAAACACAGGCGCTTATGAGCGTAGATGGTGCCGTTTAGGAATCGGCAACAAGCCACGGAAAACAGCCAGGACAGAGCGCTTGCGTTTAACGCGTCTACTCACACGAGGGAGCAGATACTCAGAAACAATCTCTTTTGGCGCAATTCCTATACACTTCTCTTTCTTTCCTTTGCATACAGATGGTGCCCTGGCACAGCGGCACTACCTCAGAAGCCGCCCCTGACCTTGATGTTACCACATGGTAAAGCGAGAAGGTGTATTGGAAAAAATTCGCAACACAGGGATGCTTACCTCAGCTTATCGCACACACGGCCAGTCCAGTGAATGTGTTCGCTGTTCAGATATAATAATATCTTCTGGACAGCAACGTGTCATACATCGGCAAGTGCGAGAAATCATATATAACATGATTGATATCCGACAAGGAGTAAGAAGAAGGAATTAAAATCGTCCTTATTTTTATTGATATTTTCAGTCAGATTCATCATTATTGAACTTATAAGACCTTTAGTTCTCTAATCATATCTAAAATTATATACACATAACTTTGTATCATTTCACACTGTGATGTATTTATATACAGATTGATCACGGTTCAAAATATTTGACCATACACTTCCTGAAATTATTTCATAAGGAGAGCTTTCCATTATTGCTAGACTTTTTTTAACTAGAGGACTAAAATACTGATAATTATTGGTAAAAGGGATGGATTACTGAAACAAGAAACTAGGGCCTGAGAATAGGAAAAATGACAGTGAGACTTTTTAAGTGTCGGAAAGTTGCTGATGATGTATTTTAAATTGCGCCTTTGCTGGTTGCGTAAGTCACCCTTTTAGAAAATATTCCGGTTGTACAGATTGATTTCATTAAACAATTAGCTGTATTACCGTGCACTTTCAGTAATTGTGGTAGTCATTTAATAACAAAGGTGTAGTTGGTTTTTCTTTCGTTTTACCGTTATGGAAATTGCAGAAAATAGAGCTGTTTAGCCTCATTTTCAATCGTTTACAGGTATTAGAGTAAATAATTACGTGAATACATATTTAGTGCATTTATAATCATTAAAGTTATTTTTTATAATTATGCACCCGTGTTGCGTATAGTAATTAGCTAACTTTTCACGGCGGACACACGCAGCTTCCAAGTGCACTCCAGTTAACTTGAGGTGGCAGCTGAGTAAAGATGCACGCTAAATGAATTAGTCTGTTACAAATCCTGATATGACAGTGAGGATTATTTGCACATATGGAGCCATTGATGGTGCGGTGCATGCATAAACTACTGCATGTGTATAAATGAACTTCAATCTCCTTTCAGGGCTGCTCTATTTGTGTTTCATAGCGTACTGAACGTCAACTTACTAATATTTCACTCTTCGACCAGATAAAACCTGTTAAGGGCCGAACAAAGCGCTGGTAACTTGAAGGTCAATACGCCTCAACGCTCTGTGGAGTAATACACAATCTCTGCGAAAGAGAAACAAAGCATGGCACTTCTGACACGACTGTCAACTTATTTGCATTTTAGTGCCTTGATATTATGTTTCATTAGAAAGAAGCAAAAGCATGACACCTGAAAGCACTGCTGCTTAAAATACTAAGAAAAAAAGTCAGTAAGAAAATAAGGAATGTACGCTGCCCCGAGGTTCGAATGGTCCTGTCTTCTGAACCCAAAGATCACGGGTTTAAATTTCAACTGGATGAGGAGTAATTTATAGAAATTAATTGTTCTTTCACACTGGCCGAGTGTAGGCTAAATTGTAGAAATGTAGAGGCAGACTGAAAAATTCAATGCCATAGCCGGAATTTGAACCACGGATCTTCTGGTTTCCGTCCAGCCGCTCTACCATTGAGGCACTATGGCCAACGTGCCGATATGACATTAAATTCTCCAACTGACTCGTATTTTCCCGGTAAACCACTAGGAGTTCTCATAAACACATGAGACAACTACCTTAGTGGCGACTTACAACATGTAAGTACTTTAAGGCCCGGGCTTTATAGTTAACCACTATTAGGTCACTTAATAGAAATTAATTGTTCTTTCACACTGGCCGTGTGTAGGCTAAATTGTGGAAACGTAGAGTCAGACTGAAAAATTCAATGCCGTAGCCGGAATTTGAACCACGGATATTCTGGTTCTCGTCCAGCCGCTCTACCATTGAGCTACTATGACCAACGTGCCGATATGACCCTAAAGTACTTACATGTTGTAAGTCGCGATTAAGATAGTTGTCTCATGTGTTTATGAGAGCTCCTAAGAGGTTTACCGGGAAAATACGAGTTAGTTGGGGAATTTAATTTCATATCGGCACGTTGGCCATAGTAGCTCAATGGCAGAGCGAATAGACGGAAACCAGAAGATCGGTGGTTAAAATCCCGGCTATGGCATTGAATTTTTCAGTCTGACTACGTTTCCACAAGGAGTAATTTGTTTAACAACTTTAATTTGCTCCTCTGAATGGTTTAATTTGTTAATCTGAAGGAATTAATTCGAGGGTAGAGGGGAACAAAGAATTAAAAGCCTTTGACTCTCGAGTTGACAAACTATTATTAGTTCTTTATGAATTCAAGGCTCCTGATGTGACCATTGGCTTTGAGGCGGCCCTTGCCCGTTGAGCACCTCGTTGAGCCCTCCCGGCACTCAACACCTCATAAGATATGACATGTGATAGGTGAGGACTACGGATGGCAGGTTTCCAACAGGTCGGGGTTTTTCTCAGGGTAGGTCTGCATGAGTACTCGCTTTTGAGTTCCAGGGAGTGGGTGCGTCCTGACAGGGTGTGGGTATTATCACATATAAGACACCACGACCTTTAAATACCAAGTTTATTGTTATAATTAGTCCTCTCCACTCGCCACTATTGACGATGTGATTCGCACATTAAGTGCGAGATTTGAGACTTTCACGTTGCTGCGCGCATGACACGACTTATATGTATCGGTGTACGCGTTGTTTCTAAACGTCGGTAGTGAATTACTTCGCATAATGTAGTATTTCCGGAGGATTATTAAACAAAAGAACAGAGTTTGGTAACATCTAAATGACGTTGTAACGAGTGCAGTTTCTCTCATTCGCTACCACAGAGTGTTCGATAACCACTTAATGTGAGTTACTCCGTCTATCAACGAACGCGGACTCTGATGAAATTTCTGTACTTGTTGCCTCCCTCACACGCCGAAACAGAGTGATTTTCCTAGCAAACATCGAATGTCGCCATTACACGAATTTCCCCTTCCTTTCGCCGAATTTTGGACACTTTAGAGGTCATGTGACCGGTTGCTTGTCCCTTATAGGTTGTGTTGTATCCCTACTCTTGAATAAATAGCAATTTCTAGTGTATGAGGCATGTATTACACGCGAATTTCTCTTTGCCACAGTCTAGCTAATTAATGCATAAGCATGTTTGGAACTGTGTGCCTTAGATTCCAGAGTCTATTCTCTCGTCACGTATTATATTCAGGTCAATACTTAGGCTGGCGCCGAGGGTCTATCCTTGGACAATGCCACCTTTGTCGGCTATAAATACCCAAAGAACCTGTCTGTGCGGGACAATGTTCATTTTGCCCTCTCCCTTAACACGTTGGGTTCATGCTTTTAATAATATATATTGGGATTGCCTGTTTAGTATCTGCACTTAAATGCTTAATCATTATCCTATATTTATTATAACTTTAATTCATATTGTGGTATCTATCCACCCTTAATTATGCATGTAATAAGACTTTCGGGGTTATTATGATGATATTGGCTAACAGGGACGGTATCATATGGCCTTCTGATAATTTAGAACAGGGCTTTTATATTAAAAGTCAGTTTCGAAAATCTCAGAATATCCCATCATTGTGTGAGCTGGTTGGTGTATGCGTGAATGTATACTATGATATGCGTCGTCGGTAGTGAACGAGTGGAGATTAATTATATATTAACTTATACAAAACATTACATGAAGTGCACAAACAATATTTCTTAAAACTATTACAAAGAATCATTACACAGTGGTTCAGGCTTTGTCCCTGACATGCCAGGTATTTGACCATTGTCTCTCTGTCCTGCCGCTATTCTCTTTTCCGGCCATTATCTCTACATGCCCTTTATAGTGCACAAACAGGTTTTTCGAGCTTAGCAACCGCTCAACAAAGATATTTGTGTCACTAACTACATTGGAATTCCATTCATTCTTTCATTACCCATACACAATATAACACTCATATGAAACAATTATTCCCTTGGTTAAATATACAGATCACATAGTTTTTTTTATTTAATTTTTATTCCTCCATTTGTTGCCTTATTACACATACCTTACTTTATATAAATTGTTTTCTTTTATACATATTATACGTGTACTTTCTGGCCTAGCTACCAATTTCACATTCATTTGGGAGATTAAGGGGTCCTTTCCCAATTTTACGCTCTACGTGGGACTTGCTTAATGCTTTCTCGTCGCAACAGCAAAGAAGGAGGGAACGAAAGAAAAGAAAGAAAGCATACTCGAAAGGACATACTTATTCATTTGATAAAACTGCGTTCTCTTCCCATTAGATTATCTGTTACAGCCTTATTCTCTCTCACTAATTTAATCTGAATACATCTATCACAATGCCATTCCCTCGCGATAATGCCTGACGGTCTATGAGTCACGATTGTGTCGATTTACGCGCCTCCTTGAATGGGCGTATCGAGTCAAGATGGTATTTCCCTACTTCTCGTCCAGTTCTAATGTCACCTAGTCTAAATGTTCTGTCATTCAATTTTAAGTCTAATTTCATTATTTTGACTTCTCGTTGCGCACTTGGTACAGTCTCGGGAAGGTTCTCACCCATGCATATCCTCGAAAGAAGGTCACTAAAATTATTACAGCTTCCGGGGATGTGCCTTATATCTACACGGTATGACATTATCTCGTGGATATACCTTGATATTTTTCCACTGGTCATCTTACAATTCTTTATAAATGCTAGGCTCACGTGGTCGGTGTATATGATGACTGGTTTGTTATAAATATAATGTTTGAACTTTTGTATTCCGTAAAATATAGCACCAATCTCTTGCTCAGTAACACATGCTATTCTTTCAGCAGCGTTTAGCGACCTGGACGCTGTCGCAATGACGTGGAGCTCCCCTTCGGGGTATTCCTGGGTTAGAATGCACCCGTATGCAACCATTGAAGCATCGGTATACATAATGAAAGGCAAGTCCGATCTGGGGCGTGTTAATAATATCGAGTTGGCAAACAACTGTTTCAATTTATTAAATGTAATCTCCTCTAGGTCCGACCAACTCCATTTAGTGTTCTTTAACAACAGTGCCCTCAAAGGAGCCGTTTCCTTGGCATAATTTATTAAAAATCGGCTTTGGTATCCTAACACACCTAAAAACTTCTTCACTTGTTTCGCATTCCGTGGTCGCGGTATTTTCAAAATGGATGCTATGCGTTCCTTATCCGGTGATATAGTTTCACCTGAAATTACATATCCTAAAAATGTTACAGTCTGTGCGAAAAACTTGCACTTGTCCCAGTTTAAGGTTAGGCCAGACTCTCCAACTCGGTCTAGTATCGTTTCCAGATGGTCCAGGTGTAAGTCGGTGTCTAGGTCATGCACTAATATGTCGTCCACATATTGGGAAATGTAATTTCCAGTATTTGTTCCAAATACAGCGTGCACGGCTCGCAAGAAACCACTCCCTGAGACGCACAAGCCGAACGGGCATCGTCGAAAGCAGTACACTCTTCCTTGATGGATGAATCCTAGGTATTTCCGCAATTTTGGCTCTACATCAATTTGTAAGTATGAGTTAGTTAGATCGAGATATGTAAACCATTTCTGTCTCCCGTTTCCGGCTAATATTTCCTCTATGTTTTGCGTCCTTGCATTATCAGGCTTGATAAATTGATTCAAATATCGCGCGTCGATAGTTATTCTGACTGTACCGTTCTTTTTCTTAACAATACACAGCGGTTGTACGTACGGTGTGTCCGAAACTTCTATTATTCCGTCCTGCAACATTTCGGTTATCTTTTCAGATACCGCCTCCCTTATTTCCTGGGGTATAATCCTACATTTGTAGTGGTTGATTGGTACTTCAGCAATTTCAAATGAATATGTAAACATATTGCATCTGCCAGTTCTAGCGGAAAAAATATTTCGGTTCTTTAACAAAATGTTTTGCAGTCTCTGTCGTTGTTCCATGGAAAGTTGGGTCAGCTGTCCGATTCGTGTTTCTACCTGCTCCGCGAAGGGCTCTATTGTCTCCGTCTGTTTACGTCTGCCCCTCTCTTCTGCGTGCATTATGACATCAGCTGTCTTGCTCTCTAGGTCACTGCACTCCAGTCTATTTTGTAAACATTGCAGACTTCTATCGTTTACTCCACCGTCATTCCCAATATGAATGGCTTCTACGTAAAATTCTTCGTCCTGTAATCTGCTCTCCCCCTCGGACAGGTGAACATGACTTTCCTGAGGCCCAGAGATAAATGGAATTTCTACCTTAGTCCCTGATATATTAAATGTGATTTGGGATTCTTTGTAATCAATGTTTGATTTCAACATGTGTAGTAGGTCGCTTCCTAAAATAATATCAGTTGCGAGTCCTCTCACGACAAAACATACAAACCGCATTTCGTTGTTTTGCACCCTGGTGTTAAGCAAGATTTGTTTAGTTATACGTTGCTTTGTCCGTCCAATCGCGCCACTGCATACTGCATTCTTTACCGGCAATGTTTGCATTTTTATTTTCAGACTAACCAACTGGTCGTAAAGGTTTTCGCTGCATACGTTTACAGATGACCCAGTATCAACTACCATATTAAAAGTCATTCCTGCTATCTCACCACTTATTCTCGGTGCCTCCATAACCTCTTGCGTTGCAGTGTTCCTTTCTAATGTCGTAATTTTGCTACCGCTTGTTCCAAAACTGTTATTTTCTTTAATTCGCGGCACTACTGGTTCCAACTGTTTTCGTATTCTTGTACTGCTTAATTCTACGTCCCCAAGGTTTTGTGCGACTCGGAGTGTCTTCTTATCGGATGCGTGCGGGGAATCCACCCATCCGGACCTTAGTTTTCCGTCGGGGTTGGAGTCCTGGGTTGACTCGTACTGGCTGCATTTGCATTGTAAAAGGTGTGCGTGCTCGTCAGCGGCGAAGGTGGGCGTGGCAATGTTGCCTGCGTCTGGCTCTCAACTATGGGACGGTCGTTAGTGGTCGTAGTTCGGTAATTTTCTTCACGGCTTCTAGGTCTATTGTTTCCCCGAAGTGTATTGTTATTACTTGCGTGTCCATGCCGGGCGAAGGACATGTACCTCAGAGGGTACGTTTGTGGAGGCCTGTTATTGCTATTTTGATGGCTGCTGTGTCGCCATTCTTCCCTCAGCCGTGTATCATATGGTCGCGGGTTCCTAACCCTGTTGCCTGGGTTATAGTTATGGTACCCGTTTCTAGGCTGTTGTGCCCTCATCCCATCATTGAAATGTCGTCTGGGTTGTGGCCTAAAGTCTAAGTTTTCTTCAGTCCAACCTGTTTGTGTTCCATGTCCCTGTAATGCGGTCAGTAAGTCTATCGCTTCTCCCATTGTCCGTGGTCGTGCCACTACGATATGATTCCTGATTACATCGGGATAGTGATTTCCCATAAGCGCTATGAATTGGTCTTCCGGCATGGCTGGTTCCAAGAGTTTACTCAATTGTCCTAGTCTCAAAAAGTAGTCCGTCATCGATTCGTGAGAGCCTCTGGGGTACCTACCATTATTAATTTGGTTCCTGACGTTGTATTGTGCGGCGTCACTCCAATATTTCTGTATGAAGGCCGCCCGAAAGTATTTGTACCGTGCCGATTCCCCTACCGTCAGCCGAAACCAATTTAAAGCATGTCCTTTCAGGCCCCTCTGAACTATTATCATCTTGTATTCTTCCGGGACTCCTCTTAAGTTAAAATATGCCTCTAAATCATTGATAAATTGTTTGGCGTTATCGCGCGTGCTATCAAATTGTGGAACACGCAATTCGCTTAGAAATTGCATTGACATAGGTATTGTATGGCGAGTCCCGGGCGCGTTATGAAATCGGTAACTGCTGTCAGAATGTGACAATGCGTCATCTACACTAATATTGGTTCTTTCTTCACTCAGTCTTCCATTGTCTGATGTGACAGTAAGTATATTGTCTGAGGTGACAGGAAGTGTGGAAGCGGGACTTTGTAAAGGGTTTTCTCCGCGTTTCCATAATTCCCTTACCTCTCTAACAGCTATTTCTTTCATCTTCTCTCGTAACTTATCACTTTGTGAAGGTGACTACCTGTGTCAATTCATCCCGTACTTTAACTATCTCGTTGGCACATGATTTTTTACTTTCCCCTATTAAAGCTCTTAAACTTTCGAATTCGGATGCAACCCCAACCTCTAATTCGTTACACTTGTCTGAAATATTGACACATTTAGTCATGGTCTCATTCCTTAACTCATCTATCTTATTATTCATTTTTACACTGATGTTATTATTCATGCTGCCAGCTTCCTTATAATCTGCCCTAATTTGTCGCACCTCTTCCTGAGTGGATCTGAGTTCACTCCTCACTACACATATTTCACCCTGAAGGTTATTTCTTACTCCAATTACCTCACTCATGACCTCACTAAACTGCCCATTTATCTGGTTACTCATTTCTCCCTGTGCCGTTGTAAATTTACCTTCTTGCTCCTTGAGTTGTTTACTAATATCTGCCAATTCACTACTGTGTGCGGCAGTTTTACTGCTTAACACGCTACCTTGAGCGGTAATCTTACGGTTCAGCTCCCCTAATTCATTGCCTAGCTCATTACCTTGGGCAGTAATTTTGTGGTTTAGCTTACCTAACTCATTACCTTGAGAGGTAATTTTGTTGTTTAGCTCACCTAACTCATTCCCTATCAAGTTCATCTTCTCTAGCAACATTTGCATCATGCTATACATACTTGCTGTATTCCTGTTCGGTACCGGAGTAGTTACCTCGGCCTGCCTACTATTACATTCTCTGTTTCCCTCGACGCCTACATCCATTCCCTCAGATTCCTGGTACACTTCTAAAATGTTATTGTCTGCCATGTTGCTACCTATTTCAATTACTTTCTTATTTCGGAGTATCATCCGCTTATTCCTTCTTACTCACTTTTCTGGGTTCTCGAAATTTCCTTAATTTTTTTATGCACACTTTTCTAAGTCGTATTCCTACTGGCAGCATCTATCTACTCAGGCAAATACAACAATTAATTTATAAAACAAAAAATACATTTACATCCAATTATCTCCACTTACGTACTGTTGATGTCCGTGCCTGGTGTTGCTGTCTTCCTGAGTCAGGGTTTTATCACTTTCACATGGGGGGGTTGAAGCTGTGTTGCACTACGAAGTATTGTTGCGTCTACGTTGTTGTCTTGTCGACGTTGGCTGTCCTGCATGAAGTCGTACTCCGTTGCGTTGTTCACTGATGCATCGTCCTAGGTGTTCTGCGCTCCGTTGGTTCCAAGGTCTAGTTGGCGGTACTTACGAAGGTGAATACATCAGTCGAGACACCGAAGAATGCTCCAAATGTTGTAGGTCACTGGTACAGTCAGGACTACGTTAACCACGTTGGGTTGATGGTACCGTCAGGACTACGGTAACCACGTTGTGGCGCCAATTTATGTGGCGGTCCTTGCCCGTTGAGCACCTCGTTGAGCCCTCCCGGCACTCAACACCTCATAAGATATGACATGTGATAGGTGAGGACTACGGATGGGAGGTTTCCAACAGGTCGGGGTTTTTCTCAGGGTAGGTCTGCATGAGTACTCGCTTTTGAGTTCCAGGGAGTGGGTGCGTCCTGACAGGGTGTGGGTATTATCACATATAAGACACCACGACCTTTAAATACCAAGTTTATTGTTATAATTAGTCCTCTCCACTCGCCACTATTGACGATGTTATTCGCACATTAAGCGCGAGATTTGAGACTTTCACGTTGCTGCGCGCATGACACGACTTATATGTATCGGTGTACGCGTTGTTTCTAAACGTCGGTAGTGAATTACTTCGCATAATGTAGTATTTCCGGAGGATTATTAAACAAAAGAACAGAGTTTGGTAACATCTAAATGACGTTGTAACGAGTGCAGTTTCTCTCATTCGCTACCACAGAGTGTTCGATAACCACTTAATGTGAGTTACTCCGTCTATCCACGAACGCGGACTCTGATGAAATTTCTGTACTTGTTGCCTCCCTCACACGCCGAAACAGAGTGATTTTCCCAGCAAACATCGAATGTCGCCATTACACGAATTTCCCCTTCCTTTCGCCGAATTTTGGACACTTTAGAGGTCATGTGACCGGTTGCTTGTCCCTTATAGGTTGTGTTTTATCCCTACTCTTGAATAAATAGCAATTTCTAGTGTATGAGGCATGTATTCCACGCGAATTTATCTTTCCCACAGTCTAGCTAATTAATGCATAAGCATTTTTGGAACTGTGTGCCTTAGATTCCAGAGTCTATTCTCTCGTCACGTATTATATTCAGGTCAATACTTAGGCTGGCGCCGAGGGTCTATCCTTGGACAATGCCACCTTTGTCGGCTAGAAATACCCAAAGAACCTGTCTGTGCGGGACAATGTTCATTTTGCCCTCTCCCTTAACACGTTGGGTTCATGCTTTTAATAATATATATTGGGATTGCCTGTTTAGTATCTGCACTTGTATGCTTAATCATTAACCTATATTTATTATAACTTTAATTCATGTTGTGGTATCTATCCGCCCTTAATTATGCATGTAATAAGACTTTCGGGGTTATTATGATGAAATTGCCTAACAGGGACGGTATCAGCTTGTGAAAGAATTTTTTAAAAAGTCAAATACCTGTAAAATTGCTATTGCAGGGGATCAAAAATCTCATAAACAGAAATTCCATGTGTCAGCGAACACTGTTTCTGTTCCTGATTTTAATTTGTATAAAGTAGCTCCACGAGAATGAATGGGATTTCAAGGTTACTCACAGAAAATAATTCATCTCACTCATAATTTCGGATATAATGATACCTGAAGCGTATAATATTTTAATCAAAATCGTTATCTCCTCTTTTCGGTAAATAAAAGTCAGAATTTTCTCCAGTAATGGGTACTACGCAGGGAAGCAATGCTAAAACTGTTCGTCTGCCATTAATAGTCTGAAGCATGCAAAACGCGCTCGTGCGCGCACACAGTGTTCACGCGTGCGAAATATGAAGGAAGTGTTCGAACAGTATTCAATAAACTGTCTATTCCATTGACTACAGTCCGGCCGCTGTGTCTCAGGCTCTGACGTTTTGCGATTGCAAGAGGTGGAGGGGTGAAGCTAATGGTTCCAACATACAATAATGAGCAATTGAAAACATATCCTCAAATTTATCTTTAGAATGAAAATATAGGACTAAATTAGCTTTAAATCCTTGGAATTCAACTTACAATTTCATTATCATGCAAGATATTTATTACATCACTCTATTTGAATATTTCGTTCACATCTTTCACACACACTAACTGCATCTGTTGGTAGCACTGGGAGTCTCTACATCCGGTGTTGTGCTCAGGAAGTTAAAACTGTCTTCTAGCGCCTATCAGCATTGTCGCTGCTAGGCGTGGCTCCCGAATCCAACACCGTGTTGCCAGGTTAAATTTGTTTGAGCCAGTGGCTTTAGCTGCTTGTGCTGGTGAACTTTCTTTGCTATATTTTGTGTGCGTGAATTCCGATTGTTAGTGTTCGTATCGTTATCATAATAGTATGGCTACTAGTTCGTGAAATATGCAAATACGTGAAATATTTAAATACGCATTGTTCCTCTGCTTGAAATTCCCGCTAAAGAACTGGCAACAGCCTGCTTCCTCCTTACGAGAAATGTCAGAGCCGGAGTTAGAGAAGCCGAACTGTAGACTTCAAAATCTTAAACAGAATATGTATATACTGGCCACCTCCCCACCACCAGGAGCTCCACAGAGACATGCAACTTTTGTCAAAGCGTAGGTGGCGATATAGAAATTAGCCAAAGAGAAAAATGACTGTAGGATTTCTCTTGCGTAGTGACATGACTTCATTAGGATTATAATTTGGCACATGAAGCAGACTCACAGTTAACTTAGTAACACAAACTAGTTTAAGAAACCCTTCTGGGAAAGAAATCACCGTGGTATAAAAGGTACACTTCATGGAAAGGGAAGCGTTTCATGGAACAGCATATAGTTTCTATACCAATTTGAAGATTGAGGAAGCAATATGGCTTCAGAAGCTCCTGTGCTTGTTTGTGCACACATAGGAGTATAACGATGCAAAAACCAATAGTTCATTAACTTATTCCTTAAATAACCAAACAACTGCTCGGATTGGAAAGACAATGAAGCACGCTTCGGTAGCGTAGATGGTGGCGTGTCTGCCTCATGTTCCAAGGCTGAGAGTTCAAATCTCAATCAGGATAATTTACCTATATAAGGTCTTTTCCAGGGTTTTCGCTTAACCTGAAAGACGAATGTCGGGTGACCCTAAGTTCCATGGACCCTCGGCCCGTTTGAGCATTCTTTCAGCCATTTCATTCATCGTCCGATATGGCTTAACTTTGGAGGACGTAAATTACAAAAACTGGCTATAGAGTACGCATAGTTTGAGCTAAAATAAGCAATTTTCGTAGAGTAACATTCATTACACTAGTATTTTCTGAAGAAAAAATATCTTCATGTTTATTTCTTGACTTTGATGGTGTACATAAAGGTCTGTCATCGACGAATAAAATAATTTAGGATGATATATTCTTAATTATCTAATGAAAAGAAATGTAGATCGCACCATGGCTGAGTGGTTAGACCGTTTTGCTATCACCTAGGTGACCCGGGTTCAATCTCAGGCGACCGCAAAGTGGGATGTGTGGTGGGCAACATGGCGCTGGGGTGGGTTTCGTCAGCGTCCTCAGGTTTCCCCTACCATCAGTCCACAAATTTCTCCATCATTCATTCATCCAAGGCACTGGGCCGACCGCTCAAACCTAATCTCATCAGGTTAATCTGCTTCGGCTCCCTCAGTCTGAGGGAATCCAAGAGACTCCTATAACCAGCATTGGTGAGAAAGGTAGACATAAACAAATCTAATGTGCGTTCTATGCAGTGACCTATCTTTATACCAACACTGCATATCTAAAGAATGCAATCCTGATTCTAAAACTTTGATGCTAAAAAGAGAAAAGTCGGATATAAGGTGATACATCATAAGATATTCAGAGAGGCGTCTTATTTTTCACAGTTTTTCTCTGATTTCTTTTGAAATGTTTCAGACGATTTTATACCTAAGTTGTCAGGGAGATTGAGTTAATTGTCTAGGGTTTGCAGATTATTCCTAAAAAGGGGGGGGGGGGGGACATCTACGCATAGCTGAAACTTTGTCTGATACCCACGAGAAAGTAACCTTTCCGTGGGGATTTCCTTTATTCCAATTCCTTGATTCAAAAATATCAACCCGATGCCACTTAAGTGAGGACGAATCAGATATACCACTTCTAAGTGTCAACTCCAGATTGGAAAACTGCCGATAAACCTCGGTAGTTCCTACAGCGAAGTAAACACACCGTCTCCCTACTCTTCAGATTGATATCAGTGTTCAGCGAGTTCACGACCCCGCCTAGTCATCAACACGTATCTGATCTCCCATGGGTTTCCAGAACCACTGCCCCACCGAGTCCAACGTAATCTGCATAACGTGGAGGACCGCATATGCTCGCAGCTAAGGTTTCCACAGTAGTAAAGTTGAGTCATATACTATCACGTAATTTACTCTGCGTTGGCACGACATACAGAAGACTCTCATTCAACCACATCCTTCACTGGCTGGAATAGAGTTCCTTGCCACCCTTTTTCAATTCTCTAGGAATCAATTCCCATCTAACTTTAGCTAATCGGACCACGAATATCTTTCTGTGCCAGGAGTTGATTCAGCTTTAGTGCTGTGTAAGGTTTAGTTGCGATGTCAGTCCGACTTATGGACTATATTTCTGGTAAAGTTAGAGGTACCGCGGGTGTTAGGAGTTTGCAGCGCTCATGCCACTGCAGATCCACTCAGGGGACAATTCCTTAAAGAAATTATTTTCCAACTAGCAGATGAAGTTCCCCATTAATTTTCCAAGGAATTTTTAGAAAGGTAGACTGTAGATTTAACTTGTACAATTAGGCGCCCAAGGCAACCCACTAGACAAGTTGGCGTGACATGGCATTCCCTTTCTTGCGAATAACTATCACCAGATTCGTTTCCATCCGATCATACTGGGCTCATGTCAGGCTCTTAGATGTGGTTGTGCATTACACATGGAGGCGGACTCCTCGCATACTGTAACTCACATAAATTTTACCTACGTAGAATGGCACTCCTCAGGAGGAATGGATGAGGCGAAGGAGCTATAAAAAGCTACAAGCCACAGAGACGCGCGGGCTTGAAGACCCGTCCTAATACTTGAGCTTCCCAGAGTGGCAAACAATCGACCCGTTTACTAAACAGCCCAAGAACACCCACGACGTATGGGCGGGGGAGGGGGAGTAAGCATGGGCACCTAGAATCTGTTCGGCCCGGAGGTACAACACGAAACCTTAATCACTTGACATAAAACTGAGCGCAACTTCCTTCCCCGATAGAGAATATATAAACCCTACTTCAACTGCTCTTCCCGAACTGAAGCCGTTATCGATTTATGTTTTCCGCAACGTTACTCGCGTGTGATCTCTGATGAGGTCATTTAGTTGCGTATAGCCACAAACCTGCCTTACTCAAAATTAAAGTGATGGAATTAGAATGGGACGGTCGGTGCAGAGACCTGTATACACTTATCGCGCGAAAGAGGTGATGCGAGGGTTATCTCTATCTTTAAAATACTTTTCCTATGAGGTGTTTTCTGCGTTCAATCCTCCTTCCTAACCAGATTAAAATTTGTGCTCATAAAGTATTATGATTTCAGTTATCTTCTCTTTCTAAGTGATTATAGATGCAAAGTAGCGTAACTTCTTCTCTTCGCTGGCATAACTTGACTAGCTATCAATCAATTTTGCCGTCGTATTGTACATTTTGTCGTGTTTGCTTTGAAATTAAACACGTATGCCATGGCGCCGTTCAGACTAACAGTTTTTCGCCGTTGTTCTTTCCTTTCCACGTTAAATGCACTTCCTGTCGTGGCGTTACTCTTATTCCTTATATTTTATCTTCATTATATGTATTATATATGATATGTATTATATCCATGTGGGTATAATCCAGGGGTTCGGAATTCAAAGCCGAACGGTTTCCAACATGCATGTCTATTTCGACTATTACAATCCAAACGTAGCACCTACACTGCATTTTCTCCATCGGAACTAGTAAAATATCAAGTATTCCTTACTACATCCATAAAAAATAAAATCTGTAGGTATTTTAATAATATGATATCATTATGTTTGTTGCTGAAAATAACTGAAAACTTGCCTCCAATTTTTTGACTACACCCTCAAATGAAATCGTCAGCAGCTTGTGCATACTACACATTTCTAAACGGAGCATGGCCATGTTGTTTAATTTCGCTTAGCCCGTTAATTATTATCTACAAACAGATGCACTGTAATATGTTTAATAAAGTTTAGTTTGTTCTAGTAAATTAAAGCACTTTTTATATTTTGCAACTGTATACACAGTACTAATAAAAAGCTGCACGTAATAAAACTGACATTTATTATGAAAATCTCCGATGATCAAATTGCAGCTCTTTCTTGATCTTTAAACTCAATGTATTTAAAAATAATAGCCCTTTCGGGGCTTGCTTCTGTAAAATGTTTGAAGCTAATAGCATTGAGGTTCCTCCTCTGGAATGGAGGAGTAATTTGTAAATAACTTTGACCTGTATAACTAATTCAAAGGAAGGGACGTAGAGCACAAACAAATGAATAGAACAGGGCGGGAGAAAGCAAATGTTTTGATACCATAGATCTCCGCTTTAATCTCACAACATTTTAGTTCAGCTCACTGTACTCAGTGAAAGAATCCCCATTAACTTAATAATTTTGCTAGTGTGTCATCAGCAAACAACACATTAGATAAATTAAGATTGTCGTACTATGTATTAATTTCTTAATTTATTCGAAGAAGCAACAAAGTGGTGTTTGTCTTCTGTAATTTTGGTTTTGAATGATAATGTCTGTAGTAAATTTCCGTGTCACTTTCATAATTAACTACAGAAGACGGTAAAATCATCCGCGTCATCCAGATAAAGCCTACAAAGTGCTCTTCTTCCGCTACACGTCGCTCACTCATTCTCCTGCCCTCCCAACTTTTCAGGGTGTAGTGAAAACAAAATACCAGATTTCTGTGTCTCTAAATGGCTTATTTACATATACCTTTGTTGACAGTTAATTACACTTTTTTTATTCGTAGTATAAGTATTACCACTATTATTAATATTTCTCCCTCTCAATGACGTGTAACTTAAGGAGTGAAACTGATACATAACTAGTAAGTAATGAAGTGCACACAGATAGAGTAGCATACAATCTTTACATAGATTTCTCTCCCTCTCTTCCCTTTTATCTACCTCCTCTTAGTCCCATCGTATTCCTTCGTCGTTCTAGGATTCACAGTTTGTGATCAAGGTAGAGAGTGCGCTCCCAACTTAAGATCATGGCATTGCGCGCTTTTATGCAACGCGCCCATGTCGGTATTTCTGAAAAGAAAAATAGTTCGAAAAAAAATAAAAATACGAAAACGAATTTTCAAGTTGATTTTCGTCAAGCAGAACATCTCAGAAATATTGAGTTGAAACAAATGGATATATAGTAATTGCAAATCATTTTTGGAAAGGTAATCATGATATTGTTCAAAAAATACAATTGCTAAAAAATTACAGCTGATAAATGAATTAGATATATGGAAGAAAACACATATTTTGAACAGTGATGAAACAATATTTTGAACTTTAATTTTCCTGGAAGTGCTAGTGTATTACGTTTCGTCCAAAAACAAGCTAAGGTGTAAACTTTATTACTTTCGGTGACAATGAAGTCCTTTTAACTACCAGCAAACTATCTACAAAAGAGTCAAGTTACTATTTCAAAAAATCCTAACCAGAACAGGATTATTTTGTTGGAGTTAGAAGAAGAGGTACATCTCCCTCAACAGATGTCTAGCAGCTCAAAGTTTTCCTCAAGAGAGGCCAACGAACCTATTCCTGACCAACTGGAATTTTCGTATTTGATTTCATTTCGGAGATATTTGAAATCGCAGAGTTAGGTGAGGCACCCTGTATTTTTCCAGTTAATCAGGTAATAGAAGAATACTGAAAATAGAAAATTGTAAGGAACATCCTTTTCACAGATTTTATCATTTCTGGCACTCATTTTGGTTACAAACTTCTACCCGTGCAGGAACTGCTTTTATACTGTAGATAATTAACTTTATAGTACAGAGAAAGGTTCAGTGGTTACAACACCCACATAAAACCAATTTTTTTGCTCTTTGCTACATTAGACTAGGTAATCACTTAAAGATAGCTAAAAGTCTTTTTACTCTTCCAAAACGACGCTTTCTGGTTGCATAAACACCATTTTGTGTTCCTATAACTCTAACCTGCATAATAGTGTACAGGTACTGGTCGGCCACACACTTTGAATTTGGTTTTTTCGTTGTTTCCGCTAGTCGGTACAAGAATTACGTAGTGGTCCCTGATTTACCATGATATCCTTTGTATCATTACCCTGTAATTGCGTTCCCTTCATTTTTCGGGTGCCCTTTGCTTTTGTATTTATTGCATTCGGAGGTATCGGAAAAATTGTACACACCTTATTCAGAAAAGAGTAAGTGATTTTCGTGTTTACTAGAGGGCTGCTTGGTCAACGGGTCATGCATCAGCAGCTCCGGTGGTGATCTAACCTGCAACTGAGGGACTGCGTGCGTAACTATCCTGTATATAGGAGATGTATTTACTTTGGTGGTTGATTTATTTCATCCCGTTTTCTTCCGAGTGCAGGCACAATGCATCTAGTTACGGGGTCTAAGTATGCCTTATAAGCTATACCGGCAATATCTTGAAAATAACAATGAAAAATACAGAAGGCAAAGTTTGTAGCCTATATAGTTGAGTAATAGTAACTAAAATTCCTATCGTTCTTTACAATTACACTCCATATAAATTGCTAGATAAAACGTATGAGAAAATTAGGGTTATCCATATTTTAACACTTTACATTTTTCTTAAAATTCTTGTAAAGAAGATACTCAACTTTGCTAGTCCTGTAGAAGATTAACACCACCGAACCCTTTATGGAAAGTAATTATACTGGTCGCCAATCTAGAAAGTGATTGACATTTAGTATGGAGAGAGAGGCGACGTTGCCGCTTATTGCTGCCACGTGGAGAGCGTGATAGTATTACGCGTGCGTAGGTGATTCAGTTGAGACTACAATTAGTATTTTATTATTATTAATTGTTTATAATGCTGTACACAAAAACAATAGTACAGTCGTGGATCTACATGCAAATGCTAAAACATGCAGGAACATAGCAATATAAAGATAATCGTAACAAAAGAGGCATACCAGTGACATTTTGATGCTTACTGAAGTGGGAAAATGCCACTTACATAATTTTTTCCGGGAGTTTCTAATCTATACCATAATGTCCATCTTCTTTAAAATACTTTTCTTTCCTAATCTTAACCTTAATGCCCTTACTGATACCTACAGCACGGTAAGTCCTATCAAGCACTTAGAGAATGGAATACTAGACTCCCCTTTTAATTTCTCCTCTTCGAAGTATTCTCTCACAGAGCATATTATTTCCCGTGTATGTCCATTAATTGGAATACCTTTACCAAATACAGTTTTATTTGGTTCCCGAGCACGTTCAGGTTTTCGCTTGTCACTATATTTAGACATAATTAAACATTCATTAAAACACAATTGCAAATGATCACAACACGAGCACAGAACTCACACACACGTAAGCCAAGGCAAATTGCCACAAATAAAATGCAAAAGAACTTGCCAGTACAGGATCTCTAACTGTGAGGGCATTCGGTTTATGCAGCGTTATCAAAAGAGAAATAAAAACTTAGGCATTGTATTTACTGCAGAGTTTGCATAACTCGCTCGTCCGCAAGTCATGCTAAGCACGTGTTACAATATCGGCAACCAAGGTTTAGCGTCTAACATTGTCATGCAAACGTCTCGACTCTAATTGGTCCCTCTAATCGTTACCATGACAACCGTTATGACGTACTCATCCCCTTCCATTTATTTAGAGCGTTCTTCCGTGTGGTTACTGTCAATTACATTCTAGTTTGGCGACCAGTATAGATAGTTACTATGCATATAGTAAATACTCTAAATGGAGCCTCACGTATGTTACATACCTAATTTCATGGCAATATGTATAGAAATTATTCAGGAGGTTGCAACAGGCAACATACCAATTCTCCTATGTTTGGAGACATAAACATAAGATCCTACTATGTATCGTGATAGAAATTTCTGTATAGCCATTTAAGAAGTTCACACATTAAATATTTTCCTAAACAGCTAAGAGTAAAACAAAACGTTGTGCCTAGAATAGTGAAACCAATGTATGACATTTATTACTGAATCAGTCAATGATTATTTACCATATTTCAATTAATAATGGTAATGATTTGTTAATATAATTGGTACCTCAAGTATTACAGTTATAGTCATGTATGATCTCCCAGGAAAGCTGACGTGGACGGGGTTCTGAGGTAGTGGGTGTTGTACAATGCTTCGTGATTAATTTAAATGATTACACTAATCTTACATACTAGATGTCAGGTGAAGCTAATACGATTCTGCCTGGAGTAATACGCCACATTTGTTCAGTAAATACTACTGTTAGGAGTGACGACGCCATTTTCAAACTAAAAATATAATTGAATAATCTGCTGAAATGACAGGAAATAACTAACTCAATTTAACTACCAGTATGATAATCGGCAAAATTCGGAATCATAAACGCATTATTCTGTACGGCTCAGACTTGGTCCCTGAAGGTGTTTTTCCCAACCAACATCATAAGAACTCAGTATGTTGAGAAATGTCTGCTTTGAAAGCGATTTTTACATATTGTATATTGCACATCAAGGCTTTTTAAGCAATGTATGACTTCAAACGGGTTTTAAAAACAAAAACAATTGATTAGCTCTTCTTAGAACCAAAGTGTCTTCTAGCCATATGTAGGTATGGTGTGCTCTGGTATTATTTCACGACTTCACATTATTGTGGACCAATATAATGCTTGAAGAGATGCAATTGTATATTATGACCGGTCTGAATGAATAACTGATTTGAAAGCGTTTGGAAACAAAGCTTAGCGCTTCCTATTCTTAGATGAATTATGAGAGGATGATTATATGTTCCTAAATCTTACATTAAGAAGTGTTAAACTTTTAACCAACTTATTCAGATTAACAACCTGGGAGAGTCAGACGAACGTCCTCAGGGAGAAGCTGAAGCAGAATACACTGAAGATGGTCTGGAGCAAAAACCGAAAAGCGCTTTGGAACAAATGCTGAACATCGACCAGTCTGAGTGAGTAATCTTACAAATTAAGCATGCCAGCAACTCACATTTATATATAACAACCTGAAACCTGATTTTGTTAAAATAAACCTAATTGTTTAACCTGATTAGTCATGTATAGCAACTGAATAATGAATGTTTGAAAACATGCTGAAACTACACGTAGTCTTCAGAGCTTAGAATTACTCCACATTAGTCTTCTCAGATAAGGGGTCATCCCGAACAAAAGTTTATCCTGGTCATTTATCTTAAGCAAGATTGGAATTCATGAACTATTGCATGTGGCACAGACACGCTAACCCCACATTTCCAATGCAAAGAGGAGCTAGGAAGAGCTGTAGGAAGAGTATGGTATCTCTATAAAGGATGTTAATCATAATAACGCGTTTACAAATTGAAACGCTTCTTACTACTCGCAATTACCCATAGACAACCTTTTGGGACAAGGGACTCTCAATTCAAAAGGAGCTGAATTTTACGGTCTCAGATATTCCGGGGAATTAACTAGTTTACAGCCTTACTCTTTATGTCCACTAGACTTTCCCAAGTATCTCTCGCTTTGGCTATCGAAATCCCCTTGGGACCGAAAGTAAGCCCCAGTTCGTTTGGATCTACCTGCCGACTATTCCTCTCACCAACTCTGGACTCTCAAACAGTTCAGCCGGAGTGCCCATGTATAACACTGCTGTGTTATGGTATGTTCTTCTCAGCTCCAAGTTAGGTAGCTTCCTGAGGTCGTGGCATCCTATAATTGGGCTTCCTTATATCTTGATCCTACGTTGTGTCCCTCAACGTTTTACCCAAGCTTCTCCTTTTCATTTTTTACTGGAAGATATCTATTACTTGCCTCTTTCGGGGAGGGGGAAGGCATTGGTTTCACGTTCTTGAGTCACACACAGCCCTGATGAAATACACATTTTCCCCGCTCGCTCTTTAGAATTTATATTGACGGATTTCTACATCAGTATTGTCACGAACCAGATCGCCATAAGGCGGCTTGCGCACACAAAGGAACTCATAGGCGGATAGTGTGGAAATGAAGAGCCTGCAAAATGCAGATAAACATAGCGCGAGATAAAGGACTTGCCGGCCCATATTAAATTACGCTTATGGAACATTCTGGTGACGTCTTGACTGTTTCGATTCCGTTTTTGCTCCGGAGGTATCTAGAATTACTAATGAGGTATTTAAGAGATTGTGACTCGCCAGCGGGAGTTGTAAAACAGGCGCTGGAGGGGTAAGCGGAGAGGAACAGAGAGTTGTGAGTAAACAGTAAAGAGCTGTGAACAAATGCTGCGTAACGAGAGCTGATTGTTATTGACATCAAGCTTGGTAGATTGTGGTCTGTATATGTAATGTAATGTTGCTACGTCAGAGCTAAAGAGTGTATTGCTTCGGAAATAAAGAACATTAAGAAATTCGGCAAATTGGACATTTAATTCAACGAACCCACAAAGTCACAGTAATATCTATGGAGACCAGAGTTTAGCCCATACTGCAGTGACTAGATTACGTAATCCTTTATGTTCTAGGAAACATTTTGACCTTTGTATATACCTGTTATAATTCAGAGGTCCGTTACCTATTAATATGATTCTACTTCTTTACTGCTTTAGTCAAATAAGTTCTTGTTTGGTTCATCTTCAGTCCCACCACTTAACTCACATTCATTTGTTCTGCAATATGCTACTTCATATTGTCTGCTGTAGTAAGATTTGCTGAAAAGAAACATTTTACGATACGGTCCAAAGTGGAAACTTATAGATGCATAAAATAAACAAACACATCCGAAATTGTGCAACCTCTTGAGCAAATTGATAGCAATGTTTCGAACCAAATATATGTGCGAAAATATGTTTTTTCCATATTTTACATTTTAAAAAAGAACGAAAATATGGAATTTGCGTCCATAAGTTACACACCAACACACCAAGTAGATATTGAATGTATCTATAACTGAATCCAATATCAACAAAATAATAGCTGATAAATCCTTACTGTTACTGTGATAAAGATGACAAGGAAGGCGATGTCGAAGTTCACCTTAAACTCTTATTTTCACAAGATTCTTAGCCCAGTGCCAAGCTACAATTACATTTTCTTTTACATAAATTCAACATGTATTTTTAATATTTAATGCGCGGCTAACTCAGAACCGTGTCCTTTGGTATCTTTCAACAATGCGACACGAAAATGTTTAGTTAAATCTCTCTACTAGACACCATTTAGTTTCTCATAAATGATAAGTACGATTTTTACTAACCTACCAGTTGTTTAATATATTTTAATGCTCGATAATATACATAATGAATTACCTCCTATTAGTCACCAAAGTCCTCTAAATTCCGAATGAATTTCATGTAATTTTGTATAACTGGTTTATCACATGAGGTGAACAAAGCTTAATACAGAGACCAATATCTCTTTAAAACGCGCGTTCTATTTCAGATATCGTTTCTGTGACATAAGGCACTTTGAGATGTAGATAAATTTGTTATTGATTTGAATTGCTCAATACGTTTTCATTTTTGAAGTACTCAGTTATATATCTCGATGTGATGGAAGCAATGTGGAACATTAAAGTCAGCATTCCGTGTAACACGTTTTGAAACTTAATTATGGTCTCAGCCTTTTGCATTTATAACAAGATTTTCAAAACGTACATATACAATTTTTCAAAAATTGTTGAATTTCTAAGACAGGTATTTAACGATGAATGAGCGCAGGTTGTAGTTAAGATATGTTTATGGCAAATGAAATGTATACTATGAATTTCCTGGCAGTTACCTCTGAAGCTATCTTCTTTCAGGTGACATAAGTAAGTAGTAAATCGCAGGAAGTTAGGCAAAATTTTACAATTTAAATATACATTATCCTAAAAATACTCGATATACCTGTGTCAGGTAACAAATTTGTTGGGAGTTTACAATTTTGGGGATATTCTTTGTCAATGACATTTTAAAATATTTAATGCATTCAAATGAGAAATCGCTATTCAACTTTTTTTCGTTTCTGGATTGTCACGCAAAGAACCTAGAGTTTCAAACCTTACATACGCGGACACGCTTTCTGAACATTTGATTAACACATTATGTTCCACAGTGTTTCACAATATCTGTAAATTTAAATAAAAATGCATGTGGAGTAATAAATATTAGGGACAACAATATATTTTTAAAGAGTGGTTTGCACAACAATGTCTATAGAAGGTCATGTGAATTTTCTTTCGGTTTTTCCTTCTCCGTGATTTACATGTTATTAATAAATTTGAGGATCTTACAGTCTATTTACTAAAAATTCTAGGTGTGGTACTTAACAAACATCAATATTATAATCTATATATTTGGGAGATTTCGGGAGAAAAGTATTAAAAAACAATACAATTTTCCCACACGTAGGGTGATCTTAAAACCTTCAACTTCTATTTACCTAGCCTAATTCATGAAAATCAAAATATGGAAGTCGACTTTCTTCGTCAACACAAGGTGAAATCCAAATATTGCATAATGGTATGCACTCCATTTTTATTTGGCAAGTGCACAATACAAGTAAATTTGAAATCTTTGCGTGTTCAAATTCACCTTTTCTGAGTAATGCACACACAATCACTTACACCAATCTTTCTGAAAGGGTCTTCTCTTGGATTTCAAAAATCTGTGAACAAACACACTTCAGAGAAAATAGCGATTTCTGATTCAGGACTTGCATGCAATACTTCCATTGTGGAAACGTTGAGTCAGACTGAAAAATTCAATGCCATAGCCGGGATTTGAACCACGGATCTTCTGGTTTCCGTCCAGCCGCACTACCATTGTGCTACTATGGCCAACGTGCCGATATGACATTAAATTCTCCAACTGACTCGTATTTTCCCGGTAAACCACTTAGGAGTTCTCATAAACACATGAGACATCTACCTTAATGGCGACTTACTGACTCAACGTTTCCACAATTTAGCCTACACACGGCCAGTGTGAAAGAATAATTAATTTCCATTAATTAACCTAATAGTGGTTAACTATAAAGCCCGGGCCTTAAAGTACTTACATGTTAGAGCTTACTACTTGCATTGCTTTCCTCTTTCACCATTTCCTAAGATTCTCTTCCAAATGCAAATAGAAACTCATTTCCTTTTATCATAACGCACAATCCCAAGGAGCAGAATCACACTTATCCGGCGTAATGGCTCTCAGGATTTCAAGTCTGAATCTGGAAGAATACGTGGTATATGACGCGTAACATTGTCATGGGGGGGAAAACGAGAAGTAAATGGACCAGTAGAACTGAAGTATTCATTTCTGAATTCTAAATTCAAAGTGCCTGACTGCCTTGCAGAGTTTTACTAGACATTAAAGGGTCCCTCATATTCCATCAAGTGTACAAGCAAATCTCTGACGACAATTGAAATACTGGATACAACACAGCTATAAACAAAACAAAACACTATCAAAATTCGCATTACTGAACAAAAGACTTTTCAGTAAATCAAATACCAGGTCAGGAGATGGCGTGAGTATAGAAAATTGTGTCAACGGAACGTAACTACTTAACTTTATTATCAAGCTGTATTGATCTTTGCTTCTTAATTCGATGCATTTCCATTTTTAAGGCCAATTACCAAGTTTAAAGAAAAAAGTCTAATAAAACATAAAGACAAATATATCACGACCGGCGCTGAACTGAATTCGAGCATCACGATTAAGCGTGCTCCTTTCAGAGGAAATCGCCATAGTCTCCTTAATTCTCCGCTCCCAGTAACCGTTGCATTTTGCCAAGACGGTCGTCTCCCGAAAACTGGCTCTATGGTCGTTATCAAAACAATGCCCTGCCAGCCCAGATTTCTCAGGTTGCATTAAACGAATGCTCCGTTCATGTTCCATTATTCTAGTACGGTTGGTATATACGGTGTCCCGCATTCACAGGAAATGAGGTACACTCCCGGAACTTGGAAGTCCAGTTTGTCTTTCACTGGTCTCAACGGATGTTTTATCTTCGGTGGTGGCCTGTGGATGGTCTTGATGTTGTATTTGGCGAGAATTCTGCCGATTCTGCCGGATAGATTGCCGGTAAACGGGATGCAGGCTGTAGCGGTAGGCTTATTTGATGCTTGCTGTATGACAGGTTTCCCTTTCCTAGCTTTGGTGATCGAGGCTTCAACGTCATATTCGGAGTAGCCGCTATGACGGAAAGTGAGTCTCAGGTGCTGTAATTCTTGTTTTAAGTGGCTGGGATCAGAGATAGACAAAGCTCTCTGGGCCAGTATATTGAGAACTCCAAGTCGTTGAGACCTATGATGGAAATTATGAGCGTTTAGATAGAGATCTGTGTAATTAGGTTTGCGATACACAGCATGCCCCAGTGTACCGTTACTGTTTTTTGAAACAAGAATGTCCAGGAATGGCAGAGTTCCGTTCTTCTCCACTTCCATGGTAAACTGTATCTGAGGTCGAAGGCTGTTTTGATGCGCAAGAGAGCTAGGCAAAGTGTCTGATCCATTTGGCCAGATTACAAAAGTGTCATCCACGTATCTATAGAAATGAGATGCTTTAAGTGGAGCTGTGGCAAGTATTTCATGTTCTAGGTGTTCCATATAGAGGGTATCTATGGCTGGTGACAAAGGGGAGCCCATTGCTACTCCGTCTACTTGTTCAAAAAAGTACCACCAAACAAGCTTCAACGTGGTTTCTATATTCAAAAGGGTACTACTTCAAGAAACCATCTATGTTCTGAAGGAGCATTTTCCGGCTGATATCATAGAGTTCTTCCCACATACCCTGACGTCCACTTTCTTTTTGTTCGGTGGTACTTTCTCTGAACCAGTAGACGGAGTAGCAATGGGCTCCCCCTTGTCACCAGCTATAGCTAATTTCTATATGCAACACCTAGAACAAGAAATGCTGGCCAAAGCTCAACTTAAACCATGTTATTTTCATACAAACGTGGACGACGCTTTTGTAATTTGGCCACATGGAACAGACACTTTGCCTAGCTTTTTTGCGCATCTCAACAGCCTACGACCACAAATACAGTTTATCATGGAAGTGGAGAAGGATGGAACTCTTCCATTCCTGGACATTATTGTTTTAAAAAGCAGCATTGGTACACTGGGGCATGCTGTGCATATCAAGCCTACACACACCGATCCCTATCTGAACGTTCATATTTTCCATCATAAGTCTCAACGACTGGGAGTTCTCAATACACTGGCCCACAGAGCTCTGTCTATCTCTGATCCCAGCCACTTAGAATAAGAATTACAGCAACGGAGACTCAATTTCCGTCAAAACGGCTACTCCGAATATGACGTTGAAGCCTCCATCACCAAAGCTAGGAAAGGGAAACCTGTAATACAGCAAGCGTTAGATAAGCCTGCCGCTACAGCCTGCACCGTTTACCGGGAATCTGACCGGCAGAATGAGCAGAATTCGCACCAAATATAATATCAAGACCATCCACAAGCCACCTCCGAAGATTACGCATCTGTTGAGACCAGTAAAAGACAAACTGGACATCCAAGTTACGGGAGTATACCGCATTACCTGTGAATGTGGGACTCCGTGTATAGGACAAACCAGAAGGACCATGGCTACTAGAATAATCGAACATGAACGGAGGATTCGTTTAATGCAACCTGAGAAGTCTGGGCTGGCAGAGCATTGTTTTGATAACGACCATAGAGCCATTCTTCGGGTGATGACCATCTAGTCAAAATGCAACAGTTACTGAGAGCGTAAAATTAAGGAGGCTTTGGCTATTTCCTCTGAAAGGAGCACACTTAATCGTGGTGCAAGATTTCAGCTCCTCTTGGAAACCGGCCTTAGAAATGGAAATCCATCAAATTAAGAAGCAACCAGTAATACAGCTTGATAATCAAGTTAAGTAGTCACGTTTCTTTGACACAATTTTCCATACCCACGCCATCTCCTGACCTGGCATTTAATTGGCTGAAAACAGTATTTTGTTCAGTAATGTGAATTTTGATAGTGTTTCGTCTTTTTTTAAGGGGTTGTTCTATCCATTATTTCAACTTGTGGTTATAACATTTTATAAATATCCTGATGGTGGGATAGATGTGCACTCCCAAAGCGTTGATATCTAATCATCTTTTCACCTGGCTGGCTGCCCGAGAGGAGAGTGAGCGTATTCGTCCCCAGGAAAGCTTCAGGTCAAATTTAAGATATAACCCAATTGTGATGAAAATATTCATTTTGGTAAACTTGGTTTCACACATTTTTACATCCTCAAAATATATAAATTCATTGAAACCCCCATAACACGAACACCTAATCAGGTCTTTAAATCTCATTAAATAGGCATTTTAAAGCAGAACAGTTTTGTTTATGAATAACTATTTTGAAGGTTAGAGCTCTCTTTCTGGTATACAGCTTAATGAACATTTTGCATCACAGAAAATGGTCAAGCTTCTACAAATGAGATGTGTTCTAAAAAGAATAAGTATTATATCTTAGTGAACAGTATCGGAAGTAGGTTACAAAGTGGCGGATAACAATTAAATAGAATATCTATGAACATAGAACTAATTTAAACCTCAGCTTCACCGTATCCTTAATATGCATATTTAAACTTGCAGCTAGTAAACAGTTTTAGTAATCATATAAATAAATGAAGGTAGTTGAATTTACATTCATATAATTTTCGATTTCACAATAAATGCCTATACTTGAATTATATATTTCACTATTCATTTGAAATTTGATTGCTATACTCATGTGCACAAACATGCACATGCTTATCATTTCTCAGAAAATATATTAAAAGTTATGCAATAGGAACACAGCGCACGATGTGATTTTTTATTTATTTCAAGTCCTCCAACGCTAAGTCATAGCGCACGATGAATTGAATGGGTGAAGTGATGCTCAAATGAGTCCACGGTCCATAGAGCTTAGAGTTAGCTCACATTCGTCTAACAGGATTAGGGAAAACCACAGAAAAGTCTTATCCAGGTAACTCACCCTGACCGAGATTCCAACTCGGAACATCTTGAACGTTAAGCAGACACCCCACCATCTACGCTACCGAGGCGAGCACCATGTGAAATGATATACAAATATATATTAATGGAGAATCCCCTTCTGTAGAAAACAGAAAGGTACGAAAGGAAGATAAATTTTTTCAAAGTATATAGCATGTTCGTTAGATCATGTTCATGATGGCCTGCCTCGTTAGCGTAGATGGTAGCATGTCTGCCTCACGTTCAATAGGTCCCGAGTTCGAATCTCGGTCAGGGTGAGTTACCTAGATAAGGATTTTTCCGGGGTTTTCCCATATCCTTCAAGACGAATGTCGGGTAACTCTATGTTCCATGGACCCTGGACTCATATGAGTATCATTTCACCCAATTCATTCACCGTCCGATATAACTTAACATTGGGGCGGACGTAAATAACAAAAGAAAAAGAAAGAAAAAATGTTCATGATGGGATATATTACGACTTGGATTATTTCAAAAATGCCTATCACTACGTAAAAGTTTCCTGTGAAACATTTTGGCTTATCCTTTAAAGTTTCCCTTATGTTTAAGATAATACAATATTCATTCAAATCACCGGCTATTCACTGAAATTTATATACTTAAGTTTTAACTGGACATAATATTCATACATTCCAGTAAATAAAGGATATTAGGAATCGAACGCTCCTTGTTTATTTATTTTTTTATTTTTTAGTTTACATCCTCCAACTTTACGTCTAATCGGACGATGCATGACATGGGTGAAATGCTGCTCAAATGAGTCCGAGGTACATGGACCTTAGAGGTAACTGACATTCGTCTTTCAGGATAAGGGAAAACCCCGGAAAAAATTATGCAGGTAGCTAACCCTAAGCGGGTTTCGAACTCGGTACCTCATGAACTTGAGGCAGACATGCTACCATCTACGCCACCGAGGCGGGCTACTGCGTCCTCAGCTGTAATAGCAATAACTGCTCCTATTGATAAAATATGTTGTTTTAATAAAGAGTTTTCTGAGAAACTGTACACTAAATGCTTTCCATCTGAAGCTAATTTGGAAGGGAGGTCTTCTTAATAACGTTCCTCTCATATCCTGGGAAGATGCTGAACATAAACTAAAGGGGATTCAAGGGAGTTTAGTTCTTAAGTTGTGTCACATACACAAGGTCCATTTTCAATAACTGCTTATTTTGGATTAAAGAAACAACAAGGGCGAATTTACAGTGAAACCTGTAGTACAAACTTTGGAGTAGAACAGTACCGATTGTAAGCAGTGAAGCAATATATTTAAGATTAAAGGCCTGAACATCTTTAAAATAAGTGAAATAGATAGATAGATTCACGATTTTTAGTCATTTAACTGCACTGAGAAAGCGTTGCTTAATATTCTAACATGAGGAATCAAAATACCAGTGTCAGCATTAGCAGTTATAAAATCTACAAACACCCCGAATGATATTTCATTACTTTGTTAAACTTTTTGATAAAACATTTGCACTTATACCACACTATGGGGAACTAGCTCGCAGAGTATGTCCTTCCTCCAATACTGACACCAATACAAGGTAGAGAATGAAGTGGTCTTGCGGTCATGCACCCTCACATGATATAGTATGTATGCGGGTTATAGGTCTGGAAATGAAGTTTTAATACAAGTAGCTTTATGCTAACGCGAAACTCAAAGGCAAATATTAAGATTTTCTTTCAACAATATTATGAATAAATATTGTAACTATCTGGGTTCGTAGAATTAAAAGTCCAATTTGCCGAAATTCTAAATGCTCTTTATTTCCGTTCACTTCTCAAGTAACAACATTACTTCACCTATACAACACAATATTCCAAGTTCGATGACAATAACATCAGCTCTCGTTACAACAACAACCCTCAACTGTTCTCTGCTTACCTCTCCCGCGACTGTGTTACAACTGTCCGCTGGGGTGTCACAATCTCTTATATATCTCATTCATAATTCGAGAGACTTCTGGAGCAAATAAGAAAAAAAACTATTCTCTGTCATTCGAGATCTAACTAGAACCTTCCAAACGTGAAATCCCATCTGTGCTGGCAAGTCCTTTATCTTAGCTATATTTGTTTGCCGGCTCTATGTGAACACTAGCCGCGCTATGCAAGCTCCTTATTACCCTGAAACACTATCCGCCGTCTGTTATCTATTTGTACCGAAACTTTAATGCCCGTTACCGCGGCAATATGAAGAGTCAGTTGCATGGTGGGTTAAGCATATGGCGTAAGTTACTCACATACCAAAACGTTTTTGTTATATAGAGGAAGAAATTTAATATTTTAGTAATTTCTTTATAATGCCTATGCGTTTGAAAACTTCAAAAGTCGTGAAATATTGATTTAGCAGAAAACGATACTAAAAATAATAATATTAAACAGAAAACAACATTAAAATTATCCAGTAAGCTGAAACGTTTCAAATAGCTAGTGAAAATAATGCAACGTTTATATGTTCTGTATCGTACAATAAGCAAATCTTTCTTGAATTAAGAACTGCTTCATACTCATGAAAAATACAACTATTGCTGTCAAATCGAATTTCAATGCTACACTTATTTAACACAATTTCTGAGCATTTTTCAAGCTTATTTCGCAGTGAAAGTCATCACGAAACAAGCTTAAAATATATTCCACTTTATAGCTTCTTTATACTCTGCATATAGCTTCTTTGTACTCTACATTAAGTAGTAAGGCCGCGCCGTGGTTCAGTGGTTAGACCGCTTGGCTCTCACCAAGGCTACCCGGGTTCGATCCCAGGTGACCGCAAAGTGAGATTTGTGGTGGACATTACGGAGCTGGGCGGGTTTTCTCCGGGACCTCCGGGTTCCCCCGCCATCTCATTCCACCGGTGCTCCATCTTTATCTCCTCTATCATCAGTGACACCACCTGCGGTGTCGTATATAGTAAAAGCGGGCGTTAAACACTACACATTTCATTTCTGCATTAAGAATAATATAATTTGAAACACACTTTCAGAATCTGAAAGTCCCTTACGGATTCGTTAATTGGGACTGCATTTATTTTGCCCACAAGGCACTGAATTTTTTACATTCTGATTACTGAATAACATAATTGAATATTAATATTTTAATGTATTCAATACTGCGTGTTTATGCCGTATTTGCAAATTGCTGTCTTATTCGTTATCACTATTTGTTTTCATTCAACGTGCCCGTTAAATGAAATATAAATACTGGTTTAATTTAACAATCTTTTACAGCCTAAGGGGTAATTGTTTATAACCGTGCAGCTACGGGCTTATATTTTAAGTTGCTTTAATAACGTAAAATGACATGCACGAGCAACATTGGGCTAGGCCAGCAAAGTTATAGCCTAAAAATATTAAATATATTGCAAGCTTATTTCCCTTCCTTCCTTCTCCTTCCTTCCCTATTTGTTTCTCTGTCGTTGTTGCCTCTGCTCTTCTATTTTGTCTCTTTTATCTGTGTCTCCTCTCTTTCTCTATTGTAAGAATACAGCAGAAATATTAATGTCACATGCGAACTCACAAAAAAAAAAAAAAAAAAAAATCAGAGAACCGAACACCAAAGCGCCAAATTGAATTGGACAAAGCTGCCTCATCCACATTATTGTTCAAATATAACTTCCTCGGCCAGAGATCTCTTTTGATTCCTGAAATATGGTGTTCGTGAAAATAACTTTAAAACTACGGGCAGCGTCATTGTTGCATTAATTTAATATCTATTGAGCAAGACCAGAAATTGTATCGACAAGGAGTAGGCGCATCTACTTTGGGTTGGCGTGGGGCCAAACAAAATGATGTAGAATATTTAGAAAATTGACGTGCTGCATGGTTTTCTTACCTTTACACATTCACTTCTTAAAAGCGCTTATTTTTCTATATAATTCATATAGCTAAATGTACTTTGGTGCGGCGGCTTTTCTTGAAATTTTCACGTCACATATTTGAAACATATTGAACTCAGATAAGTGTGGTATTAGTTATAGATTATTTCGTTTGAGTTATCCTGTTTAGAGACAAATGTATATGAAGCCATAGCCTTTTAAAAAAAATAAAACTCTATGTTTGAATGCAGAGTGCCTTAATGTACTTGTAGCATATATAAAAATCGATAAACGGGCGTCCAGAAGGTAAGTAATGTTTCCAATTATCTCCACTGCAGCGTTGCGATCGCAGTTCCGCACAGGCACGGTAGACGCTCTGTATCAAGGAGAAGAAACGTGCGCCATTGTGAGATCACTGTCAGCCACGTACGCTTTGTTGTGCTTGTTTAGAACGTCGGTGTTCATTGAAAATCGAGCCGCTTGTGAAATCAGTATTGTGATTCGTTTCATGAATGCTAGGAAGGTGAAACCAATTGAAATTTATCGGTAAATTTGCGATGTCAAAAGTTGTTGTGCTTCTTCACGACAACGCACGGCCACACACTGTAAATGCGGCGCAAAATATCTTACAGGGATTTGGCTGGGACGTGTTTGACCATACCCCGTACAGCCCTGACCTCGCTCCTAGCGACTTTCATCTGTTTTTGCATCTCAAATCTTTCCTTGGAGGTCAACACTTCAACAATGACGAAGAGCTGAAAGAAAATGTTTCCAACTGGTTGAACACACTGGCGACAAACTTCTATGAATAAGGGATACAGAAACTTGTGCCTCGCTATGATAAATGCCTGCAAAATTTCGGCACTTATGTGGAAAAGTAGTGTAAGAGTTGTAGAATTTTGTGCAATAAATATTTTTTCTTTATCTGTACACAATTTAATTTTATTGCCAAGCGGATCTTTCTTTCTGGACGTACCTCGTATTTCAATGGATATTTCCGCTGTTGAAACATAGATACTTAGTAAAGTCCAAACTTTATTAAACGTATAAAATTTTAAAATACACATTTTAATTTATTTCAATACTCGTGTATACTTTGGCCTAAAATCGAGAGTTATTTAGACCTAAATTTTAAGAAAGTATTTATTAAACATAGTATTTATACAGAATATTTGCAGAACGTTAGGGGTACTCTAATTAAATCAACAACATCAGGGAAAACAATGCTTGAGGTATTTGAATCTGGAATATTCATTTATTGAAATGTAAATGTTTGTTTCAAATGCCAATAATCTACCACCATAAATTGCAGTAAATATACTGGCTTTATTATTTTCCATTTCCTAAGTACGTACTGATCACCAACAGTATGAGTGCACTAGGCGCTGGGAGAGAGGGCAATTTGTAGACTGCAGATCAGGAGAAGCAATGGGCAAGTTCAAGTACAAACGCACAGTATTGCAATAGAAATAGCACTACATTTTGGAGCCCCACCTGCCTCACCGACTGTATAGTTCGTCACATCCAACGCACTCATATCGTAGCCTAGCTTAATAATGAGATAAACAAATTGTAGAGAGAGGTTAGAAGCATAGGAGACTGTCTATAATAGATCTGTTATAATTAGTTTCTCTTTTCATTGCAACTCATTTATCTAAATTTACGAAAAAAAATGGCGCTGCTTTTCGTATTTGGGAGGTCCTGGGGGCCCTTCTAGGTCTGTGGCTTTTTCTGGGTTTTCTCTGGGTTTACAGATGTCCACTATGATAGTTAATTCCCGTAGAGGAGGGGATCCGTCCCCTTCAGTTGCCGTGGTGCGGGCGCTGCGGACCCTTAGCACTCGTGGTACCTCTGAAGTTTCTAGAGGAACCTCGAGCCGAACATTCGAGCCCCTCCCTTTGGAATTTGTTCGGATTGGGTTGGTCTCGAGTGGGCAGTGGTTCCCGATACCCGTGGGTGATCGGGTACGTCTCCGGAAGGGTTTGAGGGAAGCCATCAATATTACCGGCAGAGCCAGCGAACGTTCTTCGAATGTTAACCATCCAAAAGAAAGGAACAAGCAAAACAATAGCCTCCGAACACTTTCAGCGCTTCAATTTGGAGGGAGAGGAGTTCCTGGAAAAAATCGTTACTGGAGACAACACGTGGCTTCATTTTGTGAACCTGAATCTAAGGGGCAGTCTCCAATGCGTCAGAACTCTCAGAAATCTGAAAGCACGTCTTCGCCGAGTTCGCCCAACAAAAACTATGGTGGATCTTCTTTTTGTGCATGACAATGCAAGACCACACACCAGCCGTTACACCACCGCAAAAATTGAGAAATTGGCATGGCAAGTCTTACCTCACCCCCCATACAGCCCAGACCTGGAACCATCAGGCTTCCATCTGTTCGGGCCACTAAAAGAACCTGATCGTGGGATTCATTTTTGAAGATGAGGAGGCTGTAAAATTGTTCGTGCGTCAATGGCTTAGGAAGCAAGTCCGTGTGTTTTACCACACTGGAATACATGCCCTAGATAAATGGTGGACCAAAACTGTGGAAAAGGACGAAGATTATATTAAATAGTGACAAATTAATCGTCAGTGTTGTAGTTTTCAAGCTATGTAAAGTGGATTCAACTAAAAGAGAAGATAATATAGGAGTCATCACTTCTTGACCCACCCTCATAAATTAAACAAGGCGCGTAGGTATTTTAAAATCTCTTGTGGTTTTTAAGAGAATTTACCGAAGTTAAGGTCTTATATTTCTATGTATGTTGCTCTGCAGTGAGTTTGCCAATTTTGGGAACCATATTTCCATCAAGTGAAATAACATTCCTAGTGGGCGGATGGCAGCGCTGACTTGCTTATACTGAATGATTTCTGTATTTTTTCTGCTTTTCTTTTTCAGTGGTGCAGGTTGCTCATCTCTCTAGCGGCTTTCCAATCACGTATTCGATGATATGAAAAATGCATGAGGTTACGGGGTTATAGGAAGGCGTATGAGATAGCTTTCAACATGTTTTACAAAGCCTTTAAAGAAAGCAGAGCCAACTTTAGAATGGCTGTGCATCGTCCATGATGTAACAGTTCTTGGTGTACATGCTTTGCGATATTTTATCAGCTGTGTGGGTTACTGCAGTAGGTATGCTTTTGAATAATAATAACAGCAACAATAATAATAACAATAACAATAACAATGACAATAATAATAGTACTCCGGTTTAATATATGTAATATTTATATACTCTAGTGCAAACTAAATTTTATCGTCTTACACTCCGGTGGATGTCATAGGATATGATGTGATTCTATGTTCAGTCAGAAATGTAAAATCTTATAGCCGGTTAGACTATGAACATATATTTCAGAAGAGAGATATCCCAGAAATTTATGATAGAAATTTATGGTTTCCCTTAGTATCAGTTGATATTATTAATTTAATACTGTTGCTCAACATTTTCATTTCTTAAGTGCCAAGTTCCTTTGAAAATTAGCGTATTGTGACTTTGTGTGTTCGTAGAATTAAAAGTCCGATTTGCCGAAATACAGATCGTTCTTTATATCCGTATAAATTCACTGTTCACTTCTCACGTAACATTAGATAACGTATACAACACAATCTTCCAAGGTCGATCACAATAACAATCAGCTCTCGTTACAACACTTCACAGCTGTTTTCTGCTTACTCGCTGTTTTACAACTCTCTTGTTATATGTCATTACAACAACTCACAGCTGGCGGTTCACAATCTCTTATATATCCCATTCATAAATTCGAGAGACTTCTCGAGCCAAAAAGAAAGACAACTATTTCCTGTCAATCGAGATATCACTAGAACCTTCCTTACGTGAAACCCTATCTGGGCCGGCAAGTCACTTGTCTCAAAGGCTATGTTTATCTGTTTTTTTGCCGGCTCTTTTGTACACTAGCCACGCTGTCGTCAACTGCTTATGCAAGCTCTTCATTACCGTGAAAAGATATCCGCCTTCTGTTATTTATTTATGCCGTTGCCGCGACACTATTTCAGAAGAGAAATATACCCACAAATTTATTATAGAAGTTTATGATTTCCCTTAGTATTAGTTAATATTATTGATTTTATATCATTGTTCAACATTTTCATTTCTTAGGTGCGAAATTCCTTAGAAAGTTAGCATATATATTTTTGTATTTATCATAATTTTAACTGATTTCGCCGATGTAACAGCAGTTAAGCAACTGATCACCTACAACCTTCGCCCCCACCCCGCAAAAACACAAAATTAACATCTACGATATATTTTTCCGCTCTTTATTACGTGTTCTCTATGAATATTGTAAGATTATTTCGTTTAATCTACTGCATTATTAAATTAAAACAATGTTTGGGCTGAAACATTCACATGACTATCTATACCAATGGACAATCCACATATATTCATCATATATTAAAGGGAGATAGGTGACGGAAATGTTCAAAGGTGTATCCGTATAACAAAACACCGATGTTTCTAAAGCTAATGCAGAATAATTCGCCAAATTTCATATACGCATATGCTGTGATCTGCTACATACAAAATATAAATGTTATTTACATTTGATGAGTATTTTATATCAATCACTTGTTTTTACTTGAGTTTAATGTATTTAGAAGGCTTTGTGAAAACATACTGACATTTACTACAAAGACTAGTAGCAAGCAGTATGTTCATTAATGCGAATTACAATGAGCCCATCAGTTTAGTTATAACTTTCTCAAGAAAATTGCAATTCTTGAAAGAAAAAAAATACTCGTAGAAGCAATGCACACTTTATATGTCTTTTAATGTACATAAATAACCACATTATTCAAGTAACAGGAACGACTCTTATTGGCACAGTCTCTATATCTACATGTTTCGGCAAAGTTTTACTACGATTGGACCATTACTGTAAGAGGAGCTATACAAAGGAAACAAAAGGTAGCGTAGAGAATTAATGATTTCGAGTGGAGGCGTGCGAGGCAGTTTAAGGGCGTGCATCACCCCATTAAACATACACATTTTTTTTCAAAAATAAAAAGAAACAGTAACAATTTGCACATAAAGAGCTATTCTCTATTCAATTGTTACACAAACCATGCATATATCAGTTGAAATGGTTTCAAATTTAGCAAGAAAAGCTTATTTACAAGGGATGTCCAGAAAGTAAGATCTGTTTCAATTTATCTCCGCTACAGCGCTGCGATTGCAGTTACGCACATGCGCGGTAGACGCTCTGTATCAAGGAGAAGAAACGTGCGCCAGTGTGAGATCGCTGTCAGCCACGTACACTTTGCTGTGCTTGTTTACAATGTCGGTGTTGATTGAAAATCCCACCGCTTGTGAAATCAGATCTGTGATTCGTTTTCTGAATGCTAGGAAAGTGAAACTAATTGAAATTTATCTGAAAATTTGCGACGTTTAAGTACAAAATGCGATGAGTGATACAATAATGAGAAGATGGGTCCGACAGTTCAATGAAGGACGTAGTGAAGTGCACAATGAAGAACGAAGTGGGCGTCCAGCTTTGGTTACAGAAAAACTGGTTCACGCGATTGATGACAAGATCCAGTTTACAATTTACAAGATGCAAGTTTACAATTAGTGCTGTCGCTATGAAAGTTCCCCAAATCTCACGATCATTAGTTCGTGAAATTTTTACCGAGAGACTGAAATTTCGTAAACTTTGTTCACGTTGAGTGCCAAAGATTCTTAATCAGCAACTCTAAACAAAACGGATGGGTAATGCACTTCCGTTTTTGACCTTACAGGGATTTGGCTCGGATGTGTTTGACCATACCCCGTACAACCCTGACCTCACTCCTAGCGACTTTCATCTGTTTTTGAATCTCAAAATTTTCCTTGGCGGTCAACAGTTCAACAATGACGAAGAGCTGAAAGAAAATGTTTCCAACTGGTTCAAGACACAGGCGGCAAACTTCTATGAAGAAGCAGTACAAAAACTTGTGCCTCGCTATGACAAATGCCTGAAAAATTTAGGCAGTTAGGTAGAAAGGTAGAAAGGTAGTTTAAGAGTTGTAGAATTATGTGCAATAAATAATTTTTCTGTATCTGTACACAATTTAATTTTATTACCAAACAGAACTTACTTTCTGGACTCACCTCGTATAAACCCTAAATATGCGAAGCAGCATTTAAATTTATCTTTGACACCAAGTTCTTACAATGAAAGAAAAGTAGGGATTCAAAATTGCAAAAAGAAGCGAAAGGTGGGAGAAATTGAACTTTCACTTTAATTACCCTTAATGCCTCATTTACAAGTATATAGTCTAATCAAAGCATATTTCTGTATCTTCTTTTTGGTAATGGATTTATAGTTTCAGTATATATTTATACCAATTCGATTGGGTATAAGAAGAATAAGAAGGAAAAAGCGATAGACACTAATAAAGCTGATCGCCATTATGATTGCTTTAAATTCCATGCCTTTTGCATGACCACGACAAAAAAACTGCAGGGCACGTGACGTTCTGTAGTCAAGTCTTCAGCGGGCTATTGTTACAGAAAACGTGTCCCTTTGTTCACATATATCTTTTTACTTTAACCTCCTATAACCTGTTATCGTATCGGTCGATGAATGAATTGCTGTTCTTTAATTCCGGGGATTTTAGAGCATAAGAGTTACCCGAAAAACATATTTTCAAAGTTTTTTCACATTTCTCAGTTCGCTAACCGACAGATGACTCTGCTGTAGCCAAACTATAAGCTTCGTGCTTATAAAGTTTCAATGGTATCGGTCTTCGATGTTCAGGCTGAAATGAATGAGGGAAATACATGTTATAATTTTATCCGAAAATGTAAGCAATTCGTACAAACCTCTACCAGAGGTAGCTTTCATACTTTTCATAATGTATTTTTATTTGTTGGCACACCCAGGTATGCGGCTGGGCTTCAGTACCCTCGAATGTTAATGTCTTCCTGGTAATTTTACGTGGTTTTAAAATTAATGTCTAAGTATATTGCGTCTTCAAATTTCCCTATATTATGATTTATTATAGGATTTTAATACGTTTTCGTATATATTTTGCAACTATAACTCATAACATTTGGATGAAGGAAAAGTATTTCAAAGTCAACTTACAGAGAGTGGGTCAAAGGTATTGCCTCCTATTCTTTTCTCTTTTAATTGCCAAGAAAATTGAATACGATTTACATAGCTTGAAAACTACAACATTGACGATTAATTTGTCACTATTCAATATAATCTCCGTCCTGCTCCACAGTTTTGGTCCACCTTTCATCTAGGGCATGTATTCCAGTGTGGTAAAACATGCGGTCTTGCTTTCTAAGCCATTGACGCACGGACGTTTACACAGCCTCCTCATCTTCAAAATGAACATCACGATGAGCTTCCTTTAGTGGCCCGAACAGATAGAAGTCTGATAGTGCCAGGTCAGGGCTGTATGGGGGATGAGGTAAGTCTTGCCATCCCAATTTCTCAATTTCTGCAGTGGTGTAACAGTTGGTGTGTGGTCCTTCATTGTTATGCAATAGAAGAACCTCCGTCATAGTTTTTGTTGGGCGAACTCGGCGAAGACGTGCTTTCAGCTTTTTGAGAGTTCTGACGTGTTTGACAGAATTTATTGTGCATCGCTTATCCAAAACATAAATCATAAACACACCCTCTGCATCCCAAAACATGGTCTCCATAACTTTCCCTGCCAACCGCTGAGTTTTGAATATTTTTTCTTCGGTGACGTTGCGTGACACCATTCCATTGACTGCCTCTTTGATTCAGGTTCAAAAAATTAACCCGCATTTCGTCTCCAGTAACAATTTTTACAGAAACTGCTCTCCCTCCAAATTGAAGCACTGCAAGTGTTCGGAGGCTATTGTTTTCCTTGTTTCTTTGTTTCGGACGGTTAACATTCTAGGTACCCAACATGAACACACTTTTGAGTAACCCAGTTTTTGAATAATCGTCATCACACTGCCTTTACTGAAGGAGGTAATGCGACAAAATTCACATGTTGTTACCCGGCGATTACCACGAATGATATCGACTCGCTGAATGTTGCATGGAGTCACTGCAGTCACCGGCCTACCGCTTCACTTTTCATCTTCCAATGGTGTTTGCCTTTCAGCTTCGTTAGAGCGACGAACTCATCGTCTAACAGTGATGACATTCACCGTTGCACCACCATACACATGTTTCAGCCTTTCCTGAATGCGAATTAGGTTTTCACATTCCGCAGTCATAAATTCAATCACAGAACTCTGTCTAATACGAATGTCGATGTCAGTCATTCTGTAAGAGGATGCAGTGCTGCCACCTGTAGACTTAGGAAGTTACTACTGAAGGGGATTGAAGAAGGACGTTTGAGTAATTGCGCCAAATTCAAAGTTTTCACACAACTTACTTATTTAAGGCAAAAAATAGGAGGCATTACTTTTTGACCCACCCTCGTACCAAGTTTAGGGTAGGCCTTTTATTTGTATCTCCTACGACGCAAAATACACTGTAATTAATCATCTGAGCGAACAAGCTCTAGGAAAGATGATTAAGGACATAGACTGGATCAAGGTAATAATTTCTGTTATGATAACATTTGGAAAACGCGATTCATGTATACACGATGTTAACAAAGTTCTACTTTCAAAGTTGTGTTACTTTGGTAACATTGTTAGTAAACGCATTAATAAAACTTTGAGCTTTTTTAAGTTTACGTACTTCAGCTTTGTCATTACGGACGGTATAATACTTAGAGCTTTATTGAAATATTTTCGTATTAAACAATTTCTTTTGTAATTTACGTCCTCCAACGATAAGTCATATCGGACGATAATTGGGATGCGTTAAATGATGCTCATGTGAATCCAGGATCCATAGAGCCTAGGGTTACCCGACATTCGCCCTTGAGGATAAGGGAACCCCTAAAGGAACCTTATCCAGGTTCCTGACCGAGTTTCGTACTCGGGACCTCTTGAACTTGAGGCAGACATGCTACTACTACGCTACCGAGGCGGGTATAAAAATTTTTAGGATATGTATGTGTATAGATTTTCTTTACATGAAATATTCGTCATACGATTCCGATATCACGAAATGCACAACTTGCCAATATTTAACTATGATTCAAACTTGGTATACTATACCCATCTTGCATGCAGATAAGAAGTCCCACATTGACTTAGCCACTTTAGTAACAAGAAGCTGCAAACGTTCACGCATTACATTGAACTTCTTTGAGATGTAATAAACCGGCTAGTAGATGAACCAACCGCGCACGGCTGATCAAAGAGCCCAGGGAGGTATTAGTGCACTTGCACAAGGTGACACACCGGCGTCATGCAGACGTTGGGCTGTGACCTCTCTTGTCGCTTTAACTAAGTGAGGTCATCTATATGCAGAGCTTGGCAGTGTTTTTTTTTTTCTCTCTGACCCCAACCTGTCGCCACATTTTCTCCTCCTTATCCTCAGATATCTTCCTTGATGCTTCTGGATTACCGTTGCGCCTATCCGGTTCACCGGTGAGTGCTACTTCACTAATTTATCATATATATCAGTAGGAGTTTGTAGTTCAAACTATTTTGTTTATTGATAATATTCATTAGTTAAATAAAGCAACAGTTTATGAGGTTCCGAGTTCGAATCGCTGTCAGGGTGAGTTACCTGGATAAGGTTTTTTCTGGGTTTTTCCCTTATCCAGATAGACGAATATCAGGTAACTCTAAGGTCCATGGACCCTGGAAACTTTGAGTATCATTTCACCCTTTTCATTCATCGTCCAATATAACTTAACGTTGGAGTACATAAAACTACAAATAAACAACACGTTCTAACTGATAGCACATTCACCACGATCGCTAATGAACAGAGATAGGGGTGAGAGAGGTAGGTTATTTAGCAACGCGGCCGTAGCTAGGTATGTTTTGGTACCGAAATCTTCCAGGCGACCGCAAAGTGAGATTTGTAGTGGAGAACACGGCGCTGGGGCGGGTTTTCTCCGGGATCTCCGGTTTCCCCCGCCATCTCATTCCACCGGTGCTCCATATTCATCTCATGTATCATCAGTGTCATCGACTACGGTGCCGTATGTAGTAAAAGCGGACGTTAAACACTACACATTTCATTTCGTTTTGGTACCGAAATTAAAGGATTACGATAAGTAAAGAATCGTGACGGATTTCAAAGAAATCTTGAATCTTTGTGAAACGCATGCACGTGCAGTTGAGTTGAGTTCAGTTATTTTAACAAAAGAAACGTGAGAAAGAGGATTTATTAGCAGGAAGGAATTGTAAATGAGTAACACTTGACTCCGCATGAATAGGTATTCTTCGGACCCTTAATAATGACGTGACAGACTAATAATCACAGTGGACATAATCGTCACAAAGAGAATCTTTGTGTGAAAAGAGGGCTTCCAGAAGTGAAAGTTACACAGCCACGCACACACACAGACAGCTGTGCCCAGTAAGGACAGACAGTGCGCGGCTGGCGGCTGAATCAGTCGGTTCTTCCTGGTTCTGTCTTGGTTAAAGGAGACCAGAAGCGATGGAGGAAGATTTTTGTCGGTTCATATGTACCTGAAGAACGACTTAAGTTTTATCGAGTAATAAGCAGTCTACATACGGTAACTATGAACATTGATCTATCGGTAACCCTTGGTCGGCAACTTCCATATTGATGTGGCGATAAAAAATAGCAGAAGCATACCTGGGAAAAGCAGGGAAAAGAGCAAATATGGCCAGTCCAACAGAAAATGAAACCGCTGCTTCGTAAATGTGAGCCTCTAAAGGTCAATCAGCTTGGGATATCACGTTCATAGTAACCCATATTATCCATATACGACATGGTGCTCTCTTTCACTTTATGAATAAATCAATATTACGCGACTATAACTTGAGTCAAGATGAAAGCATATAACGAGTATTGAATTGTAAAAATAGGTACAGTAAAACTTTTCTGACAAAAGATCTTCTACAGTATCAGAGCAAAATACTGATATTGTCGCGGCAACGGGCATAAAAGTTTCGGTGCAAATAGATAACAGACGGCGGATAATCTTTCACGGTAATAAAGAGCTTGCAGAAGCAGTTTACGATAACGCGGCTAGTGTACACAAAGAGCCGGCAAATAAAGATAGCTCAGGTAAAAGACTTACCAGCACAGATAGGATTACACGTTTGGAAGGTTCTAGTCATATCTATTTTGACAGAGAAAAATTGTTTTCTTATTTATACGAGAAACCTCTCGAGTCTATGACTGAGATATATAAAATATTGTGACACACCAGCGGGCAGTTTTAAAACAGTGTGTTGTAGTAGTAGACAGCTGTGAACTGTTGCAGCGAGAGGTGATGTAAACAAGTGTAATCAGAACACTGTGTGTGCTGTCATCGACTTTGGAAGATTGTGTTGTATATGTGATGTAGTGTTGTTACGTGAGAAGTGAACAGTGTATTTCTACGGAAATAAAGAACATTTTGAACTTCGGCAAATTTGACTTTTAATTTTACGAAACCACAAAGTCACAATATTTTACATTCGCATAGCTTTCTCAAGCCTCCATCGTTTATTGTTATACGGCTTTTACGAATGTCCTTAGAGTTTATTTTACCTTTCTGTAGGTTATGGAATTAGACACCTGCCAGAATTTTTTGTCGCTCGTTTTCTTGTAGGCAGCAAAAGGATGCGGGAGGCTCCTATGATAAGCAACTGCTTAAAGGTGCATGGCTGAATGTGTGCTAGGGATTCCATTTTGCATCTACGACACTGCGATAAACTCGTAAATTAATGGCGAAACTTAAAACTTATGAAATGTTTCGCACAAATCCAACGGATATCAACGAGCATGTCTAAAAGTTTGCAGTTGAAAAATAGTGTGTAGTCAGATTATATCTGTCGTGTCACACTCCACACCAAATTACCAGCGAAAAGTCATCTTTCCGCCTAATGTGACATGGAGATGTAAGCAATACATCCAGAAGATTTCTGAAGTTCTGCGCAGCGTTATGCAACAAATTACGTTATGATCCCCATCTACCCTCTCCTATAAGAGATGGAGCTAAAACGCAGCTGTTGACGAGGAGGAGCATCGCTCTTTACACCTTTTCGTAACCTCATAAATGTAACCTGTACTTTGTAAGTGCAGTTTAAAATTATACTTCATGTAGGCAAGCTTTGTTCATTTAGTAACTGCATAATGCGTTTAGTAGGAAGCCGAATTTTGCTTTTCGACTAACCACATTAAGTTTATGAAATATGTGTTTGCTCTTCGTGTTCCAGCAATTTGAGTTTGAGAAGATTATTACGAGTTCAAGGCACCATTTAGATGCGACTGCTTATTATGTGTTTGAAATGGGAAGGTGTTTGTCCTTGAGCGCTACTAGATGAACAACCAATCAGAGTCCTGCAGTGTTGTCGTACTCCATTACCTGATGTGGCGTTTGACGAGCGCCGAACTAATCAATCTCTAATAAATACTGTTGGCGCTAAGACAAACATTCAGATATTTGCAAAAACTAATCCATGAGGAAGGAGAGAGTAATGTATTTAACATAAACCGTAAGAGCCCCATATGTTTAGCTCAAATAGTTTTCCTAATACAAATAAATAAAGTAGATACCATCATTAGATAACAATGCACTGTGACGGAAGCACTGTAATGAATATCGTTATTGGTTGGCATGTATGCATGAACGTTTATTTGAAATTACTCAGAACTAAAACGTAAACATTTCACATGACGTAGTAAAAGAAATATGTACTGTGAACAAACCAAGGTGTTTGTTAAATTCGACGAGAGGAAACAACACACTTCTTGCTAGTCCAGCAGAACGTTTCTGGTCACATCATATCACTGTTTATAAATTGTTCGTAATCTCTATTTACTCTAGAGTTCAAAGCAGCATTATTCACTTACTCTTCTATGAAAAAGTGTATCAGCTGGATCAATGAGACGCGATCCACTTTTCCCCTTACTACTGCTAGAACAATGCAATAGAGTTAATGTGGGTTCAAATTATGTTGCAAACAGAAATAATATTTTTAAACTGACTGACGTTGAACGACTTATTCACGAAGAAATTGACAAGGAACACAATAAGACTGGGAAACTCCATGAGACATCAGATAAACTAAAAGAAGATGACTTTTGGAAAGAAATCGCACGTAACGAGATTTTGGAATCTATCATCGTAAATTTGCAGTACCCAGGCGTTTAAGACAATGACAATGACGAATGATATCTTAACGTAAGTAACAATCACAGCTATATAGATGCACCGCTGGTATTTTCGTTGGATTATAAAAATAAGTTAATCATAAACTATATTTAACTCTGAATATTTAAAACATTTGCGTAATATACGAATATTCATGTTGCAATTGTGGTTTTAACAATTGTATATTATAATTGTATTATTGTATATTATAATAAAACTTCGGAAATTTCAGTTTGCTTTCCCTTACGTCTAGCGTCACGAGCACTCGCAAGTGTGCGAGAGAGAGAGAGAGGGAGGTATAAAAAGAGTGGGGATAACGAGGTGGCAACGGTGAAAGCTCTAACGCATCTGATTCGCTACAGGCGACAACTCTTCCCATTTGAAACACATAATAAGGTTAGGATTACCACAGGGAGTATTCGGCACCGACACCTGTGGTTTGTTGTACCTAAGCCCCAAGTAGGGCATCCCCGCGAGGAAGGATGAGGCGAGAGGTTACAGAGTGCGGCCACCCAAATATTCGCGACAGCACCGAGACAACCACCGGCACTTCTACGATGAAATATCACCAGATGAGAGTTGATGTGAAATGACAATGGAGATGAAGTGCAGGGACAGGAAACTCTGGGGATACAATTAATCTACCCAGCATTCGCCTGGTGAAAATAGCAGGCCAAGGAAGAAACCGCCCGAGCCATCCTACTCGCTTGTGGTTGCTTACGGCGCATGCAAAGGCATACTAATATATAATCGAATGGAATATTTGGGGAAACTTATTTCCCTTCAAAATATGTTTCAATATTTTAGATAAAGTGATACTTAAGTGTCAGTATATTTGTGCATGAATATTTGGATGGAATTTAAGTGCCTATTAAAAGTGCTAGGGCGAATATATGATAGTTAGACTTCACTATTGTTAAAGAGTTATTGTGCTTTACACACAGAGTGGGGTACCCAAAAGAACTCGGATTGTCACAAAAACTTTGTTGATGAACCTTTTTTACAAAATTACTTCAGTCACCTTCAAAATACTCTCCATTGCATGCCATTCACTTGTCAGGTCCCTTTTCCCACTGTTGGAAGCATGTTTGTAGCTCTTCAAGTTTGATATTGTCCAGTGCCCTTTGCGAAGATGCGTTTTTACCGCCACCACCTGGTCATAGTGCTCCCCTTTTAGGGCTTTTCTTTCATTCGTGTAAATAGGAAAAAGTCGCATGGGGCTATGTCCGGCAAATACGGAGCGTGGGGAACGACAGACCACCTCTGAGATGCGAAATAGTGGGTCATTCGTAAGGCCGTGTATGCTGGAGCGTTGTCGTGATGCAGAAACCAGTCTCCTGATCCCCAAATTTCTGGGCGTTTCCTACTCACATCCTGTCGCAGATGCCTTAAACATCCAAGTAAAAGTGCTGGTTAACAGTCTGGCCAGGGGGTATGAATTCCCGATGCACAATTCCACGAACATCAAAAAAGACAATGCTCATCATCTTCACATTTGACCTCACTTGCCTTGCTCTTTTGGCCTGGGACAGTTTGGAGTCCTCCACTGGCTTGACGCTTTCTTCGTTTCTGGGTCATACCCGTAACACCAACTCTCATCCCCTGTAATGATTTTGTTCAGGAAGTTTGGATCACGTGCAATCTCTGTTTTCAAGTCCTGACACACATTAATGCGGATGGTCTTGTGCTCCTGTGTGAAGACGCGGAACAAAGTTAACAGCAAAACGTCTCTTGTGCAAATCCTCCCTCAAAATCCTCTGGTACGAGTTCAAAATTGTACCTGTCGCTGCTGAAATTTGGTCTATTGTTTGGCGACGATCCTCGTTGACCTTTTGGCGAACCTTTTCAATGTTCTCCTCATTTCGCGATGTTGAAGGGTGTCCAGAACGAGCTTGGTCTTCAACACATATCTCACCACGTTTAAAGCGTCCAACCAACTCGAAAACCTGTGTGCGGCTGATAGCGTCCTCCTGGAAAGCTTCCTGATGCATTTGGTGTGTCTTCGTTGCAGCATTTTAAGCAGAAAATAAAAGTTCACAAACATTCGTTGTTCCTTTAAAGTTGCGATAACGACTTCGCAGAGGTAAGCCGCCAAAAGTCAGAGAAAATCAGTACCACTTTTGCACGTTCAGCTCTACACTGACGCAGTCTACACAGCTGTTTTATGAAGGTACCTACTAACACCATGTAAAGTGAGAACCCTGTACTACGTCTACGAGTGGCAGCGCCCTCGGAGTCCGATTACTTTTGGTTCCCCCCTCGTACATTTCTTCCTTTATTATGTATGTTGCTGTATTACTGTACGATCTGTGGTGGCGAGCAACACATTTAAAGGCGTGCTGTATCTTTATATGGATTGGTGGAGGAATTTTTTCATACCACGAGCACGTTTCAAATATTGAATTAGACCGATACAAAAACAAACAAAATTCCTAACGACTCACTGCTCATCGAATGAAATGAATGAAAATAGCCTAAAATGTCCCGTGAATGGCAAAGACCTCCTATCAGATAGGGAATGTTCATCTATTCTAACGTGGTGAGCTATTCCACATAGGACATTGGACAAGTTTATTGTCACTTATGTCTGATTATACGGTGCACAATTTAGTAATTGTCCAGTAATAAAGTTACGTAGTGCTTATACTGTTCCCTCTTTAGTCACTACTATCCAGTATTTGCATTATTGAGTGTTTAGCCGTTACTATTCTATATGTATACCTTTCAGTATTTAGTCATTGCTACTCCGTGTTTACACTATTCACTATTTGACCACACGGTTGTATATTTACACTACTCACAATTAGTCCCGACTCAGATGCATCTCCAGAGATTTCCAGTGTCTTCTCTCCTGCTAACCTTCACAACTGCTGACCCACATGCTCCTTCAAGATGTCTGCCCATTTGCGTCTCTTGGTCTTCTTTGTAGTCGTTTTCCTTTTCAAGGATCGCACATGGTAGGCTTGTACGTTCACTTGTCTTGTAGTCTCGCCACGTGGCCTTTCTATTTCCATTTTAAACTTGTGGCCAATTGTGTCATATCTGTTGCTTGTGATTGCTGGTTCAACGCTTCATTTCTGATTCTTTCTTTAAGAGATACCCTCAGGAGCTGACGGTGAATCTTTCGTTGACATATTTGGATTTTCTTCTTCTGTTTTGCTGTTAGTGACCATGTCTAAAATCCATACTGTAAAACAGGGTAGACACAGGTTTCTAATGCGTGGAATTTTATTCATCTACTTAGGCCCCAGAATGCCTTCCAGGCTAGAGAGATTCTTATTTTTATTTCATTCTCCATAATAATAATAAAACAGTAACTCCGAAGAAAGGTAGATTATTTAATACTCATAGGAACATTAAGATGTACATTTTATTTAACATGTAGGTAATCAGTAACACGGAATTTTTGTCAAACCCTTCAGAACCATTTTTAAGAAAATACAAAAATAACTAAAGTGCTTCTGTGTAAGGGATAGTTCTAGTGAAGGGGCCTCATTGAACATTTTAGTGTTACTGGTTGTAACTTACAGAACTTGTATATCAACGTCATTTTTGTATTTTGCTATTTTTCCTCTCCCACTCCTTCCTCCCTCCCTCCCTCCCTCCCTTCCTCCCTCCCTTCCTCCCTTCCTCCCTTCCTCCCTTCCTCCCTTCCTCCCTTCCTCCCTTCCTCCCTTCCTCCCTTCCTCCCTTCCTCCCTTCCTCCCTTCCTCCCTTCCTCCCTTCCTCCCTTCCTCCCTTCCTCCCTTCCTCCCTTCCTCCCTTCCTCCCTTCCTCCCTTCCTCGCTCACTCTCAAACACACATACACACAAACCTTTATTTAAAAAGGCTGTTTTTGTCTAGCGGACTTCGAAACATGTGTGTGCTCTGAAATCTGATTTTTGTACACCTTTTGGATGAACTACAACTCTTACTTACTTTGCTTGGTACACATTACAGAAACTAAGAAACAATAGGCAAAAACATTCCGAGTGACAATATAAACAGCCAGTTACACTTTCCGGGAGACAGTGTATTGCAGGGCACTTGTCCAACAGGTATATAGAAGAGGTTGACCGCATCGCAATAAGAGAATAAGAAGAGTGACTGCTCCACAAACGATCGATAACTGGCAAGTGCTTTAAGGAGTTTCTTAGTATTCTATCAGGTGATAATCAGTCTAATATGAAAGAAACGGCAATAGACAACTAAAAGGTTAGGCTTAACTCATGAGGATTCAGTGCTTTATGTAATACAATAGCAGCCATCTCTTTCTCTCTAAGCTCACAGTCTGGAACAGGGAGGGATAGAGCATTAACGAGTGCAAGTCTGAAAACGCCATCAAATAGAGCGCTGGTGTGGAAAGGCATGTGGAGCTACCGGTAAGCGAGACTCTCATCTCGTGCGCAGAGATTAAAGTTGCACTTAAACCAATTTTTAGGACATCACATGTTTACTTTACCCTATCATGTGTCTATATGTCATTGCATTCTAGTAAAAATGTATATCGAGATATACCTGATATGTACATTTTGAGACTCCTGATTCCATAAGAATGTAAAAATGTTGTGTGTGTGTGTGTGTGTGTGTGTGTGTGTGTGTGTGTGTGTGTGTGTGTGTGTGTGTGTGTGTGTGTGTGTGTGTGTGTGTGTGTGTGTGTGTGTGTGTGTGTGTGTATTTTTCCTTCTACCCATGGTTTGTAATTAAAAAAAAAATTAAGAATTTCAAGGAAATTTCTTAAACTCATTTTAACCTTTACAAGAAAAATGTACCATTTCAAGTAATGGATTTAAAAACATTTATTGAAGTTTTGAATGTTTGAAATATTCACATAGAAATAAAATGTCTATGGTTTTCTGTGATTATCATGGGTGCTTCTTTATATTTGCTTCAATTTTAAATAATTCTCTGTATGAACGAAATTTCAACCTTTAGACAAAACTATGTCGGGAATACATGCCAGTACAAACAATACATGGGAAATCTATATAATTGTAGCGCTAGCATTTGTTATTCTTTTCCACGTTGCAGGTTTAGCTCTTTCCGAGGCACCCCCAAGTCATGCATGCAGGTTTTGATTCTCAAATTTTCCCACTCTTGTTTCTTCCACCGTAAGAGCTTGTTAACACGAATTATGTTACAATGCCGTTTCAACATTTTAGAACAACTACTGTGTACAAATATGACGTAATAATTAGCTTGGATGGAGAAGTCACCTTTATGCGGCTATTATGAGCACACGAAATGTTCATAAAGGAAGATCATTGCTATCCTACGTCACGTAAGGGCTTATGGTTGAAAATGTAAGCCATATTCTTCTAGACAAATGATGTGCGTGTGTGTACTCGTATGTGAAAAAATGTAAATTATATCTGTTATACTATTTAATGTGTAAAATAATTCAATTCATAACACATGGGTATTAACTGTGGCCCTAAGCGCCAGTGCACCGCAGCGGGCTAATCGCTGTGCCCAGTGCATAGTACATAGTAGGTAAATTTTTCAGAAAACAATTTAGTGCAGGCCCCCCCAGGGATGCACACAGCGCTAAGGCTGTAGGCATAATTGTTATTTTGAACCCAAATTGAACAAAATAATAGGCAAAGTAGCCTGTAGTAGTATACTATGCCTGTAATTATGTTTTGGTAAAAGGTACAGGTCATTATCAATTTAAATACCATGAACTATACGGCCAGCTTAATTTTGGAATATATTCCTAACCACTGTTAGTAATTACATTTGATTTTATTTGACACCGAAATTAAGGGATGCAATGTGTATCAAACTGTCGCGCCATCGCGGGGCTCGATACGAGTAGGAGGTTTAAAACGAGGCGGAGGTTCAAAGGTTCAACCCGAGAAGGAGGTTCGTCACGAGAAGGAGTTTCGACCTGAGAAGGAGGTTCAACACGGGAATGAGGTTCAACTCGCGAAGGAGGTTCGACCAAACAAGGAGTTCTACAACAGTTCGACTGGAAAGAAGAAAGGAGGCCACCATCATCAGCGACATCACTAGGAGACAGTAAAAGGAAGTTAAAGGTACAGAGCTACTGGACTATTGTGAATGTAGTTGAGTGGAAAAATGCTGAGTAAAACTCTGTAGAAAACATTGAACTTCAGGAGTGTAGTAGAAATTTCCCAAATAATTTAGGAATGGAAGCAAATATCTTGGAGGAAATTAGAGAAATGTTAGCAAGTTTTAGAAAATATGTGAACAATAGTTTTGAAAGTTTAAGGATACAGATAGACACTAGCTTTCAAAGTTTAAGTAAAAGGATGGATAATAATATACAAAGTTTAAGTGTGAAAACAGTAGCAATCAAAGGTTAAAACAGATAGGAGAAAAGATAGATAATAGTATTGAGAAGTTTGAGGTAGGAGCAATAGAACTAGGAAAGAAGTTAGGAGAATAAACAAGCGCTAGAGAATGTCAGTAAAGTTAGTCTGAAATAGAGAATGTAAGAGAAGAAGCTGGTCAGATAACAGTCAATATAGGGAAAGATGTTAGTGAGGAGACAGAATATTGAAAATGAAGTTTTAAATCTAGTAAATGAAAGTTCAGATAATTAAAACAGAAGACTGAGCGAGGATATAGTACAGAAATTAGACAAAGAATGAGAAGTAACTAGAAAAGAGTTCGAAGAAACTAGGAGTAGATCAGAGGTGGAATTGGATAATAGAAGACAGAGGAGGAATTTTAGGAAACCACAATTGAAATGAATCAGGTAGCAATAGAGATCAAACACGACAAAGTCAGAAACGACAGAGGAAATATTGAAAAACATCGAAAATCGAGGAAGAAACCAACAATTATGTCGAGCAAAGGGCACAGTTCTATCAGAATATGAGTAAGCAAGAGAAGAAGAGATATCAATATCCAATTCCTAAGTTACATTTACAAAAATCATGGGGATGTAGAATAAATAAGTCCTTCGCGCATGGAAAATTGCGCCAAATGCCTTTGCATGTTCTAAGTACGTCATGGGATGATGAATTTCCTTGTAAATGGTGGGAACTTAGGCTAAAATATCTATAATTACCATAAATAATAGTAAAATTAGTAGAAACACAAACTTGACAAATGTATAGGTTAAGTATAAACAGTGCAGCAAAGTGCTGTGAAATTAAAAAGCTAAACAAGTGATAAAAGAAAGGAAACTAAACAAAATCCGAACACTGAAAGACATTTGAAACAAAAGAAAAATATAATTCTAGAGATGTATGCGGAAATGTTGTATGAATAAAAGGAACCTAAACAGATGCAAACAAAATCAAAATAAGAAAATTTAAAGACTTTTGAAAAGAATGTTTAAGTAGAATCCGGAAGAATAATTCAGAAATGTTGTATAGAAGAGTTATAATTAATGAAAAATGGTATAAATATGTAAGTATATATATATATTCATGAACTGTTCTCTATGTAGCATTTTATGAATTAATTTTAAATAAATCAGACAGAGAGATATGATGATGTAGATTACAGTGTTTTCCATTTAGTGGTATTTAAAAGTTAAAAATTGTAGATCTGGCTGTTGCTAAATGTTAAATAAGTTACTGTTATATAACCATGTAAATCATTTTATGAAATGTCTATGTATATTGTCAGCTTTTACTTAAGTTTTATTCTACAAATTTTTTACATATATTTTAGGTGAAACTAATAAGTGTGTCTGTTAGCATATTTAAGCATGGTACACTTTGGATTATTCCACTTTTGAATAAGTATAGCATTATGGAAAATAGGTACAAGCTGATAACCTAATACTGAAAAACTTATAGAATATTTTGCTATACATGCCAAGGCTAAGAGGTTGCTTATTGCTATCTTTACACTTATCTTGGTACAAATAATACATTTTGCGTATATTTAGTTCCCCACTTAGGTAAGTCAGGTTCTGGAATAGTGACTTGTTTGAGAAGGAAAGCTGTTGATATGAGCCCGTGCAAAATCCTAATCTTCATCACTGCACTTATTTGGTCGATTGTTGTGTCTTTCTCGCTTGTCCCCCTTTAACAATAATACTATCACATACTATTTGCTATTTAAAACCTGGGATTTACTATAACACCAATACTGCAAAACCAAATCTTATCATTATCTCATACATTATCTCATAGCTTTATATAGTAGTATGTGATAGAAATGAAATACGAACATACCTGAGGAGAGTCATTTGTTTTTTCTGCTGAATTACTTGAAAGAGTCGTCCAATGCTTATACCAAGGATTGCCAGAAAATGCCTTCTTGCAGATTGGCATGTCAATTTCACGAAAAGTAACTCTGTAGATGTTAGTAGCCTATCTCCTACTGTTTCTGGATGATCTATGTATCTTCTTTTAACAGGATTTATGTTCACACAACCAAAAATGTACTTATTTTGTAAATCATGGTTACACAAATTCCAAAAATCAAGAAATAGTTTCTCCCGCGCATCCGCGGGAACATTATTGAAACACTTTCTTGCACAATCACAACTTTAACCTTGCGATTTTGGCATTTTTGCAACACCATTGTAGGATTTATACGCTTCCCCACGATTTCGTTTCTTCTTCTCAACTTCTTTACACCAGTTTTCTGGATTGCACTTCCTTTTCCGATAATTTTCAACACCTTTCACGTTGTCATTCATTCGTGCCTCTTCTAGTTCCGCCATTGTTTGTTTACATCCACAGCAGAGTTTACCAACATAACGCACTGTTGAAGCACTACGGTTTCTGGTAGTTATTACTTACGAAGTGGGCTAAATACTTGTCTATTTTCCATGTATCGCTTTATTCTTATAACTAAAACTATGCTGGTTTCATAAAATATAATGATAGTTAAACTGAAAGGATACAGTCATTTAAAACGTTTGTAGCACTGTTGGTTATCCTGTTTATATGTTAATTACCATGAATGCCACTAGATAGCAGGCACAGAGCATTTTTGACATTATACGAAAAGGTTATCACGAAACGCAAGAACTTTACCTTTCTCTATTTAGTGTTATACGATTGCTGGAGGATAGACCAACACAAGTAAAGATAGCTCTCTGCTGCAGCAACAGAGGGCACCACTTATCGCAAACATTTTTTATTTTGAGGGTTAGCTCGTTTTTCGGGCATGTCTTCAATTCAACTTAAGTTAATAACCAAGCAGGTCATATAGATGATGCAGTAAATGCTTAGGGTTATTGAAATCCCAAATTGTGACCTAGGACCAATGAGAATTAGGAATTACCGTAACTTAGCAACCAAAAAAAAGGAACTAATGACTTTATTCTTAAATTTGTTTTTCTGGCTTTAACTCTTGAGGAGAGTAAACGTTTTTTCGGCAAAAGACTTCTTGAAACTAAAAGAAGTTATTGGAGTTCATCATTAGTGAACGTTTAATAATGTTTTAAAATATACATCGAATACCCGACGATATGATAAATAATTTAAGTAAAAACCGTGGCATCATTTATAAATAAAAGGAAAAAATTAATATATAGTAAAGTGCTATATACATCAGTGGAAAAGTAGTATGTAAAGGAGAAAATGATGTCTAGAAATATAATTCCAAGGAAAGTGAAATGGTATTAATTATTTTATTCCATAGTTGCCCAAAAGTGAAATCCATTTTGTATCGATACCACGCCTGAGAAGTTTCACATCTCATCGCTCACCGCAGCTGCCGGAGAGAGTATTTATAGAAATCTTCGAGAACATCATCTTCAGGGCTTTTAGACTCGCTTCTACATCAAGGTAAGGTTTAGCTTCTACATGCGTTGCCACATTGAGGGAGCGCGAAACTTTTGCGCGTGTGGGACGTAGACCTCACGAAGGGGCGAATTCAACCTCAGATATGTTACTGCATCGTGTGATATAAATCCAACCCACCAGGTAGGGAACCGCTCCAACCTTCGACAACGTTCAAATTGCTTTTGGTATAGACAGTGGGACAGTTAGGAAGACATTCACTTTAGTTTTTATCAGAATTCCAAATGCTTTTCTGTGGCAATGTTACAGATATCTGAAGAGAGAAAAAACCAATAGAAAAGAAACAATTATTAATAAGCAAAATTGGGGAAAGAACACAAGTTTGAAGTCACAACACTGGATAGAAGGACTTGTTATCGTCATTATATATACACATAGCATTTTATAATTATAATAACAGCTTTAATCATGCAGTATGGATTGGTTCAAAATTATTATTAGACATTTAAACCAACACTTACCATTTCGATTTGATTAAAATTTAGAAACATTTGATCTTTAAACCACAAATGTAGGAAATTCATACTTCCAATAGATTATTACCAGCATGGCTTATACTTGTCTTAACTTAACTGATGTTTATCCTCATACCCACCCAGGCATAACCAGAGAAAATCTCGCAGTGCTTTAGTGTAGCACCTGATTGCAAACAACTTGGAGAACGGTTCGAAAGTGGCACACAATTGGTATTAGATAAAATTAGAGGACTATTTTGTTTTGTTTATTACAATTAAATCAACACGAAGAGGATAGTAATTGCAAAAGATTACCTAACTATCTGAAGGAACACTGTTCTAAGAACATGTGGCGAGAAAAATGGTCTTGCTAACGATTGTCTGCGCTCAGTGAAAGCAGCCAGTCTAAATGTTGGGATGGAAGTTGACTCCTGAACCAGTGTAATGGAGCTCAAATCGGGTGATTTAAGGCTCCATAGAACCACTGAGCCCCACCGTGATTAGCTTCCAGCGTTCCCTTCGCAGGAAATCAAACCATTCCCTCTGTAATGCCATATTTCCAGGATATTTCTGAATTATGCAGTGTAATGTTCCCATTACTAACCAGATCACACATCTGTAGAGCGACGTGTTTTTAAAACTGAATTCCAGTCGCTGTAGCCTCCGAAGACATGGTGGAAGCTCCGGCGGGCACCATTTTCCAATAAAGCCTCTGAGCACCATCCAGATATGATGCGCCTGTTTGCAAGAGGCAATCCTATGTTCCAAGAAGTCTATTTGTGAACAAATTTGGCATGTTACATGTTGCACGGCTATGTCGCCATCATTTCTCCGCTGTTGGTATGGGCTCATTTAATATTTCATATGCTGTCTCTTGCCAATCAATAGGAACAATTTTATTGAAGAGATTCTTCCATATAAGTTTCCACTCTCTATTCCCTTTCTCTTCAGTCCTGGGTGTACACTGCGATGTATTGAACAGCTGATATTGTTTTCTCATTAATTATTCGAAATAGTTTACTTTAACAACACATTATATAATTAAATCCCATTAACAGATTAAGTAAACCTCTATATATTGAAACTATTTAAGTATTTAGTATTTCTAACTATACAAATCTGCCAGAGATGACAACGCTGGGTAGGCCACGTGATTTGAATCAAATCCTCAGATCAATATCTATGATAGAGATCAAATTTGTAGACCAAAAGAAAATTATTTATAATGCTATCTTGGAAAAACATTTCAGCAAAGGGCAGCTTTTAATATGCAGGACGAAAACCAATTAGTGTCCTTAAAGGAAATATTTACAAAAGATAGTAGGCAAACATTTGAGAAACCTCGAGCAGAATTAAAAACCTACGCAATCCTGTCTAGTAGATAATTCAGGATGACGCAGATTTTGTTGTACGCTACACGTCCATCTCTTCGAGCACTTCTAGCTTCTTCAAGCGTAAACATTTTCATCAATTCCAGAGAAGGGTGTTTTTGTGCTTTTTTACATCTGTTCCACGCTCTGAACTTCTACCCTTCCTCGTTATAATTTAACTCTGGAATTTCGCTATCCATAGATCTCGCTGAAGCTCATAAATCGCCTTAATGCCTCTGCTGCGGAATGTCAAAAAACCGAAAGACAGAAGTAGTTGACTAAGTCACGTTGTTCAGTTCTGCAGTATCAAATAGGTTTCTGAGAATCTATATCATGTTTACTAATATTAACTTTTTACAGATATAAATATACGAGTAGATTGTATTATTAAAATAATACAATTATACAGGGTGGATTACCTAATCTTTGACAATTACATAACGTTTTAGCGACGATAGATACAGGAGGTATTGATTGTTGAATTTTACCCAAGGGGACCAGTAATAAATGTAAAGCACATTAGGTCACTTCAGTATCTTAATATATGGCTGTTAAGTGGAGAGCCATTGTAGTGCAATTTATACTCAGTCTGTGGCAAATTATAACTATCTTAATGCGCTGTACTTGGGGTGAGAACACATAAAATAATAATGGAAAGAATAATAATACTTTGGTATAAGTGTTTGGTTAAATAAGAAGGGGAAATTATGAAATTATGCAAAGAGATTAGAGAACTCAAATAGTTAGTGGGCAGAGATAGGAAAAAATAAGAATGGGAGACATATGGAGATTAAAGGAAATGAATTCATGTGATATGGTAAATTAGTAAAATGCAGAATAGAAGACATACAAACACAGGAAATATGGGGAAGTATAGAAAATATGAAATCATTACAATTTTACAAGCAAATAAAAAGAAATCTGGGACGAGAAATATACATAGATTACTGCAATAGACAAGAGAGGGAAGGGTTAGCAGGGATGAGAACAGGAATAATATTTCTAACAGGGATAAGAGGTAGGTAAAAGGAAATTTGTGAATTGTGTGGGGGGAAAGAAAGCACTGAAAACTATGTAACAGAGTGCGAGGAGTTTGCAATATGGAGAAAAAAGGTTTGGGAAGAAAAATGGGAGAAAGTAGAGAAGAGGATAGTGGCTATTAAAATGTTAACGGGCAGGGAGGAAAAGAAGGTAAGAAGTATTGGTGAATTCTTGTAGAAAGTAAAAGAAAAATGGGCCAGAAATGTTTAAAATGTAAGAAAGGAAGAGGAGGGGGTGTGGAGGTTAAGAGCTACCTGGCAGAGCAAAAGACCAGGGTGCCATGCAAGCTAAGGTAGCAACAAGGTAACGACAAATAAATTAAGCCAAAAGCTGTAAATTGTAAAAATTTTGAATATGCACAATAAATATATCATTACATGATAATAAACGAACTCTGCCACGTGCGCTCCAGCATGTTCATTTTTCAGACTGATATCTAACATTGGCATCGAAGGTGGAAGCAACAATAAGATACATTTTTGCTTTGACAAAGCCTTTAACTTGAAACTGACATTAATTGGATATTAGTAGTAAGATTTTATTTGTATAGTTCACACACACACACACACACACACACACACACACACACACACACACACACACACACACACACACACACACACACACACACACACACACACACACACACACACACACACATATATATATATATATATATATATATATATATATATATATATATATATATATATACAGGATCCAGAGCTTGACGTCATCAGTATATGGCCACATTAAACAAATAAGATAAAATTGTAGAAGAAGATTAAAAGAAAGTTGATGTATTATAATTAATAAGAGAATAAGAGAGATAAAATAATAAAAATAACAGTCAAAATATGAAAGCAGAAGTAAAAGGATAAAAAATAAATGAGTATTGATTTGAAAGAAGTTGTAGCCTGACGGACAGAGTTTGAACTACAGATTGTGAGTCTCTCATCCCGGATTGGTAACTAGGCCATCCTGTTTTTACTGACGATGGAAAATTAAGGTACTGACACTGATTTCACTATCATGCTGATTGCCCGCCTCGGTAGCGTAGATTGTACCGTCTTTGCCTCACGTTCAAGAGACCCCATGTTCTATATTTTCTAAATGTGTCCCAGAAATGTTGAAGTTATAGTTGTAAATAACAGGCTAATTACGTTTGTAGTTAATTGGTAAATATATACAATTGGTAAATATATAATACAGTTACCGTTACATAAAAGATTCAAATGATTTATTTTATTATTACACTACAGAGAATAGAGATAAATGTTTACTTTAAATAACCTAAAAGTAATCGTATTTTCCAATCCAAATCTAGCGGAATATGGAGTTAACAACTTGGTAATATGATAAAATATTCACCTGCATTCCTAGGTTTAAAGGAAGCCGAAGGAATTATATTAATCCAAATGTGCATCCTTTTTGACACTCAGAGGAGAAAAAAGAAACAGGCGCTGCACTGCCAAATCAGGAAAAGAAAAAGAGGAAACAAGTATAAACAGTAAGTACTTCACAAGAAGAAACAGGAGATATGGCTGGACCTCTTCCACACAGAGGCGATAATCTGCAGAGAGTGGACTCAAGCCAGATACGAACTACGCCATACCATGACGAGGTTTGCGGAACATGGATTTCATTACCTGATATACCAGACAGAGAGATAACACGACTCAGAAGATACGTGCAAGTGCAAGTAATGTGGGCCACATTGTAAAGGATATCATCTAATGTGGTGGGGACAAAAATCATTTAACGACTTCAGTAAAATTTTGGGTCTCACAATTTAGCATCTCGGTAACATGCAGTAAGTGAACAGGCGAATATCCACTATGAGGCTACATTATGTCGCATTCTGCGAATATAATCACGTTTTCGTTTTATTTATTCGTGATTAGGTTGCCTTTTTATGATGTTATGCTTTTGAATGCTGTTGAACTATAAACATACATTGTCAACAACATTTTTGACATATACCTTTTATTTTACGTTCGTTTCAAGTTCATCTCTATTTTCCTTGCAATCAAGAAGGACGAAACTCACAAATAAAGCAACACAATCTCATAAACGCAACGGCAGGCGGAATTTTAATTTTATTAGTTTAAATATTTGCTGACACCATTGTGTTTGACCTATTTAATCAGAATATGTTAAACTCGCCATCCTGATTATTGCTTACCCCTACGAAAAAATACTTGTCGACATTTCATGCTTGCCATTATGGGCCCGGAGTCGGAAAATATTGGAAAACGTTACCTCACAATGACATGCTTTTAAAGTAACTGCTGCCCCTTATTGTATGCATACAGCCGCCTGCAGCTACACCGTCTGCCTTCTGTAAGTGAAGCAGAGCGGAAAAGTTGCTGTTGTATTCTTTTTGTTTTCCGGCCATGAGCATGACTATGTACCTTTTATCTTCCTAACAGATGGCACCCTTCCTATAATCTGTCTCAAACTGCAGCGATTCTGAAGTAAACATATGGGAAGAAAGAATGAGAGAGACAGAGACAGTTTAACTGAGCGCCCTTAGGTTGCCAATTGGAGGACGAATATTCATGGGTGTTTTGTAAAGCTATTTCCCGGATATTCTGTACAAACTTTTATCGATAGTACATATAGGAAACAAAGGTCACCAGAAAAATGTACATTCCGCTCAAACATAAATGTTAAAAGTAATGTTTTGGCACTTATCGTTTAAGGATATTTGTTACCATTGGAGTAACTCTCAAAGCCTTCATAGGAGGGTGGGTCAAAGAGTAATGCCTCCTATTTTCCCCCTTAAATAAGTAAGCTATGTGAAAACTTTAAATTTGGCGCAATTCTCTTTCGAAATGGCTGACATCGACATTCGTGTTAGCGTACTGTGATTGAATTTACGACTGCAAAAGGTGAGATGCCAATTCGCATTCACGAAAGGCTAAAAAAATGAAGCGGCAGGCCGGTGACTGCAGTGACTCCATGCAACATTCAGCGAGTCGATGACGCCATTCGTGGTGATCGCGGGTAACAAATGAATTGTGTCGCATTACCTCCCTCAGTAATGGCAGTGTGATGACGATTATTCTACAACTGGGTTACTCAAAAGTTTGTTCACGTTGGGTACCAAGAATGTTAACCGCCCAAAACAAAGAAACAAGGAAAACAATAGCCTCCGAACACTTGCAGTGCTTCAACTTGGAGGGAGAGGAGTTTCTCAGAAAAAATTGTTAACGGAGACGAAACGTGGGCTCATTCTTTTGAACCTGAATGAAAGAGGCAGTCAATGGAATGGAATTACACAACGTCACCGAAGAAAAAAAATTCAAACCTCAGCGGTCGGCAGGGAAAGTCATGGCGACAATGTTTTTGGGAAGAAGAGGGTGTGCTTCTTATTGATTTTTGGAGAAGGGATGTACAATAAATTCTGTCCAATACGTCTGAACTCTCAAAAAGCTGAAAGCAGGTCCTCGCCGAGTTCGCCCAACAAAAATTATGACGGATGTTCTTCTTTTATACGAGAGCAAGACCACACACCAGCCGTTACACTACTGCTGAAATTGAGAAATAGGTATGGCAAGTCTTACCTCACCCCAATACAGCCCTGACCTGGCACCATCAGACTTCCATATGTTCGGTCCACTAAAGGAAGCTCATCGTGGGATTCATTTTTAAGATGAGGAGGCTGTGAAAACGTCCATGCGCCAATGGCTTAGGAAGCAAGACTGTGTGTTTTACCGCACTGGAATACATTCCCTAGTTAAAGGATGGACCAAAACTGTTGAAAAGGACGGAGATTATATTGATTAGTGACAAATTAATCGTCAATGTTGTCGTTTTCAAGTTATTTAAATTTGATTCAAATTTCTTCGCAATTAAAAGAGAAAAAAATAGGAGAGATTATTTTTTGTCCCACCCTCGTAATTATGCTCTCTTTACTATGTGTAATAAGTAGGTAACTTTTAATCCATACCAAATCCGATGTCAAAATTTAAGCGGAAATACATAAAGCTTGGTACATGTTTATGTTTGTGCGCGTGTGAAATAAAGCTCAAAATCAGTCATGGTAATCGAAGGTGGCACTTAATTTCATAATTTTCCAAGTTTACGACACGAAGACTGTTAAGTGATTTTCTAACAATAATTACACTTTACATGGCAATTTCTTTGGAATTGCAATTATTTTCAAAATTAGCTCTAATAATATTGTTGAAGCAAAACATAACCATATTATTAGTATATTTTCATAGCAAACTAAATAATGGTTCAACTGCAATATCTTTGAGGTTAGCAGATGTATCTTTGCATCTCCTCGTATCATTCACATCACACCAATATCAGAATGAAGCGTGGCAACACCGTGCGTGTACGCGCGGCATGGGCATAACATACCTTGGTTGTGCTCCGAGGGATGAGAGGTACTTCCTGAGCTAGTACTGGTGTGTGTACTTAGTGATAATAAGACAAGAACAGTGCGAACAACCGAAAGGGTTTTAAAATGTTTTCGACTTATGTTTCAGTCTCCATTTTAGAGAGAATAAACTCATTTTTGGAACAGTAAACACCAGAGAAATCCCTTTCTGTTATATCCCATCTACCCATGGCTGCTTCTACTTCCTCTACTACGTACTTACAATAAGCAGGAGAACTACTGCATCCCACAGAGAAGTTTATTTCCAAGACTTCAGTTGAAGTGCAGCAGAACAGTATTTGGTTAGTCCTCGTGAGTGAATGAACCAGCAACATCAGACCTTGATCACTAGGATTATATAAAGCAACTAGCTTACCGGGCGAACTCCGTACCGCCAATAAAGTGATCTGAATTATTAAGTTATCTGAAGTTATCTACATAAATAAAATAAATTCGGATTATTTAATTATTTATTCTACAATTGGGGTGAAGTTTAAATATAACACAGTTAAATTAAGTTAATTTAAAGCTTTCTGATAAACAATACTCTTTGTGGATAGAGTCAACATGAAAAATTCAATGCCATGGCCGGGATTTGAACCACGGATTTCCTGGTTTCCGTCCAGTCGCTCTTAACCTTTGAGCTACCGTGGTCAACGTGTCTTCCTGACATTAATTTCTCCATATGACTCATATTTCCCCGGTAGACCACTAGGGGTTCTCGCATCCGGAATACACCGTTTGTGGCAACTTACTATCGTAAGTACCTGAGTCCCAGGCTTCATCATTTAACTTTTATTAGTTTAGTTAATTAGTTAATTTAATATAATTAATCATTTCTCCACACTAACCGTACATAGGCTAAGATTTTTTTATGGATAGAGTCAACATGAAGAATTCAATGCCATGGCCGGGATTTGATCCACGGATCTCCTGGTTTCCGTCCAGTCGCCTTTAACCTTTGAGCTACCGTGGTCAACGTGTCTTCCTGACATTAAATTCTCCATCTGACTCAATTAACAAAAATTCTCCATTTGACTCAATTAACTAAAATACTTTTTGTCCTTTTGTCGTGCGTAAGTATATAAACACGATGGTTTCCAACGCGCGAACACACGACGTATAATTATCCTTTAGAGTAACAGGAAAACTCTCAGTTGATTCCGCAAACTTCCAACGACTACCCCTACGAAAGGCTAAACCCATGGAAAATTGTAGATGCTTAAAATCAAGAGGTAATTCTGTTGGAATCATCGTATAACGCGTGATCAAGATATCCTCTCCTTTGTACTCTTCCTTAATGATTGTTGCTTTGATGACGTTATTCATTAGCTTTTTCACAGTTAGTCTCATTCCAACCACAGGCATGGATGCTACCTTTACGACCTAAGTCAGGTAATGTTCTCCTTGGTATAGTAAAACCGTTTCCGCAAATTTCACAAAGTAATAAACAAAAATAAATAAATAAAATATGCATATCTAATAGCCCGGTTTTTAGAATCTATACCAGGACTTATTATGCAAACTTCATTTTTAACTTTATTAACTTCTGAATCAAATTTCACAAAACAATTTTCAAATTTTGCAGATATAATCTACTTTCTACCTTAAAGAACTAACTAAACCTAAATATTTCTGGGTTCCAGTAACCTTTCAAATATAATCTATCTAAAACAATCTTTTTCTACTTTACTTCTACTTTAACAATATAAATCAAATCTACATTTCTACTACAGCTTTAATTCTTATAACAAGCTACGAAATACTGTTTCCTACAGTTTTAAAATTTCCTCTTCTGGAGCTGGTATCTAAAGCTTCCTCCTACTGGTATCCATCTTCTAAAGGAACTGGAATCAGTAGATGGAGCTCGTTCGTCACTTCCAGACATCCGGGTAGTCAACTCTCCGCTTCTGCATAATCAGTTGCATCTGTCCGCTCTGATACTCTCCATATATATCTTCTCTCTTCTGGTATTGTCCTTCTGTTTATGGTCTTTCGGTCTTCTTTCTGATGTCCATAATTGGCGTTTTAGATCAGGTCTTCAACTGTGGTAGTCTGTATCTTCAGTTTCCCTCCGACGATCTCTTAAGTTATATTATTTTCTCATAGATTGAAATGTTCTTGCATTTCTTTGTTGAAATATTTTGTTGCGGGTCATATATTCCTCCAACGCCTTAACAGATATCATTTAAGACATATTTTCTAAATGTACGTAATCCTCAGCGTCTCTTAGGATTTTTTTTTTTGTTATTTACCGCCTCCAACGTTGTCATATCGAACGATGAATGGAATGGATGAAAATGATGCTCAAATGAGTCCGAGGTCCATGGAGCTTAGAGTTAACCGACATTCGCCTTACAGGATAAGGCAAAACCCCGGAAAAAACTTATCCAGATAACTCACCCTGACCGAGATTGGAAATCGGGACCACCTGAACGTGAGGCAGACATGCTACCACCACGTTACCAAGGCGGCGTCTCTTAAGATGTTCCATAAACATTTCCTTGACGTTCCTTCGACTGTCTTCTAATAGTTCACTATATTTATTGCACTCAAAAATAACATGTTCAGACAATCTAAACAGTTACATTGCTCACATAAATCTGAGTTCTTCTTCCCCATTCTTTTTAATATACATGGTATGGGACATGTCCTGTAACAAAATGAAAAAATCCTTTACTTGGTTTTATATGATCCAATGTTAGCCTCTCTTTAATGTTCGGAATTAAATCATGTACTCTTCTTCCTACGTGTGCATTATCCCTTAAGGCACCCCTTAATCTAATGATATAGTCAATAGGCCAAATTTCCGCTGCTATTAGCAGGGCCAAGGTAGATGTTGTTTTTGTAGCTCCGCTGCTGCTAGGTAATACAAAAAGGAATTCAAATCATATTGTGTCAATTCAATTCACATTCATTAATTCACAAAAACAAATTATAAACAAGGTTTCCAGGTTTCACCAATACTTGCCAATTCTCTATGGTCAAATATTTATATCGTTCTAGTGAGTTGAGAAGTTAATTTGAGTGTAATCTTCGAAAGGTTTACCATCATACTTCATAAAACAATTTCAGTCTTGATATATGATAAAGGTTGTTTAATAAAGTATGGTAAGAGAAATAGCTTTGAATACCTTTGTATGGAGTAGAACATCCTCCAATTCGTAATGCTTTTGTTTCTCGAAAATAAAAGAATGTGCAAGTCTTCCGTAAAAGTTTGGGTATGTGTTTCTACATTTATTTAATGCTATCTTGGGCTTAGACCTGACACACACACACACACACACTCACACTCACACTCACACTCACACTCACACTCACACTCACACTCACACTCACACTCACACTCACACTCACACTCACACTCACACTCACACTCACACTCACACTCACACTCACACTCACACTCACACTCACACTCACTCACACTCACACTCACACTCACACTCACACTCACACTCACACTCACACTCACACTCACACTCACACTCACACTCACACTCACACTCACACTCACACTCACACTCACACTCACACTCACACTCACACTCACACTCACACTCACACTCACACTCACACTCACACTCACACTCACACTCACACTCACACTCACACTCACACTCACACTCACACTCACACTCACACTCACACTCACACTCACACTCACACTCACACTCACACTCACACTCACACTCACACTCACACTCACACTCACACTCACACTCACACTCACACTCACACTCACACTCACACTCACACTCACACTCACACTCACACTCACACTCACACTCACACTCACACTCACACTCACACTCACACTCACACTCACACTCACACTCACACTCACACACACACACACACACACACACACACACACACAGAGAGAGAGAGAGAGAGAGAGAGAGAGAGAGAGAGAGAGAGAGAGAGAGAGAGAGAGAGAGAGAGAGAGAGAGAGAGAGAGAGAGAGAGAGAGAGAGAGAGAGAGAGAGAGAGAGAGAGAGAGAGAGAGAGAGAGAGAGAGAGAGAGAGAGAGAGAGAGAGAGAGAGAGAGAGAGAGAGAGAGAGAGAGAGAGAGAGAGAGAGAGAGAGAGAGAGAGAGAGAGAGAGAGAGAGAGAGAGAGAGAGAGAGAGAGAGAGAGAGAGAGAGAGAGAGAGAGAGAGAGAGAGAGAGAGAGAGAGAGAGAGAGAGAGAGAGAGAGAGAGAGAGAGAGAGAGAGAGAGAGAGAGAGAGAGAGAGAGAGAGAGAGAGAGAGAGAGAGAGAGAGAGAGAGAGAGAGAGAGAGAGAGAGGCGGGGGGAGTTAGCACTGAACACAGGTAGTGTTGCGAAAGCATATTCTTTTCCGAACTCTGTTGCCAAAATATCAAATGCTTCCTTAAGGGACACAGAAAAAGTTGACAAAACCTAAGCTTGATATGAAATAAACACTAGGTACATAAATAGTCTGTTACAAGGACCTTCAAAATGCATTAAGTGAAACAAAAAGCAAAATAGTGGGGCTAAGCATGGTTTGAATATTCGTATTTTTAATCAAAAGGCTCAAGTTATGAACTTCAGACACACTAGTTTCTTTCATATTCTTTTTATAGTTTGCTGATGGCGCAAATATCATCATCATTATCGTAATGGAACACAAGATGCCCTCATATTCACATGGTTTTCTTTACGGTGCTTTCCAATGCTTTATAATCCGCAACTTTAGAAAATCTCGCGAACAGATTGTAAAAGATCCGATTTCCTACTCTCACATTTCCTTCTGTACCCTTGTAAAACTATTCTTACAGATAACTATTCCTCCATCTACTTTACGTCAATCTGATAAACTTCATCCTTTGGTACTTTTCTTTTAGGCGCAAGGATAACATCAGAATGCAGTATACTTTAATCGATATTCAACTTTCTAAGGAGCCGGTTGCTAGAAGATATCTTCGAAATTCCTTCTCTTTACATGGATAAGAGTTGAAAAATGAATAACGACTTTCCATTTGAAAAACGTATAAGCACTTTTACGTCCTCCAACGTTAAGTCATATCAGACGGTAAATGAAATGGGTGAAAGGATGCGCAAAATTAACTTCTCAACGCACTAGAACGATATAAATATTTGACCATAGAGAATTGGCAAGTATTGGTGAAACCTTGGAAACCTTGTTTATAATTTGTTTTTGTGAATTAATGAATGTGAATTGAATTGACACAATATGATTTGAATTCCTTTTTGTATTACCTAGCAGCAGCGGAGCTACAAAAACAACATCTACCTTGGCCCTGCTAATAGCAGCGGAAATTTGGCCTATTGACTATATCATTAGATTAAGGGGTGCCTTAAGGGATAATGCACACGTAGGAAGAAGAGTACATGATTTAATTCCGAACATTAAAGAGAGGCTAACATTGGATCATATAAAACCAAGTAAAGGATTTTTTCATTTTGTTACAGGACATGTCCCATACCATGTATATTTAAAAAATGCGCAAATGTGTCCAGGGTCCATGGGGCTTAGAGGTACCCGACATTCGTCTTTAAGGATAAGGAAAAAACCTGGAGGAGCCTTATCCAGGTAACTCACCCTGACCGAAATTCGAACTCGTTACCTCTTGAACATGAGGTAGAAGTTCTACCATCTACGCTACCGAGGCGGGCATTAGAGATATATATTTCAATTGTCATGGACATATAAACTTGTTAGAGATATTTTGAGAAAGCCACAATTTTCGAAAATGGCTCTATGTAAAGGACAGTATGAGTAAGGAAAAAATTCTTGAAGATCGCGTCGCCCTTTTGGAAGATTCTGAACTACAATACCAGGATTGGCATTCATTGACCCTTTGTTTTTGAGTTATACTGTTCACGCAGACACGCAGACGCGCAGACACGCAGACACGCAGACACGCACACACACATACACACACACAATTTTTTTCTAATATATACACATCAGGTAAGTAAGCTTCTTATCAATTCTACCCGCAATTTATAGTCTAACGTAAAACATTGACCCTTTTAGCACAAAAGCCGTTATTGCAGCTCTGCCCTTCTATTCGGCAGTATATGCTCCCAGCATTAATACTTACAGCCCTCAATAGGAGCCAAGACGCGTTTGAAAGATTAAATAATTGACATCTTTTCATGCATGTAATACTAGCAAGTTGATAATGGAATGCTTTCCTAAAGACCATCGTAAACACGTTACAAATGATCAAATGGGTTTAGCTGCTGCAATATGGTGCTCCAAAGGCTAGGTGCTTGCCTCGGTAGCGTAGATGGTAGCGTGTCTGCCTCACGTTCAACAGGTCCCGAGTTCGAATCTTGGTCAGGGTAAGTTACCTGGATAAGGTCTTTTGCGGAGTTTTCCCTTATCTTTAAAGACAAATGTCGAGTAGCTCTAAGCTCCATGGATCCCGGACGAATTTGAGCATCATTTCACCAATTTAATTCATCGTGCGATATGACTTGACGTTGGAGGACGTAAATTACAAAAGAAAACAAAAAAAAGCAAAGGCTAGGTTCGAAACGACGTCACACTGTCGTTATTTCTTTCTCATAGTCTTTATTGTCTATGTTTTAGTTACTAATTTATTTACTGTTGCTATTGGTTCTCTTGTGAGTCTAAGACTCAAGATTTAAAATCCAATAATTTGGTATCTACAAGGATTAGTTTAGCACATAAGTTGCACCAAGCTCACCCTATCGGCAGGTTGGAGAGGCCCTTGCCCTTCATAGGGAAACTACGGGTTATCTTAATCGTTATCTTAACCATTTTTAAGTTTGTGATTCTTATAATCTGTACTCTGTTTGGTGTAAACCATGTTTCATTTATTTAGGAGCATGTTGATGACATTAAATCTAATAGTTTTCCTTTCATGTATAAATCCTACGTTTCACTATGCATTTTTGAAGTGCTTAAAACTTGGACGAATGGATCAAGGAAAATACCAACCATAATGTATCTACTGCGAACTATAAATTTATATCTATCTGCCGGTGGAAAACATGTCGATTACTGTATTTTCTAAACTCCTATAATCTTAAAAAGTGTTATTGGTATCGTAATATAAAATTATTTACCCCAAGAGAAAAACCAAAGAGCAGTACATTTTTGGGTTAAATTGGAGGATTTGAAGCCAACTTGTAGTGAAAGAGTGGTGAAGTAATCTGTTTAATATCATTTAGCCAATGCTACCTTGCGAGTAAAGGTTCCCATGTAAAAGAGTATCCGCAGATCTCAAACATACACACCACACACCTTGGAACTTCACGTGGTTTTTGTAGCATAGTAGAGTATTTTGAACTCATTTTTGTAGTTTTAAGGCAAATAAAGAATACTGAATCCATCATTACAATTACTCTATGAGCTAAAAGCTGCCGTAACTTGTGACAGAAGCGAAAACTACCTACCTAATTCTTAGCAATTTTGATATTGCTGTACAGCGAAATCAAGTGTTGGTTTAGAACTGAAATCCAAGTGTCCCAGTCTGTAGCTGTGCCATTTTGTGAGACAATATTACTCTCAAATGATGCATGTGATAAGTCGTTCCTTCAGGGAGAGGGGTGTTTAAAAGTGTGTGTGAATGTACGATAGTGAATTAAAGATTGTAAAGTCGCCTAAATTTGCTATTGCAGCTCTCTATGCCTGGTTACGATGTTTTTGGAATCGACTTCATAGTGAATGACTACTGCCCCGTACAGCACATATGCACTGAGTTATCTACCCCTCCTCTGTAAACTATTATGCACGTTGAAGCGATTAAAATGGATGGTTGTGCAAAGTGTTCCACGTTGGCGCGACAGTTTGATGCAAATAAGATGTGTAGCGCAGGGTAGAGAAATGAGGTTACTCTCAGGGTATGCGTGGATATGTATGTGAGGAAGGATGTTTCTAATGACACTGTAATGCCCGTTTCAAACTGATTTAATGACTGCTTCTTTTTATCATCACATCAAACTCGAAGTTGCCGACCAAGGATTACCAATATATCACTGTTTAGGGTCACCGTATGTAGAATGCTTATTAATCGCTAATACTTAATTCGTTACGTATGAACCGACAGATCTTCCCTCATCGCTTCTGGCCTCCTTTGACCAAGATAGAACCACAGGACCGATTTAAACGGCCACCAGCCGCGGACTGACTGTCCTCCCTGTGAACAGCTGTGCGTGCGTGCGTGTGTGTGTAACTTTCACTTCTGGAAGCCCTCTTTAGACACAAAGTTTCCCTTTGTGACTATTTTGTCCATTGTGATTATTAGTCTCGGTCACGCCATTATTAAGGGTCCGAAGAATACCTTTTTAAACGGAGACAAGTGTTACTCCTTTACAATTCCTTCCTGCTAATAAACCTTCTGTCTTACGTTTATTTTTTAAAACTATTCAACTCAACTGCACGTGCACGCGTTTCACAACAAATATACATTCCTTTGAAATCCATTATGATTCTTTACTTATTGCAATACTTTAATTTCGGTATCAAAGTCATCCATTACAAGGCATTCAAGAAAGGCGTATGTCCATATGTCGCTGAGCACATTGCATAAATTAGAAAAGAAATAGAGGCAGGTGACTCACCTGGTGTATATATTCAGTGAACTTCAAAACTTCTATTTCCACTGAGATATAGGAATTGAATTTTTGGATGGAATGTAATACCACATAGTAGAGAAAGTAAAAATAGCTATGGGAATAAGGCAGGTCAAATAAAAATTGCCAATCTAAAAAGGGAGTTTACTGTAGAGAATAATTATCTATCATTAGCGGAAAGTGTTATAGAGATTTTTTCGGTTATTATACTATTTTTGTCTATTATCAAGGAGTACACAATCTAATTCAAGATTGGGAAATGCCTCTCGTGCCTCGGAGAACAGTCACTAAATTGCCTAGTCGTGTTCTGCAGCTATTTACACGCACGAAGAGATATCTGTTTACGTAAAAGAACCGGGTAATTGGCTCCCTGGTATATCTAAATAGGTTCTGAAGCGCTGTTGAGTCTGTATGACTATTCCATAAATGATAAACTGTAAGATTTGGGACTACTCAAAACTGTAGAAGTGTTGAAGCACACAATTTATATGATATAATATTCTTTTTATTCTGTGAAATTAAGCATTTCGAAGATACTTTCTATGTATTATTGATTTTCAGTTGAGAATGCTTATGCGTTTCCACATATGGGGTCGTATTATTGCTTCTTTTTCCGCTTCTGGTCATCCGAAAGGGAAGACTATTTCAAAGCCGTAACATAGTGAAGTTCCCTTAAATGCTCAGAGTATCACTTTAACGTACCGCATTCCCATACTGTCTCACAGGAAGTATGCAGTATGGCCGTACTACCCTAAGCGCTAGTAAAATGTACAAAAATGAGTGCAGAAACTAATGAACGATTAGTGTACATACTAATGGACATATTATAATGCACATACGATTAGCCTTTTCCTTTTATTATACGACCTCATCTTAAAGGATTTGACCATAGTTAAATATCAGTGTGTTCTTTAATACCCTCGTACCTGTAAGGGAATAATCCATAAGACAAACTCTGAAAAATGTATCTCGTTTAAAATAAACGTAGATGCAAGAATAATTTGTACGGTAGAAGAGTAGGCAGAGAAAACACCGTGAGAGCTTAGAGGGTTCTAAGGGCTATGATAAGAGCATTTTCTTTCTAATAATAGAATTACTGCGGTAGCATATACTGTCTACCCACCACAAGAAGACAAGAGAGTGGTACTACTACTAGTTCTACTACTAACACTAGCAGCACTAGCAGTAGCACCAGCACCAGCACCAGCAGTAGTAGCAGTAGTGGTGGTGGTGGTAGTGGTGGTGGTAGTGGTAGTGGTAGTGGTGGTGGTAGTGGTGGTGGTAGTGGTGGTAGTAGTAGTAGTAGTAGTAGTAGTAGCAGTAGTAGCAGCAGTAGCAGCAGCAGCAGCAGCAGTAGCAGTAGCAGTAGCAGTAGGAGTAGCAGTAGGAGTAGTAGGAGTAGTAGGAGTAGGAGGAGTAGGAGGAGTAGGAGGAGTAGGTGTAGTAGGAGGAGTAGGAGGAGTAGGAGGAGCAGGAGGAGTAGGAGGAGTAGGAGGAGCAGGAGGAGTAGGAGGAGTAGGAGGAGCGGGAGGAGCAGAGCAGGAGGAGCGGGAGGAGCAGAGCAGGAGGAGCAGGAGGAGCAGAGCAGGAGGAGCAGGAGTAGCAGGAGTAGCAGGAGTAGCAGGAGTAGGAGTAGCAGTAGCAGCAGCAGTAGCAGTAGCAGTAGCAGTAGCAGTAGCAGTAGCAGTAGCAGTAGCAGTAGCAGTAGCAGTAGTAGTAGTAGCAGTAGCAGTAGCAGTAGTAGTAGTTTTATTGCAGGGGAAAAATCTTTTAAAGACGCCTCAGGCGAGTTGGATTTCCACCAACTAAAAAACCCCTGCCTGAATCTAGAGAGCTTCTTCTCGAAACCACCAAGACGACATTACTTCAAGAAGAAGGCGATTCAAAATGTTAATGTAGGTCAAGTTCGGTCATCATTTCTGTTCAGGTGTCGTCGTGGTCTCGGCGTTAGCATGACAAGATGGCATACGCCAGCTGACTAATTGTCCTCCAGTTGGAGGCGGAGGCAAGCATAGAAGGTATCATTCCTTGCGACGTGAAGGATCCCAGCTTCAGCTCAACTTGCTGTCGGAGATATTGCCAGCGGACACATTAAAAAAGGTGTGTTCCACAGTGTCCACTTTTCCGCAGTATATGCATTCGTCAGTCGGACTGAGACCGAATCTATAGAGATATGCTCGGAAACAGCCGTGGCCGGTAAGGAGTTGCGTAAGGTAGAACTTGACGTTGCCTCTGCGACGAGTAAGCCAAGGCACCAATGTCGGAAGGAGCCGGTGAGTCCAGTGGGCAGTCCCATCATCTGTGTCCCACAGATCTTGCCACTGCTCCAACAATTGATGACGAGCTTCAGCCCCGCTGATGGCGGTCTGTTCCCGTAGGAGGCGCTCCGTGACTAAGAGTGAAATAGGGGGCGTCCGTGCTAAAACTAACACCGCCTTTGTCGACGTGGTGCGGTAGGCACTAGTGATGCGAATAGCCACCTTCCGTTGCAGACTAAGGAGCAAGGTGTTGTAGATCTTCCAAGAGCCTTGCGCCAGACACAAACTCCATACAGGATCATGGAAGTGATTACCGAGAATAGGAGGCGCCTGCTAGTTTCAGTCGGCCCACCGGTATTGGGCATCAGGAGACTCAGGTGGTTTAAAGTCTTTCCCGCCTTCGCCACAATGGTCCTTACATGATGTCCCATGAACATATTCCGGTTCAGATGAATTCCAAGATACTTAAGCGTATCCTGACTGCGGATAAGCAAATCGCCAAGGCGGATGCGGATAAAGCGAACCTTATGGCCCCCCACCAATAGAATCGCCTCAGTCTTATGTGGTGCCAACTGAAGTTTCTTGGATAACAAATAAACATCCAGGGTGGCTAAGGCTTGAGTGGCCTTTCTCTCTAGGGTTTCTGCATCTGCCGCAATGGCAATTATCGCCAGATCATCTGCGTAGGCCGTTAATGTGATGTCTTCGGGCATAGGGAGCCGTAGAGCTCCATCAAAATAAATGTTCCACAAAGTAGGGCTCATTACAGATCCCTGGGGAACGCCGCAGGACATATCCATCCGGCAGTGAGCGCCCACCAGAAGCGATCTATCTTTCAGAAAACTAGCGATCAAGTTATAAATGTATGGTGCCACGTTCCGAGAACTGAGTTCCTGGAGGATACCACTCCATGGGGCTGAACCAAAGGCATTCTGGATGTCAAGACTGATGAGGGCACATAAGGCCCTCCGCCCACGAGGCCGAGCCTTTACCTCCTCTGCTAGTCCCTGTATTCTTCTCAGGGCAGTGATGGTGGTCCTAGAAGCCCTGAAGCCATGCTGTCCAGCAGAGAGCCCGCCGCTGCGTTCCAGCTCAATGTTCAGTCGTCCCAGAACCAAACGTTCAAACAATTTTCCTAGGACATTAAGCAAACAGATCGGACGATATGTAGTGACACCGGGATCGCGCCTAGGCTTCTCCAACAATAAAAGCCGGGCTAGCTTCCATTCTTCCGGGAAAATACCAGTCGTCAGCAAGTGGTTAAAGAGCCCCAGACATCTCCTCGGGTATTCACGGGTAACCATCTTCACCACCATGGGGTCCAGTCCATCCGGTCCTGGTGCTCGATGGGTTTTGATTTTTTCTGCCGCATCGCTAAGTTCGTCTGCAGTAAACAATGGTATCATCCCAACGGGCACAGTGTGTTTAGCCCAGGTGATACAGACATGGGCTGGGAAGAGGGACCGTGCTAGCTCTAGCTGACGGTCGTCAGGCAGGGAAGCTGGTGGCGAGCGAAATTTTTTCATGACGATCTTACAGCCCTTTCCCCACAAATCGGAGTCAATCTCGTCGAGGACCAGTTGCCAAGAAGCTCGCTTGGCTTCAAATATTGCTGCCTTGAGTGCGGCTCTACTGGTTCGATAGTGTTCCCAGCACTGCCGCTTATAAACTTCGTCACTCCTCCTGTTGGCTCGTACCATGGCGCGACGGCTTCTCAGAGAATGGCGGCGTTTTTCTGCAATCTCGGCGGACCACCAATAGGCAGGATTTGGAAAGTGCCCGGTGTATTCCCTGGGAAAAACTGTATCACAGGCCCGCTGTAGGAGACGGGAGAAAGCTCGGACAGTGAGAAGCGCTGTGCCTTCCGGTGGAAACAAGCGGTCCAGCTCCGACATCAACGTAGGGAGCGCAGCTGGGGAAACTCGCCAACCCGGCGAACGTGGAAAGCGATTGACTGAACGAGGGGAGTGGGACCCGACCTCAATGTCAAAGATAATATGTTGATGGTAGCTGAGGGTCTCCACCTCCAACACTCGCCAGTGTAATACTCGTTCAGAAATGCTGCGGGTGCTGAAAGTGATGTCGATGTAGGAGGTACTATCGCGCCTCACGAATGTAGGAGCCCCTCCTTGATTAAGGACTATAAGGTCGTCTTCAGCGAAAAACTTGGCTAAGGCCTGTCCACGGGCATCCTCCACGGGGGAGGACCATTGATGCGACTTAGCATTGAAGTCTCCTCCAACCACGATCTCCTTAGTGTGAGGTCTCATGGCCTGTCGTAGCCGACGAAGGAAGGTATTGAAAGTCAACAGGTCCACATTGGGAGATATGTAACAGCTGAAGATAACTAAAGACGGCAGCTCAAGCCACACAAAACCTTCACCTTGTCCGATGCGCAGTACTGGAATGGCAGCATTACGTACTCGGAGAGCGGTGTCCATGTGACGATCGACATGCCACTGCTCGTGAGTGACTTTGGCTCTGTTCGGTTCTGCCATGAGGAGAACATCCACACCATGTTCCGTGGCCGTCTGATACAGGAGATCCATGGCTTCTCTGCCTCTGTCGATATTACCCTGAAGGACTCGAATATACGAGCACTCAGCCACGACACCCGGCGATGCGATGGAACCATTCTGCCTAGGGGAGCCCGCCATTGGTGTTCGTGAATCCCCGGGCACGGGCAGCGTTTAACAGTTTCCTGTACTTGGGGCAGCTGTGTGTGCCCATCCTGTGGCCCCGACGAGCACACGAGACACAGTAGGCTTCCTTGACGCATTCCACCGCTGAACGACTTTCTGTGCCACACCGTAGACACAAACTTCCCCGAGGTAGTCCAGAGCAGGCTGAAGCACGGTGACCAGATTCCTGACAACGAAAACAGCGGGGTATATGGACACGACGCTGTATGTGACAGGAACACCAGCCTATACGAACAGTTCCAAGGGTCAGAAGCTTCTGTGCCGCCTCAGCACCGAAGGCGACGGTCGCAATTTGTCCGTCAGACGAAGTAGGGCGCATCGATTTCACCTGAACCTCTCGAAGTTCCAGTACTAGGGCCCGAGCAAGCGCTTCCTGTACCTCTGAGGAAGAAGTGACACCATCAATACCACGGATGTGGAATAACTGTGAATTTTGCGTCGGACAGCGTGCCACCGTGTTTGGTACTTTGGCAGCAATAGCTGATCGTAGGGTCTCTGCCTGTGTGCTCCCCCTTTGAGAGTCACCAGCATGTCACCGTTGCGGGTCTTGCGGATGTTGTGTACCTCAACGCCCAGCTCGTCAAAGTTGACCTGTTGTTTGACCTCCTTCAACAAGTCTGCGTAAGACCGCTCACCTGATGACACAATGATAGTGCCCGCCTGTGCACGCACTGAAGAGGCTGGATGTGAGGGGCGAAGACGTGAGGTGCAATCCCCGCTGTTGGATTTGCGGGGAGCATGCAGAAAGACTGTCACTCCAGAATTTAAAAAGACATAGACCAGTAGCTTGCGAAGTTGAAGTAGGTATTGGCTGGCCGGCAATGGTAGACGAAGTTTCCATCGGCCATGTTTGCGAGCCAGCTCACGGAGTTTGGTGAGCCTATCAATAATGAGGCTCAACGCCTCCCCTGTTTCCAAAGGCTGCGGGGTGGTGAGCTTATAGAAATACTGCTCCTGGGTCTTGAAGCCTCCGTCCACAGGTATTCGAGTACTGGTCGTCAAATACGACAAACCCACGTGCTCAACGTCCAATTCGTTGAGGACCAAAAGCTCCGGGTAGCGGTACTTAAAGAGTCTATCTATTCCGGAACTCATCTCCAGTTCGGCGGTTATGATTGCCAAGTCGGCATCCTTTGCCGCCAGCAGAGGGTTGCCATATTCAAGGGGCACTGTGTCAAACGCCTCTTCCGGCCAGGGTTCCTCCAAAACGGGTTGCAGCAGCCCTATATCAGTTAGGCGTGACAGGTCGTCCTGGATGTCCGTTGCAGATCGGCATCGCGGAGGCACAGAAGAATCGGCTGGTCCCACAGAGTCAGTCTGGGTGCCAACACAGCAACAGGTGGGTGGAGCCAACTTCTGCCGCGTTGCTAAAGGTACGGGTATTTCCTGCTGCAGCCAACTGCACAGCTTCTCGGAGATACTCTTCACAACCTTAACCTTATTCTTGATTTCCAATTTGGTATTCGCGTGCAGTTTAATAAGGTCCATAAGGCCGGTCGTCATCGCTGAAAGTGCTGACGCAAGCTGAGGTAAAGTAGGCTCTTCCTCCGGGGAGGGTTCCGTTCGTCCTCGCTTAAGGCTGACACGATGTGTAGAGGAGGCGGTCTCTGAGGTGTCCATAGGAATAGACGGACGATCGCCTAGCAATGGACGATGAAGGGCCACCGTAGAAGATCCCTCCGGAGAGTTACTACAAGGCCCGCTGGGGGTACTTATGGGGGCCATAATTGATGGATCTGGATCCCCAGTAACAGGGACGAATACCTCAGTCTGGGGACACACAGAGGTATTCTGGCAGTCGCTGGATGACGGTCGGGTGGAGCCTGCCTGCCCACTCACATCACCGACCGGTTCTGAGGGTCCGAATCCCCTGTCCCGTAACATAGTATGTGTAGAAGAACTATCCATGATTATATGTAGAGCATAAACTTATCCTTGCCAGGCGTCATCAAATAATCTAGCCAGAAAGCGGGAAGAAAGAAGACAAAGGAAAGGGAAAGAGAGAAGAGGAAACAAAAGGATCTCACCCGGATAGAGAGGAAAGGAAGGGGGAGAACCAGCTCGGGGACCCCGGGTGCGTCACGCCCGTGCTTATTAGACATAAGCCCCCTGGGGGAAGCAGTAGCAGTAGCAGTAGCAGTAGCATTAGCAGTAGCAGTGGCAGTGGCAGTAGCAGCAGCAGCAGCAGTTGAGTCCAGAGGTTCTACTCCCATTAGTCTTGAACCCGTAGGAACAAGACCCGGGCCTCTTTCAACCAGGGAGTTATCCGAGCTGTCCCAAAAGGCGCTCGGCGTTTTCCGCGGGGCTTTCCATAGGAAAAGACCTGTGTTACTAACAAGCCCCCCCATCTGGTCCAAGGACACAAGACGGGATGGAAGTGGGTACGCCACTTACGCGCGCCAACACCAACGGTGAAGTCTACCGATATGACCTCGGTGGGGCCGCCTGGCGATATAGCACACCTTCTACTAGCTTTGCTGGTTAGTACCCGGGAGAATTAATGGCTTCCCTCAACCCCGTACTTAGACGTAACCGACTCCCACGGGTATCGGGAATCACTGCCCCCTCGAGACCATGCCAATCCAAACAATTCCCGAAGGAGGGGCTCAGATGTTCGGCCCGAGGTTCCTCTAGTAAAGTCAGAGGTACCACGAGTGCTAAGGTAGCAGCAGCAGCAGCAGCAGCAGCATTAGTAGTATTGGGGTTAAGGGCGCACAACTGCTGAGGTCATCAGCGGCCTTACAAACTTAAAAGGTCTACACAGTCAAAACCAACACATTAAAACCGTAAAATCATAAACGACTAACAAGAGCAAGTTAAAAGCTAAAACATGAAAAACCTAAAAGCATATGTCAGTCACTGCAGAAGGCAAGGAATAACACTACTGAAATAAAATGACAGTAACCAAAAGGTGCCGCAAATGGTTCAGAGCAGGCGCCAGAACCCTTTCTGCCGGATAGAAGCAAGCACGCCTTCTACAGCACGGTCACTATCTGCCAATATATCTGCCAATACGTACCGTTAAGGGTACGTCACAGTGGTCACACAGAGGTGCGGGCTCATCACGTAAAAGGTGACCATGGCTAAAACGTCAGTGTCCGATACGCAAACATGCTAAAATGATTTCCTCACGCCTGGAAGGTCGGGCAGAGGTGGCCCAGGCAACCGGAAGGGGTTTAACCGCACGAAGCTTTTTCTGACGCAGAGCCGTCCACTCATCTTGCCAACGGTGTGAAGAGTCTGACGTAAACATAAGGCAAGACCAGCGGAAGGAATAGGACTAAAATTAGTGCGCGACCAGATAGCGGATTTAGCTGCGGCATCTGCAGCCTCGTTGCCAGGCATTCCAACATGACCTGGCTTCCACAAAAAGGCAATCCTGGCGCCAGAGAGTGCCAGGCGAAGGCAAGAGAGCAATGAAGGACAGAGGGGTTTGAACCGTCAATTTGCTCTCTTAGTGGATGTATTTGCCTGGAAATGAGTGAGAGTTTATATATGTCACCCATATTGCAATAAATGCAGTGATAGATATTATGTGTGTGAATCATGTGACACTTGCGTAGTTTAAACAAATCTAGCGTCCTTGTTATAATCGAAAGGCGAGCACAAACACCGTGGGGTCAGTAAAAGTGATTCCGTTACACATTCCCCTAGCATGCCTTTTTGTGCTGGTCAGACAGTTAAACAATTCATTCAGTTCATTCTTTTGTACCCCTGTACCTATAGCAAAATAGGTGATGAATTAGTTTCGCTTGTGTTATCTTAACTAGACTGAATATAGAAGTAAAAAAGACCTATGAATGCAACACTATAGAATATTAAGCTTGGATCAGCATTCCTAGAAGGAAAACAACACGAAAATCTGCAGCAATGTAGAACTAACAGCTGGCGAGCCAGCACGTCCGAAGATATAGAAGTTATGGGACAATGGAGCACTATTTTTGGAGACGAAGCTGCAGATTAAGGCTAATGGATCAGATAAAACGTTGATGGTGGTGTAAGAAACACTGCTACAGCTAAAACTTAATTGCTGTGGCACAAGAGAAGAAAGTCAAGAGAAAGTACTTGGAAAATACAGGCAGCAAAAGAAAGCATGACCCAGATTTTTATAAGAATGAGAACTTAAATAGGATGGTTAGAAAGTTGATAAGGAACGTTATTGACTGTGTGAACATTTCATACGACCTTATTTTTGTTGTTAATTGTTATCTCAAGCAATTTGAAAGTTATAATTTGCAACCATTCAGATACAACTTTATCAAAGTTAGAGGCTGCATAGTTAATTGAAGTATTACTTTGAAAGTCTATAATTTTCCTTACCATGCACATAGGAAGTAAAGAAGAAACAGCTTTTAAATTTAAAATTTTATATAGATATTTTACCAGAAATATATGTTTTGTGGCTCCATGAGTAAATAATGGATTTATATAAAGTTTTCCCCACGCACGCGTTTTTGTGTATGTGTGTGTATGTGTGTGTGTGTTTGTGTGTGTTTGTGTGTGTTTGTGTGTGCTTTTTTGTGTGTCCATTTTATAACTTGACTCAAAAACAAAAGGCTAGTTAGCTACCATAATTTTGTAGTAAAGTTTAGCATGTTTTAAGAATGCTACATGAAGTTCTTGAAGACAATTTTTTTTCATCCCAACCATTCTATACCAGATGGCCCACGCGAACCGTCCTCTGAAGATTTTCGTTTCGCCGCATACGTTAGTGTAAGAAAGGTTACCTCGTCGTTGCTGTATTAAGGGGAAGTGCACGTAGAAGCGAAACTTCGCTGAGTGGAGCTGCCATCTGCGTAAGGTTCCTCCTGGTTTCGCACTTTTTAGGTTGCGTGGCTGTCCTTTTTATTTTATATTCTTAATATATATTCCTTATTTTAGCTTTTTTATTGTTTCGTTTGTTTTACTGTTTGTTTTCGTGTTTCTACACATAAACACTACATACAGACACCCCCATACCCAAGGCGGGACTCGAACACGTGAGTCTCAAAGCGGTAGACGCTAGAGATATACTCACTAACAGCCACGGCTACAAGTGCTGGCGTCTGTTTGTAGTTAGCGTCAGGTTTACGTTCCAAATGATAGCAAGTGCAACTTTTTTTTTTTTCAATTTACGTCCTCCAACGTAAAGTCGTATCGGATGATGTGAATGAAATGAGTGAAATGATGCTCAATGAGTCCGGCACCCATGGAGCTTAGAGGTACCCGACATTGGTCTTTCATGATAAGGGAAAACTCCGGAAAAACACTCATCCAGGTAGCCCACCCTAACCAAGATTCGAACTCGAGCCCTCTTGAACGTGAGGCAGACATGCTACCAACGACGGTACCGAGGCTGGCATAGCAAGTGAAATGTACTCAAGCGAAGAGTACACATATGTAAATAACGTTCTATGGTGAGGTGCATCGCAATGCATCTGAGGCCCGACCCCGTATGCACAACGTTTTTCAAGGAGATATCTTACCTTCTACAGGCGATTTTAAATGTAAAGAAACGCGTTTAAGAACCGAGAGATTTTTCCATGTACAGCGTGTCGCACAGAATATTTTAAATACTGCTATTTGTGAATCACAAATTGTTGCATTATGTGTTGTTTACAAATTAGCTGTGAGTTGTTGATATGTCTTGAAACAGATAATTAATTTCCTGTCCTCCTTGTGCGTAGGTATTCTTTTGATGAGACAATTATTCTCGTACACAATAACCTTTCTCGAGCCCAGGAAATGCGCCCGGTACCTCCGATATTTCACCGCAGAGAGAAAGTGCTCTAGTTACGAACTAAGGGACCAGTTACATTAGGTGCTGGTTTTCAAGCTCTGGCCTTACGTTTAGCAAAGTTTCCCCATCTACTGGTATCGCGTCCCCTTTACCGACTTGCTTAGGCAAACCTTTCGGCGTCCGCGTTATACGGGAGGAACTACCTCCATCGTGAGAAGACTTGCGTGAGCTGTCTGGTATATGAAACCCTCCTCGTAATTCCTGATTTACTAAAAATATCTGGTTTTGATTTTAATAGTGTGTATTCAAAGTATTTATATAACAAATGAAAAGAAATTTGTTGAGAATAGTCCATTAAGTCCTCTTATTTTGGAGAAATTTTGTAGATTATTGTACTATCGCCAGTATTCCTTATATAATAGACGAAAACACGGTGCACAAAAATGTAAATATTATTGAATTACAATTTATTTTCTATAAATCTTACTGCACAGCACGTTTGCGATATTTTTGTGATTAATGTTTTGAATTCTTTTATAGTTTTTCCTTGTTTAAAAAGCTTGTTCATTTTCTGTTTTCGAATTTACATGGACCATACAGGGATTACATGGCCGGATATGGCATCCATTTGTTAACACGGGAGCTAGGTATACAACGGCCTACTGTGGAAACAAAATACAGTCGGGATTGGAAATGTATTTGGGCCAATGCAACCAACTGTAACCTTCCGTCGATCTGGAGAGAAACTGTTTATGAAGTTGTTAATGCAACGGTTCCAATTGCAGAGAAGATGTGGCATCACGGGAGAGTGAATTCGAAGATCTGTGGCATATGTGTGGAAGATGATACACTTGAGCATCGCTTGTACAACTGTCAGCGGGCTGATTTGATTTGGACCTCCCCCGGGACGCATTACATAAACTTCGTCCAGAAGAATGCTTACGTTCGTTACCACAGTTGGTACAACTGTAGTATCGCTTCAAAGACACAAAATTGCATAATTTTGCAGTGTGGTTAGTTGCTGGTACATTACATTGGCTGACGAAAACACTTACCTATATTTTTAAAGGGGCAGAGATGGACCTATACGGAAGAAAACCTTGCGTTCTTTGGAGCCATACATTTATCACTTGGAACAAATGCACAACCAGTTAATCAAATAGAACCCTTCCTGTTGTCTCACAGTACAAGGCAATAAAACAAAAAAATTCTAAACGACTAACCCTGTACCCGTTCCTATGATTAAAAATAAAAGAATAAAAGTAATAAAAAATTACAAAAATTGAAACAAATATATAAAAAACTTGGGACACACTTGCTCCATAGTCTTTCTCTCCTTAGAGATATTTAAAATGATTACTTAAGACACTTATACAAAGGTTTACGAAAAAAAAGAAGAAAGAGTAAAAACAATAAAAAGATAATCAGAATAGCGTTCTTCCTTTTACATCCATAATGAAAAACGTATTGTTGTTGCCTCTGCAATTGTTTATTTCGATTAAAATGAAGTAAATAGAGAAAAGAATTTTTAATAATAGTTCGTATAATAAACGACAGAGGGGAGGTAAAGTCACGTATAAACAACATATCGAATGTTTTCCCTACATTTGTCTCAGACTGTGCCCAGAAGATTACATACGAAAGAATTAGCTAGAACAACAATGTAGGTTTCCAAAATGGAATGATTAAGCTGTGGAGGAGAATGAGAACGTAGGTTAGTTTTATTTATAAATTTAATTTATCTATGAAATCAGTAATTATTCGCACTACGTTTCAAGAGAGTAAATGTATATTTTCCACCGGTTAGTATCACTCAGGCGTTTCGCTACTAGTGGGTATGAAAACTACATCGGCATCGGTACATGCATAGTGTCGTGGTCGCCATTTTACCTGTTACTCACTTGGAAGATTTTCATGGCTATATTAACCCAATATGACGAAATATTGACTAATATCAGGAGGTAGTAGTTCTCTTCCATCTGAGCTGTTAAATATATAATGTTCGAAACCATGCAAGAAAACGTAAAACACTTAGAACTGTGACTATGAACTATAAACAGAACGGATGGATGGATAATTGGGTTTAAGGGCACTCAACTACAAGGTAATCAGCGCCCATGAAAGCCAAAGGGGCTCAAATTGATCTAAAATGCTAAAACTGACAGTTAAATAAAATCAAGATAAAAACCCGTACAACGTTAGCTTAAATACCAAAATAAAGCTTAAAACCATAAAAAGATTAAAATTCCAAATTAATGGGTCCTATATTCTAAAACTTTGATTTAAAATGAAATCTAAATCCTTGGTCACCACTTGCTCGTCGTCCACCAGCGTCTCCGCCATGCTGGCCGGAAGCTGGAGAGACCTGCGGAGACGTGCTAGCCTAAAACAATCTAAAGGTACATGGCGGACCGTCAGAAATGAACCGCACAGCGGGCAAACAGGTTCTGGGCCCCTACTTAGTAAAAGCCTATGATTAAAATATCAGTGACCAATACGCAGCCGAGCCAAAATCACTTCCTCCCGCCGAAGTAATCGACAGGTGGTCGCCCAGTGAATCGGAAGCTCCTTCACGGTCTTGAGCTTGTTACCACGCAGAGGCGACCACTCATCGCGCCTGCACGAGAGCGTCGCTTTACGGGCAACTAGTCTGAAGTCTTCCGCGGTGGCCAAAGGGAAGGTAGCACCAGGTGCTGTGGCGGCCACCTAAGCCACCGAATCCGCCATTTCATTACCCTGCAAGCCAACGTGAACACGTGGAGGGCGTCCTGGATACACTGTACAAGGGGATGGTGAGTGTACAGCTCACGAAGGCTCTGAAGGGCACTAAGGTAATCAGTGAAAATGAGGAAATCACCCAAATTTCGGCGGCGAACATGTAAAATGGCTCGGGAGATTCCGTAGAGCCCTGCGGTGTAGATGGATGTGGTGCCATGGAGCCCGAATGTAAAGGGTTCGGCTCCATGTACGTACGCACATTCAACACCCCTAGAGCTTTTGGATCCGTCGGTAGAAATTAAAATCTTTATAGTCCGATAAGAATTCTAAAACCAAACTACGGATACTACACATGGGGATCGTAGACTTCCGGTACACTGCCAACCCAAGATCTACAGGGGGTGCTGCACGCAACCAAGGAGGATACACACTTTCACCCCTAGAATACATCCTAGGTACCTCGAGTGCATGTGTCCATGATGAACAGAACCAATGTCTATGTTGTATAAGTGGGACGTTCTATCAACTACTGTCATAACTCAGTGGGAAAATGTAGGATTTGACAATCAACATGAGGGTTGAAGCTGATATTGCATACATGGACATATTAAGTAAACATGGCTATCTGTAATTCAACTTAAGTTAATAATCTATCAGACCTTATAGATTATGCAACAAATGCTTAGTTTTATTGAAATCCCAAATTGTGACGTAGGGCCAATCAGAATTAAGTATTCCAGTGGCCTAGCAAACAAAAACAGAAGATAAACAATGATTTTATTCTTAATTTGTTTTCTTCTGGCTTTAACTGTCGAAGAGGGTAGATGTGTATCCGGTAAAAAAACTTCTTGAAACTATTGCAAGATATTTGAGTTCATCATTTATGAACGTTTAGTAAACGTTTAAAATATACATCGAAGACGCGACGCTACGATAAATAATTTAAGTAAAAGAACCGCTGTATCTTTTGTAAATAAAAGGAGAAAATTAATATATATAGTAAAGGGCTATATACATTAGTGGAAAAAGTCGCATGTAAAGAAGTAAATGAATAAAATATAAAATGAAGAAATATAATTCCAAGTAAATTGAAACGGTGTAAATTATTTTATTCCATAGTTGCGCAAAAGTGAAATCCCTTCTGTACCAATACCACGCCTGAGAAGTTTCTCATCTCATCGCTCGTCGCAGCTGCCGGAGAGAGGATTTATAGAAATCTTCAAGAACTTCATCTTCACGGCTTTTAGACGAAAGGTTCATCGCTTCTACATCAAGGTAAGGTTTGGCTTCTACACGCGTCGCCACACCGAGGGAGCGCGAAACTTTTGCGCGTGTGGGGCGTAGACCTCACGAAGGGGCGAATCCAACTTCAGATATATCACCACATCGTGAGATATAAATCCAACCCACAAGGAGGGGAACCGCTCCAGGGTTAACGATTCGAAACCTAACATGCGGGCATACATTTTATCTTCAAATGTTTCACTTTCTTAGACGCTGTAACGAACTATTTTACGATTGTGCTCTTGCGGCTAGGCTGTCCCTGCGTTGCATTGCAGAGTGTCAAATAAAATGGAAAACGTGTATAACGATGATTGTTAATAGAACCAACATCTACATCTGTATACAAGCGGAGCCCTACGGCTCTCGTAGCTCATTAGTAAAACGTAAGCTATATCACCTGGACCGATAGTTCACGGTTCGAATTCCAGATTGGAGTAACAATTTATAGTTTGTTGGACGTAGAAACAACCAATTTACAAATCTTACGATTATTACCTTAAGAAGTTATAAAATATGGAAGAACATGAAAAGCATCATGGTGAAAGAATAGGACGTGTGTCGATCAAACAGTGTGCAAGATAATTTCATTGTTTGCGATGGAGCCATGGGAAGACAACCAGTAAAACCAAAACTTGTATTCCGCACTGGTTGCAAAAATACGCCACGTAATAAATTATGTAGTCTTAAGTGAGGGTTATTACACCAGGTACTAAAGCATAAGATTTATTTTTACCTTTTCAATCTTTGTCTCGAAAAATTTTTTATTTTTAAGTTATTTAAGGTCGCTTTAACTTCCTGGGTCATATCGCGACCATCTTAACAAAATAATAAAATTAGTAACAAATAAAAAATTTACATTAAATATACAGGTTTATAGTCAAACATATTAAATATGCACATTAATAACATTTAAGAAAACAATTTACATTAAATACAGATAACTGCAAACAAAGACAAGAACATATCCATATAAATTAACAACATTATTTCGCAAAAAGCGTTCCATTATTTTTACTCCACTGTGTTCATTATGAATTACAATTCATTAAAGTATGTTGTACATAATTGATATTAATTTCCAAATGTCTATGTCCTTTAGGTAAGTAAAGAGATTGCGGCGTAGTTTGGAACCATTTAGCAGTGTGGAGATATCCTGTGGGATTCCGTGTTGTTTTCTGTTTCTTTTGTATCCATTGCATTCTATGAGAAGGTGGTAAATGGTAAGGTTTTATTACATCATTTACACGTAAGCTGCGGCTGTCTTGAGAGAAGATATGAATAGAGTGAGGCTGGAGTGACCAATTCGTAGACGGCTGATAATGACTTGTTCCTTTCTAGTAAGTGGCTTGGTTGGGTGAAGAGTGGTGGATCCTTTTCGTACTTGGTGTAATTTTCCTGGTTGTTGTTGATTCCATTCATATTTCAATTTTTGTACTGGTATTTTGGAGACATGGTTTATAACATGGAATTTGGACGTTCATTTGTCGGCGCAGTGATGTGGCGTCTTTAGCAGCTTCGTCCGCTCTTACATTCCCTGTTATTGCTTGATGGGAAGAAGTCCAAATGAAAACCACGTCTTTACCAGCGTCGGTGATGTTACTGTACAGTGTCTCCGTGTCCTGAACTAATTTGTTGTCTGTTGTGTAGGTCTTCATGCTCTGCAAGATACTCAGGGAGTCAGAGCATATTGCATAGCAGTTGGGGTGTGCTGTCAGTATGTAAGTAAGTGCTTGATAAATGGCGTATAGTTCAGAACTGTGGGTGGAGTATTTGTCAGGTAACCGCTGCTGTGGAATTTTATCAGGAGTTATTATTGCACATCCAGTACCATGATCGGCTTTTGATCCATCAGTGTAAATAAACTAATAATTGGGGTAATTTCTGCACATTTCATAAACTAGTGTTTGGTAAACAGTTGCAGCGGTATTCCATTTCGTGTGAAATGTTAGGTCGGTATATATCTTGGGAATTTTGAGTTTCCAGTATGGTCCTTCATGGAAGTCCCTGGTCATTATGGGGGGGGGGGGCGTTTCTTTATGCTGTCCGTATTTAAATAGTTAGCATGTCGTTGATAGAAAGGCAACGAGTGCTTCTGTGTATAACAGGTCTTTTTTCTTTCTTTATTGGGGAAGACATATGAATGGATACCTGAATGAGGTGATTTTATGTGAATATTGATGCGCAGTTGTTTAATCGACAACCGGAATTCGCTTTCACTAACCTCAGTCCTAACGCCGATAAAACGTTATTGAATAGCTACTCAAATATAATTGTAACAAGGTTACCTTTATTTACACAGTCTCTGAAGTAGACGTTCTTATATATTTGGCAGAATAACTACATATAACACTGTTAATCTTGAAATGTAAGTCTTAGAAAAGGAGCAATGCAAATTCTGATAAGCCAAGCCCACGACCTTCACTTGTTCCCCGAAAAATTATTTATTATTGTGGAAAATGGTCTTTAATAGCCCTGAAATGCTTCAGTATTTAATTTCTGTCTAAGTATACGACGTGGTATATAATTAACAGTTTCTGAACTGACTTTCTAAGCACCATTATTCCTGAGTATTGTTTACTCTTTGTAACTTCTTACAATTGGAGGGACTGCGTTGTATCTAGAAGTCTGCTTCTACTTCACTTCATGGATTAGGCTCTCGCCTGTTCCGTCTTCACAGTGTCTCCTTCCATCTTGTCCTCGGCCTCCCTATGTCCCTCTTTCCTTTAGGACTATATTGGAAAACTACTTTTGGGAGTCTTGTATCATCCATTTTTCCAACATTTTCAAACTATTTTATTCTGTACCTTTCCATTCTTGAGGGGATAGCTTCCACTTGTAATTCATTTCTTATGTTTTCATTTCTGACTCTATCTTCTCTGGTACCTCCTTTTTTTCTTCTCAAGAATCTCATTTCGCAACTTTGTATTCTGCTGATGGTTCTTTGTGTAGGTACCCAGTTTTCACATCTATAAAGTAACGTTGGAACCGCCATGGCGTTATATAATTTTATTCTTGTTTCAGATCTTGTTTTATTCTTTAGGGTTTTGTGAATTGTTTCACAAATTTTTTGGAATCTAATTAATTTTTTGTTCGTATCTTTATATTTCTCATTGCTGATTTCACACCCTAAATAATTGATGGAGGATAATTGTTCCAATAGTTTGTCATTAACGACTATTTTCGACCTTATTGGTATTTTGCCCCAGTTTGCCATTATTTTTTACTTTTATATTAATTTTCAATATTAAAACTTTTGCATATTTTGTTAATGTGGTGTATTGAGCGTTGTAGACCATCTTCTGTTTCCTGTTTCTAGCATTGTGACAGAAAATTGTACCCTTCGTGTAAAGTGAAAACTTTGGAATAGGTGAACATGATCGTGTGCTAGCCTCGAACCGTGATATCTGTTAGTTTCATACAGCGTGCACTTTACCAACGTTCTATCAACTGCTCTCGTAGCTCAGGGGCAAAATGTAGGCAATGACAAGCGAAACGAGGGTTCCGGGTTTGAACTGCACCATTGGGCATATATTTTAATCTCCAAATATTTTTCTTTGCTAGACGCTGTAAAAGTCTAGTTTACAATTGTGCTTTTGTGGCTAAGCTGTCCCTATATGGCATTGCAGAATACAAAAGAAAGTGGAAAACACATGGAATGATGATTTTAATTGAATCAATAATCTTATTTGTATATAACTGGCACCGTACGGCTCTCATAGCTCATTAATAAAACGCATGTTGTGTCAACCGGACCAAGAGTTGGTGTTTCGTATCCCATTTTAACATTAACATTTTTACTCCGCAATTTTTAGTTTGAAAAGACGCAATAACAACCAATTTACCAATGTTCTCTTACGGCCAAGTTATAAGACACTGACATCAGGAGAAGCGCAAGAACAGAAAAACACGTGGAATGATGGTTATTATAGAACCATCACCTATGTTGAAGTATCTGCTGTCCCAGCCCATTGGTAAAATGCACGCTGTGTGAAACGAGCAGAGATCACGGTTCGAGCTCAGCACACGATCGTGTTCTCATATTCCAAAGTTTTAACTTTGTAATGCGCGGTGACGAATTAATCTATACTTTTGCTGCTGCAGCTGTCAAAGACGACAGCAGTAGGTTAAATAACAATTTTAATGGACTCAACCACTAAATTGTGTATAGCATCCATCTGATCATAACTGTGAACGTTCTCAAGAAACTGAAGAATGCCAATCAAGAGAAATGCAAACCTACAGCTGCAATATAATCCTGTACAATCTAATGGAGTATGAAGCATAAAACTCGAAGTGTATAATTTTCTCTGGCACTGCTAGAACCAACGCAGTCCCTCCACTTGTAAGAAGTTACAAAAAGGAACCGATTCTCAGGAATAATGTTGTTTAGAAAGTCAGTTAAGAAACTGTTAATAATAAACAACATCGTATACTTAGAAAGGAATTAAATAGTGAGGCATTTCAGAGCCATAAAAAACAATTTCCACTATAATAAATAATTTGTCGGAAAATGAGTGAAGGTCGTAACCTTGGCTTTTCAGAAATTGCTTTGCTTCTGTTCTAAGAGTAATATTTCAAGAATAACAGTGTTATATGTAGTTAATCTACCAATTATACAAAAACGTCTGCTGCAGTAGCTGTGTAAATAAAGGTAACCTTGTTACAATTATATTTCAGTAGATATTCATTAACGTTTTATCAGTGTTAGGGATGAGGTTACTGAAAACAAATGCCGGTTGTCGTTTAAACAACTGCGCATCAATATTCACATAAAGTCATCTCATCTCATTCAGGTATACATTCATCTGTTTTCCCCAATACAGAAAGCAACAAGACCTGTCATACAAAAAATCACTCATTAACTTTCTATCAACGACCTGCTAACTATTTAAAATAACAGCATAAGAATCACTCCCGTAATGACCAGGGACTTCCATGAAGGACCATACTGGAAATTCAAAACCCCAAAGATATATACCGAACTAACACTTAACCTGAAATGGAATACTGCTGCAATTGTTTACCAAACAATACTTTATGAAATGTACAACAATTACCCCAATTATCAGTTTATTTACACTGATGGGTCAAAAACGGATCATGGTACTGGATGTGCAATAATAACTCCTAAAAAAATTCTACAGCAGCGGCTACCTGACTATTATTCCACTTACAGTTCTGGACTGTTCGTAATTTATCAAGCACTTACATACTGACAGCACACCACAACTGCTATGCAATATGCTCTGACTCCCTGAGTACATTACAGAGCATGAAGAAATACACAACAGACAACAAATTAGCTCAGCACACTCAGACACTATTCAGTAACATCACCGACGCTGGTGAAGACGTGGTTTTCATTTGTATTTCTTCCCAAGAAGGAATAACAGGGAATGAAAGAGCGGATGAAGCTGCTAAAGACACCAAATCACTACGCCAACAAACTAACGTCCAAATTCCATATTCAGATGTTATAAATCATGTCTCCAAAATACCAAGACAAAAATGGAAATCCGAATGGAATCAACAACTAGAAAATTACACCAAGTACGAAAGGTATCTAACGCTCCTCACCCAAAGTAGCCACTTACTAGAAAGGAACAAGTAATTCTCACTCGTCTACGAGTTGGTCACTGCAGCTCCACTCATTCATATTGTTACTTTGTGGGTTCGTAGAATTAAAAGGAAGAGTTGCAGAAATTAGAACCTCCTTTATTTCCGTAGAGATACACTGTTCAATCCTCACGTAGCAACATTACATCACATAATAACACAATCTTCTAAGATCGATAGCAATAAAGAACCGTGACAGCTCATTACATTAGCTCTCGTCACAAAACTCGTTTTAATCAACTGTTTTTTCAACAACAACACTCTCAGCTGCTCTCTGCTTACTCTGTTTACAAATAACTTTGCGAGCCGTCACGTCCTTAAATACCTAATTCGTAACTATAGATTGTTGTACAATAAGCCAGAACCCGAACAACCTATATCAGTCCAGAAATTTCCGGAAGAATAAAGAAATCAAATATTTTATCACATACTAGAAGCGTAAGTCCTTTACCTCAGTTATCTCTGCTTGCCAGCGCTTGTTTAAAATAGCCGCGGTATCATTAACTGCTTAGCAAGGCTCATTAATACCATGAAACTTTATCCACCGACTGTTTTCTTATTTGTGCCGAAATTTTTATGCCTGTTGCCGTGACACTGCTCCCTCCTCAAGGCTGGTCGTCCCGACCAGCTCCATCATAGCGAGCCAGACGATCCAAGTGTACCACCAGCATCTTCCCTCGGAGCACCTTCTGGATGCGGTAGACTACGTCGTTAATCCTCTTCACCGCCCGGTACGGTCCCTGACATGGTTGCTGGAGTTTCGAGCATTGTTTCTTGGGCCGGGTAGAACGGTACAACCAGACTAGGTCACCGTGCTGGAACCCTTGGCTGTTGACTTGCCTATCGCATCGGGTTTTTATGCGGTCGCTCGCCTTCTGGATTTTCGGACGAGCCATCTCATACATTTCGTGGAGATGGCCCCCCAGGTTCTCCACGTACCCGGTTGCTGGCTTTTTTGCGTCCGGGGGGCTTCCAAAAGCCAGATCAGGGCGGAGGTGTAACTCTCGGCCGAACATTAAGCTGGCTGGCGTCATCCCAGTGGTGTCGTGTGTTGACCAGGGGTAGGCCAGCAAGAACAGTGGCACCTTGATGTCCCAGGCTAGCTGATGACTGGCCACGACCTATCTCAGGTGCTCTTCTAAGGTCTTGATGTATCTCACCGCCATGCCGCCTGACTGTGGATGTAGGGGTGTGTTGCCGTTCTTGTACACCCCAAGCCCCATCTAGTGCCTCCTTCACCAGTTTGTATTCAAAATTGGTGCCTTGGTCGCTGTGGAGCTTTAATGGCACCCCAAATCGGCAGAACACTTGCTCCACAAGGCAGTCCGTCATTGTCTTGGCCTCCTTGGCATACAACTCAGGCCACTTGGTGAAGTAGTCCAAGACCACCATCAGTTACTTGTTGCCTCGGTCGGACGCTGGGAATGGTCCAGCAATGTCGACGGCGATCCTTTCGAATGTTGATCCAACGTTGTGCTGCTCCATGCCACCCCGCATCCTAGTCTGGGAGCCGCGATTCGCCACGTACGCGTGACATTGACGGCACCATCTCTCAGCAGCTGCTCGGAGCCTCAGCCAGCAGTAACGCGTTCGGAGTTTGTGGATCGTCCGGTTTGCTCCCAGGTGTCCTCCTGAAGTAGCGGAGTGCACTTCCTCCAAGATCTCCGGGAACTTACTTCGGGGAAGTACCAATTGCTCTCTCTGCGCCTTCCCATCAGGCGATTGCCATACGCGGAACAGCACGCCCACTCTTATCTTCAGTGAGTGCCATTTGGCCCAGTAAGACTTGTAGGTTGCGCTCCACGGTGCGATGTCCACCCATGTTGGTCTTGTCCCTGCCTGCACTTCTCCCAAGAGTGGCCCCAAGTCTGCGTCCGCCAGCTGCTCCGTCCTCAGGCCTGCGCTATCCCAGCCATCCGCAGGAACTGCCGTGATTACTCGGACTGCTGCGGCACGCTCCTTCTCTTCCACTCTTGTGCATTGGCCGTACTCCCCTGGGCAGCGCCTTCGAGACATGGCGTCTGCGTTACCGCGGCTCTTCCCTCTACGATGTTCAGAGGTAAAGTCTTAGTCCTGCAGACTATGGACCGAACGTGCCGTCTGTCCTTCCAGGTTTCTAAAGCTCAGTAGCCAGATTATGGCGGGATGGTCACTCATCAGGTGGAATTGCTGAACGTACAGGTACTTGTGGAAGTGTTCCAAGGTCATTAATACCGCCAGTAATTCTCGCCGGGTGACGCAGTGGTTCTTCTCTGCCCTGGATAGCGTCTTGCTGTAGTAGGCTATCACCCGCTCGTGCCGTCCTGAACTTGCGATAGGACGTTTCCAATGCAATGGTCGCTGGCGTCGGTTTCCACAATGAAAGCACCACCTGGTTGTGGAAGTCCCAAAATTGGAGAACTGCATCGTGTCTTCTTCAGGTGCTGGAAAGCGCCTTCTGCGTCACCCGTCCACACATATGATCGGTGTTCCTCTTTTAAGCGGGTAAGGCGTGTGTCGATGTTGGAGAACCTTGTTACGAAGCGGCGGTAATATCTGCACAGCTCCAGGAAAATGCGCAACTCTCGCATATCCTTTGTGCGAGGCCAATCTCTCACAGGCTGGGCCTTCTCCGGATTTGTGGCCACTCCGGTTGGTGAGATTATGTGGCCCAAGTAGTTAACTTCCTTGCGCAAGAGCTGACATTTCTTCTTGTTCGGCTTAAAGTTGGTTGACTACAGTCTCTCCAGCACTTTGCTCAAGTTATCCAGATGGTCTTCGAACGTCTTGCCGGCGATGATGATGTCGTCCAAACATAGCAGGCACGCGTTATATGTCAATCCTCTCATTATTGATTCAATGAGTCGTTGAAATGTGGCTGGTGCATTTCAGAGGACAAAGGTCATAACTGTAAACTGCCAAAGCCCTTGGCCTGTCGAGAATGCAGTGTTCTCCTTGTCTCTCGGGTCTAGAGCCTCCTGCCAGTAACCCTACTTCAGGTCCAGAGCCGAAAACCACTGTGCACCAACTAGCGTATTCAGGGTGTCGTCAATCCGAGGTAAGGGGAAACAGTCATTGCGGGTGACAGCGTAAAGCTTTTTGTAGTCCACGCAGAAGCGTAACTCGCCGTTGTTATTCGTCACCAGGAAAACGAACACCAAGGGCTGTCAGACTCTTCAATCACTCCCCTGGATTTCATGTCATCTACCATATACAGTACCGTCGCTTGTTACGCCAGCGGAACGCGTCTAGGTGGTTGCCGAATGTGTCGGGAGTCTCCGGTGTCGATGCGGTGGAGCATGCGGTCCGCGCGGCCGTAATCGCTGTAGCCTTGGCTGAAGACGCGCTGGTATCGCTTCAGCAGTTGTCGCACTTTCCCTAGCTGTTCTGCCGTCAGGTTATCGGCCGCCATCTCCCGTAAACCTTCCAGCCGTGACCCCAGGTGTTGCGTTGGCACCGGCTCCTGTGTCTTGGCGATTGCGGTTATGGTGACCACGGGCTCACACGTCCCCAGCTCCGTTTCGGTCTGGACGTCGTGATTGGTGTCTGCCAGATTGAGCAGCCTCACTGGCACCTCCTCTCGGCACGGCAATAATGTCCTGGCTACACAGAGTCCGTGAAAAGGCGTTTTCTGGTCCAGCATCATGTTCTTCGTCCGCTGGCCTTCCAGTCGCACCGTCACCACCATCTCCCTTCTCGTGGGTACCAACACGTCTTCCTTCAAGATGACCCTGCACACCCCATGGCGCTCTTCGGGTTGCTGGAGTATCACCTCTCCTCTGTTAAGTTGCAGGACCTTCCTACCGAAGTCGACCGTCACCTCGTGGCTCCTGAGGGCATCCAATCACAGTATCACCTCCTGAGCCACCTATACGACGAGCACCCACAGACATACGTCCATCCGTCCCAAGGTAAACTACAACAGGGTCTCCTTCTCCACAGGCAAGGCGTCGCCCGATGCCGTCACAAGCTGGTATGGTCGGCTTGGCTTCCTCGTCGGAAAAACCCTTGGCCACGTCAGGTCTGATGATGATCACGGCCGCCCCGGTGTCTACCAGCACGCGGCACTGCTTTTCTCTTACCCAACCGTCCGCCATGAAGCTGTCCTCCATACGCCGGCTGACGGCGCGCTGTGTCACTCGAGGGGATGGTGATGTACACGCCAACGTGCCCCTCGCAACGCCGGGCCTAACTCGTTCCTCCGGCTGCTCTTCCTGGTGTGGGCTGTTTCTCTCCAGGTATCCCGGCTAGCCGCACCCGTAGCACACGCCATTATGCTTTAACCGGCGTCCTTCAACTGGTCTTCGTTCTCCGGCGTAGCGGGCATTCATCGTTCTTGAAGCTGGGATAGCCGTCACCTTGGCCACATCCTTCCTTAATGCTGCTGTTAGCGCCTTGTGGATGGTTTTATAATCGCCGAGCATTAGGCGCAACGAATCCCTGTGTCTCGTACCCCGTCAACGAATGCCTGTGACCTTCCCTTTAGCTGGCTGCGGTTCGCTGCGTTTAAGCGGTGGTTTCCGAAACGATTTTCCAGGGCCTCCCAGATGTCCTTGTACGCCGCCGTTGTCTGTACCGCGTTCAGGACATCCGCGGTCCGTCCCTGGAGGCTGGCTATTAACTTTTTCGACCTCTTCCTCTGGTGACCATTTGTTGTGTATGGCCACCGTGTGTAACTGACGGAAGACTTCAAAATCTGTCGCGCCGTCGTATTTAGGAGGTTTGACGCGCGCCGATATTGTGTTGCGTCCTGGCGCATCGACCTTTAAATCCTTTAACCTCCTGCTGACGGCGTCGTCCACCATGGCATTCAGGGACATTTTATTGCTGTCGCCCTTTCCACCCAGCTCGTTTACGCGGCTCTCCAGGTCTTTGATGCACTTGTCCACTTGACGCTTCCGCTTGCCGAGCTCCGTGACATCATCCCTCACGCCGGTCAACTGCTCTTCAAACTATGCGGCGAGGGCGTAGCTTGCCGCTTTCATCTCCGTGGTCAATTCGGTGACCTTCTCGGCTAGGATATCATTCACCGTTCTCATTTACTTCAGTTCCACGCCAGGTTGTTGTTTACCGTTTGCGTCATCGTTGTTAATTTGGCATTCATTTGTTCCAGTTCCGCTGCCAAGTTGTTATTTGTGGTCTCTAGCTTCGCGGCCAGGCTGTTATTTGCCGCTTATGTTTTTGCAGCGAGGTTGTCATTTGCAATGTTCATTTCTTCCATTTTATGTAGAATCTTTTCCAATGCCGATTCTATGGCCGTTGTACCACTTCCTGACACCAGTTTTGACTTTTTAGGTTCGTAGAATTAAAAGGCCGAGTTGCAGAAATTAAAATTGTCCTCTATTTCTGTAGAGATACACTGTTCAATCCTCTTGTAACAACATTACATCACATAATAGCACAATCTTCCGAGGTCGTTGAAAATAAAAAACCGTGACAGCTGATTACATTAGCTCTCCTTACAACAACACCCTTGTTATTCAACTGTCTTTTCAACAACAACACTCTCAGCTGTTCTCTGCTTACTCTGTTTACAACTAACTTTGCGAGCCGTCACGTCCTTAGATACCTAATTCGTAACTACAGATTGTTCTACAATAAACCAGAACCCGAACAAACTATATCAGTCCAGAAATTTTCGGAAGAATAAAGAAACCAAATATTCTATCACATTCTATAAGCGTAACTTAATCTATTCCGGCAATTCCTTTACCTCAGTTATCTTGCTTGCCGGGCTTGTTTACAATTGCCGCGCTATTATTAACTGCTTATCAAGGCTCCTTATTACCATGAAACTTTATCCGTCGACTGTTTTCTTATCTGTGCCGAAACGTTAATGCCTGTTGCTGTGACAATATCTTCTCTCAAGACAGCCGCAGCCTACGTGTAAAGGATGTAATAAAATTCTTACCATTTACCACCTTCTCATAGAATGCAATGAATACAAAAGAAACAGAAAACAACACGAAATCCCACAGGTTATCTGAACACTGCTAAACAGTTCCAAACTACGCCGCATTCTGTTTACTTACCTAAAGGATATAGACATTTGGAATATAATATAAATTATGTGCAATATACTTTAATCAACTGTAATTCATAGGCTACACAATGGTGTAAAAGTAATGAAACTTTTTGTAAAATACTGTTGTTAACTTATATGACTATGTTCTTGTCTTTGTTTTCAGTTATCTGTATTTAATGTAAATTGTTTTCATAATTAATATTAATAATGTGCATATATTGTATGTTTGATTGTAAAGCTGTATATTTAATATAAATGTTTATATATGTTACTAACTGTATTATTTTTTAAAGATGGCCGTTACATGACCCAGGAAGTTTAAGCGACCTTAAATAGATTTAAGAATGCCTAAGAGCTCAACTCTATATGCTCATCTTAAAATTCCAAACTTCTCAGCAATCACGAGAAACAAAATGAACATCGATACGACTACAATAGAATGACAAAGTACTGTATAATTTGAACCATTAATGACGTATCTCGGAAACAGCTTATGACGCAAAAAGCTGCAATAAGTATACGTTTCTTATATGACACCTCGACGTCTGTTTAACATTCAGGTACCTACCCTTTTTTACAGGATCATGCAACATTCATTTCCAATGGAGTAGACTTCGGCGGATGTTACCAGAAAATTGGAAGAATGCATTTTATTTTTCATGTAAATGTTATTAATATACAATACCTTCATCTAAATCTTTAGAGCCATTTTTGATAAAATGGAAGATTTGTGAGAAATGTCCATTTAAATGTTGGATGGTGTAGATACTTATATATTCGTGTAGTGTCATTGAGAATGCTGAACTAAAAGATTCATATGCATACGATTTATCTTAATTATGCCCTCTGCTTTTCTCTCTGTCTGGTACACACACACACACACACACACACACACACACACACACACACACACTCTCTCTCTCTCTCTCTCTCTCTCTCTCTCTCTCTCTCTCTCTCTCTCTCTCTCTCTCTCTCTCTCTCACACACACACACACACACACACACACACACACACACACACACACACACACAAACCCACAAATCACTTTTGTAAAAATTATTTTGGATGTACAGGGTATCAAAACTTGTTGTTGCGGTACAATTTCAATGTCTCCTTTATCGGTATATCCTCTACGTTCTGTGAAAGGTTACAGAAAGTAAGAAGTAAACTTAATTTTTAAAAATACTTAGAATAGTAAGGCATATTACATCGACGCCAATGAAGTTGGAGAAAGTTAATGCGAATAACAATGGACTACTGTATAAACTAAGTTTTCAGGTAAAACGAAGTTGGAAACGAAAATTTGCATCATTTTTAAGAAACTGTAGGTATTTGTTTCACTTCCAGGAATTCCGGGGAAATCTTGATACGAATTTTTGCATGGAGAGTAATATTGGCTATATTTATCAGAGGTAACGGTAGGAATGGATACAACATATACAGGTGCATAAAGTTTCCCTTGTGTTAGCACTAATTTCATACCAAAATACCCATGTTAAGGTTGCCTAGAGGAGGTGCTATGATTGCACCATCTGCCTTGTTGAACACGCTCATAAAGTAACAAACATTACATTTTAATATGATCAGATTTTGATTTTGATTCCCATAAATATCGTGTCGGTGTTGATACATAACTAGTTTAGTACACACAACTTGACAGATGAGCAATTATACATGGCACGATTCTTTAAAGAGTAGTGCAAATTACACCCAAATAGTGGAATGAGTAGTATCTGTCCGTCAATGCCTGTTGAGCCGACCACTCGCTACTTTGCAGGCCGGGCTCTCCAGGAGCGTGTTGCCGTGTTCCTTTTTAGGCGCTTGCTGGCGCTGAGATGCTGGAGCTTTGCTGATAAGTAGCTAGCTACCCTGAAGTGAGGTCGACGTAAGCGGCTCCGGAGGCATGTGATGAGTGGCCCTTTACTAGCATGGTATAATTTTGTATAAATGCACTTCTTGTTTCTGGCTTGGCGCCTGTGCTCATAAATTTGTACTGTTGGGGGTTTAATATCCGGCGGAATAAACTCCTGGTTAAGGAAAGGATAAAGATATATACTTATATCAGCCTGTATGTCATGATAGTACAAAATAAAAATAAAAATCTTAGAACAGATCCACAAATTTTAACCAGGCATTTCTGAAAGGGGCACTCTTTCACATAGTGTTTGGTGTTGCCTCATACCTTTTATAACTTTCCTCCATCGGGACCTCGTTATCTACCTGTTTCCCTGTTCAATAGTTTGAGTTTGCTCCTTTACCTTGGATGAGGATCGGCGCACTGTCCTATTTTCTTGAATTCATTAAGCTACATAAACAATGAAGGATGGAAGCTCTAGCAGAATCTAATTTTGCTTCTTAATGAAAACTATTTCGAATATAATAATGAGAAAATGTATGGTTTAGTTCATAACATTGCATCTAAAAGCTCTGAATAGAATGAAACTATGCAGAATGAAGCTACTCTTACAATGCAAAAGCTCTGTGCATATTTATGTACAGGTACATTTCTAACATGACATCATGCAGTTAGATTCGTAGCTCTTGGTCTTTGTACATGATTCCTTAAGTTGGTCAAAATAATACTGAAATGACTCTTACATCTAAAGTATATAATAAAATAAATACGGGAAGAGCTGCTGATGTAACCCTTAGGTAACCTAATTCGAAAATTATTTTTCTATCGCACTTTTCGTTTCTTCAATCACTTTGTCTGCTGATTTACTTGCTCTGAAGCTTTATATTAGCTTCCTTCTGGGTTAAAATTTGGTAATTGCCCAGTACAGATACTGTTTATTGTGCATTAGCAGTAGCAATTTCAAAGGTATTTATATCCACAGCATTAATTTAATTACTTTGGACTTAGCCAAATGCATAAGCAGAGTACAGATAGTAGCAGCGAGGTCTACCAGGAAGTCGACAACTCTCCCTCGAAAACAGGGGAGACAGTTCGTGGACTTTCCATTACAGCAATACCGTATTACTTTAGTCAAGCCGCATTTTGGGTGAAAGTGAATACGCTACTCGTCAACCCATCCGGGAAGACCACTGATTACCTCGGCATCGAGCCGCCGGTGTTCCACCACACCATGCTATAGATGACTAACAAGTGTGCAGTGGAGATCTTGGGGGACACAGAGGTAAAAAAAAAATAACGGTGACCAAAACTACAAAAGGTTTTGTAAAGAACTACTAGGCTTACCAACGTAGGGAAGTAGCTTTAGTAGAATTAGTAAAGACAAGAAGAAATGGAATAATAAGGGAAAGAATAATAAAATATTGGTATAGGTGTTTTGTTAAAGAAGAAGGCCAACAAATTATGAAATTATGCATGAGACAGCAAAAAATATTAGATAACTCAAATAATTGGTTGGCAGAGATAGGAAGAGTTATAGAAAATATAGGAAAGGGAGATATATGGAGATTAGAGGAAAGGAATACATGCGATGTGGGCAAATTAGTAAAATGCAGAGTAGAAGATATAGAAAGACAGGAAATATGGGGAAGTCAAGAAAATATGAAACCATTAGAATTTTACAAGCAAATAGAAAGAAATTGGTGACGGGAAGCATATGTAGATTACAGCAATAGGCAAGACAGAGCAGGGTTAGCATGGATGAGAACAGGAATAATATTTCTAAGAGGGATAAGAGTTAGAGAAAGGGGAATTAGTGAATTGTGTGGGGGAAAAGAAAGCATAGAACACTATGTTACAGAATGCGAGGAGGTTGCAATATGGAGAAAAAAGGTTTGGAAGGAAAAATGGGAGAAATTAGAGAAAAGGATAGTAGCTATAAAAATGTTAACGGGCAGGGAGGAAAAGAAGGTAAGAAATATTGGTGAGCTCTTGAAGAAAGTAAAAGAAAAATGGGCCAGAAATGTAGAAAATGTAAGAAAGGAAGAGGATGGGAAGAAAGGGACTAATTAAGTAATCAAGGAAGTATGGAAGTTAAGAGCTACCTGGCAGAGCAAAAGACCAGGGTGTCATGCAAGACAATGTATCACCAAGGTAACGACAAATAAATGTAGCCAAAAGTTGTAAATTGTAAAATTTTGGAATACGCACAATAAATTTGTCATAACATATCTATCCAGGCAACTACCGAAGTTTCTTTTAGGTAGAGTACAACCAAAATTTCGCACACTTATAGCTCCAATCAAGCAGACATGAGTTTTAAAGCCCATTAAATATCAAACTAGTATATTTCAACCTGTCATTTCCTGAAAGGTTCGTTTTCACTGTAAATTTTCACAAATATAATATGAATATAAATTTTGATAAAACTTACCTACTCTACCAAAAATCCAATAACCTCTGTAAGATGAGGCAATCACCATGACATGCAATAAGGAGGTGCAAAGATCCGCTACTGCCAAATTAACTATGAAGGAACTAAAGGGTCCTCGGAGGCGTCGAAACCTGTAACAGAATTTTCATATTAAAAATAAAACAAAATTCAAAAACAGATAAACAGCCATGTCAGGAAAGTAACATTCTAGAACATAAATTATCTTTATATTTAATAAACATATTTTAAAAAATGAATATTACAAAAAGACAGCGCCGTGGTGGAGTGGTTAGACCGATTAGATGTCACCAAGTTGGCCCGGGTTCGTTCCTTGGAGACCGCAAAGTTAGATTGTGCTGGAAAAAACGGCACTGAGGCGGGTTTTCTCCGGAACCTCCGGTTTCGCTCGCCATGTCATTCCACCGGTACTTCATCTTAATCTCATATATTTTTGTCACCGCCTGCGCTGCCACATGTAGTAAAAGTGGGCGTTAATCACTATCTATATCTCATTTAGGGCGCAAAAGGAGCCAAAGAAGTAAGATCTGAAGACTTTAAATATGTCGAGAAGGGTAGGGGTTCACGGGTTCATCTTAAGCCTGTTCCGGTCTAACATTTCCTGAAGCCATCTCTTTAGGGAGCGTCCTATTGATCTTCGTCCTCTTGGTTTACAATATAAGGTTTGTTTTGGTATTCTTTCTCTTTGCATGTGATTATGGTGCCCGACCCATTTGTTCTTAATATGATCTTCTCTTGTACACCCTTTGATTGATTGTAAAAATATCATTTCAGCAGCTTGTATTTTACTCTTCTACTTTTCCCTTATTATCCAGGCCTCACTTCTACAGTTTAGTATTGGGATTGCCATCACTTTGTAGAATCTTATTTGAGTTTCTTTCCTTGCTTTATTCCTGAGGGTTATCTTAATTGTTCCACAAACTGCTTGGAATTTTTGTATTTTATTCCTTATATCTTGATCTTCCGATTCATAGGTTATATCACAGCCAAGGTATTGAAAATACGATACTTGTTCTATTATAGTTTCCTCTACTACAATTTTGGTCCTTATTGGGTATTTTCCCTGGAATGCCATTACTATTGTTTTTGTCTTTGAGATTGTCATAACATATTATGAAAGGTAATTATTATAGTAAAAGAAGCATCAGTAACGGAATATAAAATATGCAAAGCCGTACAGTAAATATGAATCCTGAAAAAAGACAAAATCAAATCGGAATTGCAAGTGATAACACTAGGTTGAGGAAAACTGCAGCGCTCTACGAGTTCTAGCAAAGGTGAAGATGCACTTAATTGTAAGGTAACATAGTTGCAAAATGAGATAAACTTTATAAAGTCACTTTAATATGGATGACAGATTTGTTATGAAAGATTTTTGTGTCTTTTAAATTGGAAAGAATGACATCACCTACTCTATTGTAACATTTACTAATTGAAGAATTGGAATCAGAGATAGCATGCATAAGTCACTTCTATTGTGCCAGTGGCAACAAAACCAGACCAGATATTCTATGCGCGATGCAGAACGTGTAATTTACTACTCCTTTCAGTCGTAAAATCCATTACAATGATAATAGGTTCGAAGAACCCTTAGGAGAACCAACCATTTTTCAACAGAATAGCTTTACACGGCTTTACCGTCGGAGAGTAACAGGAAGGATGGATAGTTGATAGAGGAATAGATATCCTAAAGGCAGTACCAGATATTCATGGAAAAGGTACTTTGTCCATCGGTAACTAGTGTATGGCAATTAGAGCATTTTGGCTATATGTTATGAAACTATGAGCCTCTAGGTCATCACCTCTAATAAGCAGATTTATTTAGATGCTAACAGAAATGCAGCTTTGCTCCCTTTATGTCCGATTTCACCAAAAGATGTTAAAATCGACGTTAAGAAATGTAACGTAACAATTGTCACAGCGCTAAAATAATGTTAAATTTCTTGCATTTCACCAACCTGTTTTCTGAAAATGTTAACAAACCTGTATAATCGCCAAGAAACTTGTAAATATGACAGCTATAGAAGACTATGAATGAGTCCTATTATTTTCTGGACGTACTGCGATGAGCTTTTGTTTTCATTTTCGTCTGCACAAGCTGAAAAATGGCGGATGAACAAAATCATAAACAAAGCCGCGAGAAAAATTTCTCATCGGTGGAGAAAGAATTGTTAATTGAATTGGTGACGAAGTGTAAGGATATCGTGAAAAATAAGAGGACGGATGCGGTGAAAGTGAAAGAGAAAGATTTCACGGGGAAAATATTGGAAACGAATTTAGTTAAAATGCATGTGTCACTACTACAAGCACCAAAAAATTTGCCAGTATTACGTAAATTTAAAACGAGGTGCGAAGGACAAGTGTCTTAAACGATTCAAGAAGGGAGGTGCACACTGTATTATCCATATAATTCAGTGCATTATAAAATTATAAAATTACTTGAAGCATAGGTGAGATCAGCATATTCCTTCCGATGCATGTTCTAACCCCTCTTGTACTTCCGCAACAACCTTCATAACAACATGCTTCAACAGTTTATACCTCCGTTAAAAATTTTTCTTCGGATAGTTCCTCAAAATTATTTCTCCTCGTAGGGCGTACTCTATTATGAATGCCATTTAGACGGTCTTAAATATAGCAACTCGACATCAACAGCTGAGTTCATGCTCGCCACCTTGACTATTTAAAACTGTTAAAGACTTAACATCAGAAATTTGGCTTGTTAGTTTAACAAGAGATTGTTACGTTAAGTCTCGTTGGTGAAATGAAATTTTTATTTTAACTATTGTAAACTGGTGTTAAGTCTTAACTTTTGTTGGTGAAATCGGGCATTAGTGTGTTAAATGTGTAGATTCTTCCTCTACTTTATTTACTGTCTATTTCTTTCTGTTTTCAGCTATAATCGTATCTCCCTATCTCTGTGTTTATCTCTCATTCCTTTTTTCCTCTCTACTTTTCTGACAAGCCTCCATTACTCCTATCCTCACTTTTTGATAGTTTGAAAACTAATAATTATATCAGATGTGATGTATGCACAAACTATCTCCACCATTGACAAATGCACCTACACCACTATACTTAGCAGAATCATTTAGCTCCTTTACTGGTGGAAGAAAAACAGAATCGAGAGTCTTACTAGTTGCTGCACAATTAGCTTTTGCCAAACACTTCCCCTCAAAATAGCCTCTTCAATTCCCAGGTATCATATATATTACCCAGATTTCAATTTTTAACAGATTCCTAAGCGTGTATTTCTCTCTGGAACCAGTGGTATCATATTCAATACCTCATGCGGAATGCAATTCTCACATGTTTAAAGTTTTACCGCTCTACCAGGAGAGGGCAGAGCACTACAAAATGGAGGCTCCCAGCTGTTCATACACTGCTCACAGATATAGAGGTAAATACACAGCTATTTCTGCAGTGTCGAAAACTGTTTTCATTTTTTGTTTCATTTGAGCATGTTGCTGCTATTCATTATATTGGATAATTATACTACGCATCCATGTGGAGTTTATAGTTTGAAAATATAAAGGTATCATATTTGATAATTTGGACCTTTAGCACTTCAATGTCAAGACTTTTCAAATTTATGGTTCTGTTTCACCTACACTTGTAGGCCACACAGAAGATGAAATGATAACTTTGATTAATCAGACCCAGATGTATCTGATTTTGAGTTTGAGGACAGCGATAATGAGTTTCCACAGAATGTTGCATTAGATGGGGAAGATGCTAATTCCTTCTGGGAAAGCTCAGATGAGGAACTTTGAATCAGTGCCAAGCAGTTGTGAATACTGCAGAAAGAAGAAACCTACAGCACTGTTATATTTACACGGACCTGTAAGTTCAGTTCCGTTCTAGTAACGTTTACTGAGAATTGAAGTTTTGTTTTTGAGGTTATGTAAGCCCAAGAGAAATAAAATGATCGTTTTAATGTTTGTTTTTCCTGAAGTAATTTTCACATGGTTAAAGTACACTACTTTAATGCTCAGGTTAGTGTACACCTATGATACCGGAATTTTGGAAAATACTGATTTGGTTTTACTATTCTTTTTGAAACAGATTTTCCCAATCCAAAGAGCTTCACCACAGCCATTGTCTGCTTTTACTCTTGGGAAACCTTTTGATTACTTTCAAGATTATCTGCATGACAGTTTTTTTTTAAATTAATAGCAGAGCCAACTAATTTAAGGGATGTACTACCTATTGGCAAATCATTTGGAATCGATTTTGGTGATATTAGAACATTCTTTGGATGTTGCATTTACACAAAAATTGATGGTTATCCACATTTGCAGAAAATGTCGACTCCCAGGCTGTAAGGCATTAACACTCATCAGATGTTCCTTCTGCAAAGTATTTCTTTGCTTCAATAATGACAGAAACTGTTTTTTGACCTTACAAAGTTAGTAAAAGAAAACATGTATTTGTAAGATTATTATAGAGGTACAGAACCACAGTATCATATATGATTCTTCCTGTTGTGCCCTTCTGGCAATGAAAAAATATTTGAGTGCATTATGTCATTTCCTGTAATTCTAGTAAAATAAAGAACCATGTTTTCTTTTAATGTTATGTGTCTCATTATGGATTTAAGGAGCATCGTAACCATTTTCTAACTTTTAATAAAGAAAATATAGCTGTTGGTGAAGACGCTGCCTATAAATATTGGCCAAACATCTACATTTTACAAGGCAGTTAAATGTCCTCCGCGGAATTAAATTTTCGCCCAAATAGGTGAAGGAAAAGAAGCAACCTCCCGTGAAACAGTCAATACTAATGAATAGGTCACACCCTATCACCATGGAATCATGACGCTAGTCTTGCGAATCAACGGCTTTCACATTGCACTGAATGACACGAGCAATTTTTCACCTCAAAATGTTGTGGCACGTGCCGGCTGATACCGACTGAAGGGAAATCGTGTATGTATAATGGGGGTGACTGGGGTGCAACTTCTTCGATCCTGTGTTCATTTGAATTGCCGTTCATCATTCCCTAAACTGCCTCTCCTCTACAAAGAAATTGGTACCACATAAAACATAGCACTGCGAGCTAAAATGACATCTCCATACCATTAATTCATCATGTAAGTTAAAGGACTTTAATACCAGTTGACAACCTCTGTTATATTTATATATATCATTTTAAAGCTTAAGAATTATATAATCTTTAACATTAAAAACGAAAAATGGATTTTTCTAAACCTATCGACCTCCCAGTGCCCATAAGTATATTGTTTAAATTGTATTAGTCTTGGCACTATGTAAGTTAAATATTGTGGTTAAGTTAGGTCCTTTGGTTGAGTGCGCTTGGGCCTTATGCTTAAGTCTTGTGGATAGGTTTTGTGTAAAGTCTTGTGGTTAAGAATTTTGATACTTTTCTGGGCGCTTTTAGGATATTCCTTGCACCTTTACCAGAGGTTTATGTATATTTTAGGACATTCTGAAGTATTAGACCAGCTACTTATGTCATAATTATGTCATTCCGCAGCACTTTGGTGTTATTTTGAGTAGTTTAGAGCGCTCTAGGTGTGTTTTTGTTCTGTTCCTAGTGTTCCCTGGTTACTTCAGTGTGATAGTTATCACAGGGGTCAAACCAGATCAAACCGAGATGGGAGAAATGGTAACATTACAGTTTAGTGTGCCATGTGAAGATTGGGCGGTAGCGTACTGCAACGCGAAAGACAATTGGCTGATTCAAGTAATGCTACAAGATATCAATTTACAGCGTCCTGATGTTTGCCATCCAGGAAATTTAAATGTGGAAGAAATGAAGGTGTTTTTCATTAAAAAACTACATTAACACACTTTATGCGAAATAAATTTTCCTTGCTGTTAACTGCTTCCGAGGTATTCATTATCATTTGTTTCAATTTCCAAATACTTTTCCCAAAAGAGAAGTTATTATTCGTTTCCAAATCAGAGTGAACATAGCCATCGTAGAGTGACCAACTCTTAAAGAATCTTACTATCGCTTAAGGTCTGATGGAATTATCTGTCCACTTTGCACCTGCCAGCAAATTAGCAATTACGTAATGTTTATCTCGATTAGAGGGGAATACGCGTTTCCAAAGTAAGTTTCTACAAGAGTAAAGAAGGCCACGTCAATGCATTTTATCAGGTTTCCTCTATATCTCATGCAAAGAGAATGGGGGTTTTAATACAGCCAGCTCTGGAAGGCTTGATTATCTCTTAAGCTTACTGAATTCCAATATCCTTGCACCTATCAAGGATATGAGCAGTATGATTATATGTATTGCCATTAACGTGGAGTAGATAGGTAACTGAGGGTTTTTAATAATCGTTTGTGCCAGAATAGATAGAGCCATGTTTGTGCAACGTATCAGTTTTTCCTCGCCTTAGTACAGATAAGAGAGGATATCCTTATTTTGCAGCTGTACAAGAATTCTCAATAAACGCTATGCATTTCCGTGGCGATTTTACCCGAAAAATTGGAAAAAGAAGTAATATGTGAACAGACAGAGTTAAGACTTCGTGGTTAGTAATACGTGTTTTAGACTCTTTGGTTTTAGGATACCCTCTTCATCTAAAACAAAGCAAGGGCGAAGGATCGTTAGTGTTCTGAAAAACAATTGCTCTCGAATATTTCCTTAGTTACACACAAACAAATTTAAAGTTTCTTGCAAAGGTTTCATTTTGCTTAGCGTGAAAGTAATTATCTGCATTCCTTCGCAGCTTACGTCAATTTGAGGACACAATTTACAGGAAACAGAATTCCGCATGCCTGGAAGCTGAAAATTAAACACATCTTAATCTAATATCGAAATCTACGGAATCTCTTCACGAGCGCAAGTAAGAGGAGTAGTTACTTCAATATGTCAGATACTGTTCCGGTCTGAATGAAGGAAATTTAGTAAACGTTTATAAATCAGTCTTCACTTGAACATTATTCAAAAAATGTAGATAATAGAATCAAAAGTGCTGAAGTTGAAGGTGTGGAAGTTAAAGTAATCTGTCCTAACTGCTCACGGGCAGTACCTGAAGAAGTACACCTTCAAAATGCGCCATCTGAAGACTACAGTGCAAGATCTTACCGCCGTTTTGCAACATTTGCATCCTCTTGGAAAACAGTAAAGGAAATCACAGAAGAAGGGCGTACCGACATACATAAGCTTCAGGACATCCGAAGAGAAGGTCCGTCTCCTTGTTTGATCCCCTAGCAAAACATTGGAAACGACCCGCCTAATCCTGCTGCTACCTGGAGGTGTGAACTGTTTTGTACAAAGTTCAAATATTGTTCGTATTGTGGTACACTCTGTAGCATTTAACAACTGACAATGTAAACCCTTGTATAGGGTACCTTTGATAAAATAAAATCTGTAATTTCGGCACTGCATTACTTTGAAGTTTTAGTCTTCAGTTACTGCCTTACAGCTGTAATTATGTATAAATTACCAGTAAATTAACGTAAAATTATATAATTCAAAATCTTCCTACTTTACAAGTGTCACGGAAGCTTCTAAGAAAGCTTAATCTTTTTCTGAAACTTTATTCAGGTATATAGATGAAGGAATAAAAACAAATTGCAACTGTTACGTGTTAGTTATAATTCTTGATCCGAAGCTACATGTTGCACGTCTTTTTCCTTCAAATGAGAAAGAAAGGTTTGGTTTTCCAATCGTGCTTGCCAAGGAGGTAGAGGACGCACTTACCCCATCCGAAAAAGTTGTATGAGAGATTAATTGCAGTTGCAAATACATGTGTTAAGTTAGTCACCTTCATACTAATCCTAATCCTAACATATCTTCATTTATTCTATTCCCTCAACGTAATTTCTGCTCATCTAATCTACCTCCTTTAACCTAACCTGTTCTTGCTTACCCCTTTAAACTAATCTAAGTATATTTTCTTCACGTTGCTTTATGGCTAGCCAATGACACTTCTCTGTGAAGTGTAGTAGTTTTCTATTTGGTTAGGTGTTCGGTATCGTATTCTAACTATTGGATATATAAATGTAACAAATTTTAAACCTATGGGGGAGATTTGATGCTATTTTAACAGTTTTCTTTACATTACAGGGTTTTCCAGACAGGTTTAACACCTGAAGCAGTTCCAAATACTTCTAGCAATCATAGTGAACTAGCCAGAGAATGCCAGCAGCAGTAGTGAATATTTCAAAAAAGCTGAAAAAGGTTCTAAAATAGCATCAAAGACCTTTAAAATGTGAACAAACGTATATTTAAATGCACTACTGCCTCACAATACACCTGAAAGGTGCAAGGTGAATTTTTAAATTTGAAAATTCTACAACATGCATACTATCTGACTGAAATTTATATAAGTTATTACAAACAATAATAGTAATCATTTTGCAAAGTTGCAAGCTTCTAGCTTTTATGGTTACACAAATATTAATTTTATATTTTGTAAATTCACTGCACTGAGCAAAAGGGGGCACATGATGAACTTTTAATTTTTTCCCATAAATCTTCCACTGTTTATAGTTAAAGAACATACAAAGAGATTTTTCATATTATATTTTTATTCACTTTCAGCTTTCTAAGAAAAAAATGTTTATACAAAATTCATAAATTTGTAAAATGTTCAGTCTTTTCCGTTTTATTACTCTTTTCCATAAAAATTAAAGCATGTTTTCAAAATAGTAATATGACCATTCCATTTATTAGGCTCTTAATCTGTTATAATAAAAATTTAACACAAATACATAAAAATTGCATAGTGTGCCTTCTTTTCCATATGTCAAGATGTTGAAAAAAAAGTTTGAGAAAACAGTGTTTAAAGTTTCAGCATTCCAAATTTTAGTATTCCTGACTTTCAGACCTCTTTATATTCACCAGCTCCATTAGATGGACCCTGTCCCTTCTTGTTCTCCTCTTCTGCAGCAATCGTAGAGAGGTATAGAATCCTTCAAGAAGACTTAGAGGAATGTTGGCCAGATTTCAAGCTTCTCTACAGTCGACGTTGGTGTTTTACTTGGCTAATTTTCTTTGATGCTGGACTGATGTGAAGACTATGAGCTTCTTTAATTAGTTTTTCACTAGCGTACATCCCATACTGTACTGGCACAGTGCTCTTGTCATCCTAACATGCAATTTTTTCTTTGAAATAAAAATATCCTTTGGACATTTGAGCAATATGTTTTTGTTAAAAGCCTCATTGGCATTTTAAGTTTTCCTTGCAGCACATATCTTCAACAGTTGCTCATTTGCTAATCTCTAATATATAAGAATAAGCTTTTGAATTACTTGGGTTTTTAGTGGAATTTTTAATTGTAGTTATTATGTGGAGGAATCACCTCACCTTTTGCAAAGGCTCTGTTGTAGAAACACAAAGAGTTTAAACTTCTAGGACATTTATGGTGTTGTAGAGTACTGCCTGTTGAGCTACAGTGATATATAGTTGCATTTATTGCTCTTTTCTTATGCCCTACTATGGGACAATTTTCTTTGGTAGCTTTCCTATCATAATTAGTTAACTTTACTACTGTATCTTCTTTGAAACTACTTAAGTTCAGCCCACCCAAATTAATTTTCTTTGTCCCCCATTCTATTACCAAATTTCTTATTCCTGTTCCCTACCCTTAAACTACATGCTTCAAGCATTCTTCTTTATATCTCAATAACACTATATACTGCCAAAACCTTTAAGTATCTTGAAGTCTCCATCTGACAAAATTGTTATGTATCACATTCTGCATGAGGTCTCTTTCACAATATACCTGAACCTGTCATTTTCCATAGCACTTGAAGAAACATTATAATTAGCTTCACAATTTCAGTGTGTTTGTACTCTGACCATCTCTGATAACAATCACTTTTGAAGTTCTAATGATTTTTGTTTCTGTGCACAAAAAACATAGTAATTGGGCATAACCTCAAAGTCAATAACAAGACCTGTAAGTACATCTATAATAACTCCTGTAATACAGGGTGTCTCTAAAGTCACTATTCATTTCAATGAAGGAAGATGGTGATTGAAAAATCAATATTATTTTGAAGTGTTACACATATTCTAGTGCCCTTCTACATGACCTCCATCTAGCTCAAAACGCATACGCCATCTTTCAGTAGTGAATCGAAATGTAGACTGTAAAATGTCAACCTTAATTCGACCTGCTGCTTCCCTGATACGATTCCGTAACTCATGCAGACCATTCAATTTGCTATTGTACACTTTAGATTTGATGTACCTCCATGAAAAAAGGTCTAAAGGAGTAAGGTAAGGTGAACGGGAAGCCCACCGCCGAGGTAAACCTCTGCATATCCATCTCCCTGGAAAGGTTCCGTTCAGTAATCACGGACGATGTTTGCAAAATGTGGAGGCGCACCATCTTGCTAAAACACAACTGTATCCAGTATGCCATTCTCCTGAAGCTGCTGTTCAAAGAACAGTTCTAGCATGTTGAGGTAGATGTTACCTGTTATTGACCTCTCGGCAAAAAGAAAAATGGGCCATACAGTTTTGCCTTTGTCATTCCCAACCAAACATTGTCTTTCAGTGTATCACGTTCCCACTCTGATACCTCATGTGGCTCTTCATATGTCCATATCGGCTGTTGTGTCTGTGCACTTTCCCACAACCACGGAAAGTGGCTTCATCCATTAAGCTCTCATTGTGTACACATTCCAAGAGGTCATAATACATTGCCCGACGACAGGGGAAATCCTCGTTCTCAAGATGGTACAGAACTTGAAGGTGATACGAACGTTTTCGTAGAGTGAGACGTAGAATTTTCAGTGTGGCTAGGTGTTTTGTTTAAATGTGGTTATTTCTTATGGTTATGTTGACTAGGTCTTGTGGTTAAATATTGCAGTTCAGTTAGTTAGGTGTTGTACTTAAATGTGATTGTCTTGTGGATAATTATTTTCGTCACTTATGGCGCTTAAGTTGCTTGGGTCTTGTGGTGCAGTGTGGTTAGGTTTTGTGGTTCAATGTGTTTTTTTCTGGTGGTTATGTTGGTTAGGACTCGTGATTTAGTATTGCAGTTAAGTTGGTTAGCTGGTAAACTTAAATGTCATTAAAACAAGTGGTTAAGTATTGTCAATACATATGATGCTTAAGATGGCTTGTGTTTAAGTGTAGTTGGGTTTAGTGGTTAATTATGTTGGTTAAGCTGCTTATGCCTTGTGGTTAAGTAGATTGTTTAAATTGGAAAAGTTTTGTCGTCATGTTAGTTAAGGTCTTGTGGTTAAACTGGTTAGGTGTTGTAGTTATGTAGGTTAAATATTGTGGCTATGTTTTTTTTATTTTTTAATTTGCGTCCTCCAACGTTAAGTCATATCGGCAGATGAATGAAATGGGTGAAATGATGCTCAAATGAGCCCAGGGTCCATGGAGCTTAGAGCTACCCGAAATTAGTCTTTCAGGATAGGGGAAAACCCCGGAAAAACGTAATCCAGGTAACTCCCCTTAATTGAGATTCGAACTCGGGACCCCTTGAACGTGACGCAGAGCCGCTACCACCACGCTACCGAGGCGGGCACATGGCTAAGTTGGTTACGCCTTTTGGTTAAGTGCGCTTGTGCCTTATGTTTAAGCTTGTGGATAGATTTTGTGTAAAGTCTTGTGGTTAAGTATTTTGATACTGTTCTGGGTGCTTTTAGGATAGTCCTTGCACATTTACGAGAGGTTTATGTATGTTTTAGAACTTTCTGAAATGTTAGACCAGCTATTTAAGTCATATTTTTGTCATTGCGCAGCCCTTTGGTGTTATTTTCAGTAGTTTAGAGCGCTCTAGGTGAGTTTTTGTTCTGTTCCTAGTGTTCTGTGGTTACTTCAGTTTGCCAGTTATCAGAGGGGTCAAACCAGGACAAACCGAGATGGGAGAAATGGCAAAACGACAGTTCAGTGTGCCATCTGAAAATAGGGCGGTAGCGTACTGCATCGCGAAAGGCCATAGGCTTATTGAAGTTATGCTACAAGATATCAATTTACAGCGTTTTGATATTTGCCATCCTGGAAATTTCAATGTGGAAGAGAAGAAGGCGTTCTTCATTAAAGAACTACATTAACACACTTTATCCGAAATAAAATTTCCTTGCTGTTAGCTGCTTCAGAAGTATTCCGTGCTATTTGTTTAAATTTCCAATTACTTTTCCCAAAAGAGAAGTAAATATTCCTTTCCAAATCAGAGTGAACATAGCCATCGTAGAGTGACCCACTCTTAAAGAATCTGGCTATCGCTTAAGGTCTGATGGAATTAACTCTGAACTTTGCACCTGCAAGCAAATTAGCAATTAAGTAATATTTATCTCGATTAGAGGAAGTGTATAGAAGAATAAGCGTTTCCAAAGTAAGTTTCTACAAGAGTAAAGAAGGCCACGTCAATGCATTTTATCAGGTTTCCTCTATATCTCATGCAGAGAGAATGGCGTTTTTAATTTACTACAATCAGCTCTTGAAAGATTGATTACCCCTTAAGATTACTGAATTCCCTTATGCTTGCAGCTATCAAGGATATGAGCAGTATGATGATATTTATTACCATTAACGTGCGGTAGATAGATACGTGAGGGTTTTTAAGAATCGTTTGTGTCAGAATAGTTAGAGCCATGTATGTGCAACGTACCAGTTTTCCCTTGCCTTAGCACAGATTAGAGAGGATATCCTTACGTTGCAGCTGTACAAGATTTCTCAATTAACGCTATGCTTGTCCGTGGCTTTTTTTTTACCCTAAATATTAGAAACAAAAGTAATATGTGAACAGGCAGAGTTGAGACTTCGTTGTTATACCTGTTTCATACTCTTTGGTTTTAAGATGCCCTCTTCATCTAAAACAAAGCAAGGGCGATTGATCGTTAGTGTTCTGAAAAACAATTGCTCTCGAATATTTCCTTAGTTACACACAAACAAATTTAAAGTTTCTTGCAAAGGTTTCATTTTGCTTAGCGTGAAAGTAATTATCTGCATTCCTTCGCAGCTTACGTCAATTTGAGGACACAATTTACAGGAAACAGAATTCCGCATGCCTGGAAGCTGAAAATTAAACACATCTTAATCTAATATCGAAATCTACGGAATCTCTTCACGAGCGAAAGTAAGAGGAGTAATTACTTCAATATGTCAGATACTGTTCCGGTCTGAATGAAAGAAATTTAGTAAACGTTTATAAATCAGTCTTCACTTGAACATTATTCAAAAAATGTAGATAATAGAATCAAAAGTGCTGAAGTTGAAGGTGTGGAAGTTAAAGTAATCTGTCCTAACTGCTCACGGGCAGTACCTGAAGAAGTACACCTTCAAAATGCGCCATCTGAAGACTACAGTGCAAGATCTTACCGCCGTTTTGCAACATTTGCATCCTCTTGGAAAACAGTAAAGGAAATCACAGAAGAAGGGCGTACCGACATACATAAGCTTCAGGACATCCGAAGAGAAGATCCGTCTCCGTGTTTGAATCCCCTAGCAAAACATTGGAAACGACCCGCCTAATCCTGCTGCTACCTGGAGGTGTGAACTGTTTTGTACAAAGTTCAAATATTGTTCGTATTGTGGTACACTCTGTAACATTTAACAACTGACAATGCAAACCCTTGTATAGGGTACCTTTGATAAAATAAAATCTGTAATTTCGGCACTGCATTACTTTGAAGTTTTAGTCTTCAGTTACTGCCTTACAGCTGTAATTATGTATAAATTACCAGTAAATTAACGTAAAATTATATAATTCAAAATCTTCCTACTTTACAAGTATCACGGAAGCTTCTAAGAAAGCTTAATCTTTTTCTGAAACTTTATTCAGGTATATAGATGAAGGAATATAAACAAATTGCAACTGTTACGTGTTAGTTATAATTCTTGATCCGAAGCTACATGTTGCACGTCTTTTTCCTTCAAATGAGAAAGAAAGGTTTGGTTTTCCAATCGTGCTTGCCAAGGAGGTAGAGGACGCACTTACCCCATCCGAAAAAGTTGTATGAGAGATTAATTGCAGTTGCAAATACATGTGTTAAGTTAGTCACCTTCATACTAATCCTAATCCTAACATATCTTCATTTATTCTATTCCCGCAACGTAATTTCTGCTCATCTAATCTACCTCCTTTAACCTAACCTGTTCTTGCTTACCCCTTCAAACTAATCTAAGTATATTTTCTTCACGTTGCTTTATGGCTAGCCAATGACACTTCTCTGTGAAGTGTAGTAGTTTTCTATTTGGTTAGGTGTTCTGTATCGTATTCTAACTATTGGATATATAAATGTAAAAAATTTTAAACCTATGGGGGAGATTTGATGCTATTTTAACAGTTTTCTTTACATTACAGGGCTTTCCAGACAGGTTTAACACCTGAAGCAGTTCCAAATACTTCTAGCAATCATAGTGAACTAGCCAGAGAATGCCAGCAGCAGTAGTGAATATTTCAAAAAAGCTGAAAAAGGTTCTAAAATAGCATCAAAGACCTTTAAAATGTGAACAAACGTATATTTAAATGCACTACTGCCTCACAATACACCTGAAAGGTGCAAGGTGAATTTTTAAATTTGAAAATTCTACAACATGCATACTATCTGACTGAAATTTATATCAGTTCTTACAAACAATAATAGTAATCATTTTGCAAAGTTGCAAGCTTCTAGCTTTTATGGTTACACAAATATTAATTTTATATTTTGTAAATTCACTGCACTGAGCAAAAGGGGGCACATGATGAACTTTTAATTTTTTCCCATAAATCTTCCACTGTTTATAGTTAAAGAACATACAAAGAGATTTTTCATGTTATATTTTTATTCATTTTCAGCTTTCTAAGAAAAAAATGTTTATACAAAATTCATAAATTTGTAAAATGTTCAGTCTTTTCCGTTTTATTACTCTTTTCCATAAAAATTAAAGCATGTTTTCAAAATAGTAATATGACCATTCCATTTATTAGGCTCTTAATCTGTTATAATAAAAATTTAACACAAATACATAAAAATTGCATAGTGTGCCTTCTTTTCCATATGTCAAGATGTTGAAAAAAAAGTTTGAGAAAACTGTGTTTAAAGTTTCAGCATGCAAAATTTTAGTATTTCTGACTTTCAGACCTCTTTATATTCACCAGCTCCATTAGATGGACCCTGTCCCTTCTTGTTCTCCTCTTCCGCAGCAATCGTAGAGAGGTATAGAATCCTTCAAGAAGACTTAGAGGAATGTTGACCAGATTTCAAGCTTCTCTACAGTCGACGTTGGTGTTTTACTTGGCTAATTTTCTTTGACGCTGGACTGATGTGAAGACTATGAGCTTCTTTAATTAGTTTTTCACTAGCGTACATCCCATACTGTACTGGCACAGTGCTCTTGTCATCCTAACATGCAATTTTTTCTTTGAAATAAAAATATCCTTTGGACATTTGAGCAATACGTTTTTGTTAAAAGCCTCATTGGCATTTTCAGTTTTCCTTGCAGCACATATCTTCAACAGTTGCTCATTTGCTAATCTCTAATATATAAGAATAAGCTTTTGAATTACTTGGGTTTTTAGTGGAATTTTTAATTGTAGTTATTATGTGGAGGAATCACCTCACCTTTTGCAAAGGCTCTGTTGTAGAAACACAAAGAGTTTAAACTTCTAGCACATTTATGGTGTTGTAGAGTACTGCCTGTTGAGCTACAGTGATATATAGTTGCATTTATTGCTCTTTTCTTATGCCCTACTATGGGACAATTTTCTTTGGTAGCTTTCCTATCATAATTAGTTAACTTTACTACTGTATCTTCTTTGAAACTACTTAAGTTCAGCCCACCCAAATTAATTTTCTTTGTCCCCCATTCTATTACCAAATGTCTTATTCCTGTTCACTACCCTTAAACTACATGCTTCAAGCATTCTTCTTTATATCTCAATAACACTATATACTGCCAAAACCTTTAAGTATCTTGAAGTCTCCATCTGACAAAATTGTTATGTATCACATTCTGCATGAGGTCTCTTTCACAATATACCTGAACCTGTCATTTTCCATAGCACTTGAAGAAACATTATAATTAGCTTCACAATTTCAGTGTGTTTGTACTCTGACCATCTCTGATAACAATCACTTTTGAAGTTCTAATGATTTTTGTTTCTGTGCACAAACAACATAGTAATTGGGCATAACCTCAAAGTCAATAACAAGACCTGTAAGTACATCTATAATAACTCCTGTAATACAGGGTGTCTCTAAAGTCACTATTCATTTCAATGAAGGAAGATGGTGATTGAAAAATCAATATTATTTTGAAGTGTTACACATATTCTAGTGCCCTTCTACATGACCTCCATCTAGCTCAAAACGCATACGCCATCTTTCAGTAGTGAATCGAAATGTAGACTGTAAAATGTCAACCTTAATTCGACCTGCTGCTTCCCTGATACGATTCCGCAACTCATGCAGACCATTCACATTGCTATTGTACACTTTAGATTTGATGTACCTCCATGAAAAAAGGTCTAAAGGAGTAAGGTAAGGTGAACGGGAAGCCCACTGCCGAGGTAAACCTCTGCATATCCATCTCCCTGGAAAGGTTCTGTTCAGTAATCACGGACGATGTTTGCAAAATGTGGAGGCGCACCATCTTGCTAAAACACAGCTGTATCCAGTATGCCATTCTCCTGAAGCTGCTGTTCAAAGAACAGTTCTAGCATGTTGAGGTAGATGTTACCTGTTATTGACCTCTCGGCAAAAAGAAAAATGGGCCATACAGTTTTGCCTTTGTCATACCCAACCAAACATTGTCTTTCAGTGTATCACGTTCCCACTCCGATACCTCATGTGGCTCTTCATATGTCCATATCGGCTGTTGTGTCTGTGCACTTTCCCACAACCACGGAAGGTGGCTTCATCCATTAAGCTCTCATTGTGTACACATTCCAAGAGGTCATAATACATTGCCCGACAACAGGCGAAATCCTCGTTCTCAAGATGGTACAGAACTTGAAGGTGATACGAACGTTTTCGTAGAGTGAGACGTAGAATTTTCAGTGTGGCTAGGTGTTTTGTTTAAATGTGGTTATTTCTTATGGTTATGTTGACTAGGTCTTGTGGTTAAATATTGCAGTTCAGTTAGTTAGGTGTTGTACTTAAATGTGATTGTCTTGTGGATAATTATTTTCGTCACTTATGGCGCTTAAGTTGCTTGGGTCTTGTGGTGCAGTGTGGTTAGGTTTTGTGGTTCAATGTGGTTTTTTCTGGTGGTTATGTTGGCTAGGACTCGTGATTTAGTATTGCAGTTAAGTTGGTTAGCTGGTAAACTTAAATGTCATTAAAACAAGTGGTTAAGTATTGTCAATACATATGATGCTTAAGATGGCTTGTGTTTAAGTGTAGTTGGGTTTAGTGGTTAATTATGTTGGTTAAGCTGCTTATGCCTTGTGGTTAAGTACATTGTTTAAATTGGATAAGTTTTGTCGTCATGTTAGTTAAGGTCTTGTGGTTAAACTGGTTAGGTGTTGTAGTTATGTAGGTTAAATATTGTGGCTATGTTTTTATTTTTTTTTATTTTTTAATTTGCGTCCTCCAACGTTAAGTCATATCGGCAGATGAATGAAATGGGTGAAATGATGCTCAAATGAGCCCAGGGTCCATGGAGCTTAGAGCTACCTGACATTAGTCTTTCAGGATAAGGGAAAACCCCGGAAAAACCTTATCCAGGTAACTCCCCCTAACTGAGATTCGAACTCGGGACCCCTTGAACGTGACGCAGAGACGCGCTACCGAGGCGGGCACATGGCTAAGTTGGTTACGCCTTTTGGTTAAGTGCGCTTGTGCCTTATGTTTAAGCTTGTGGATAGATTTTGTGTAAAGTCTTGTGGTTAAGTATTTTGATACTGTTCTGGGTGCTTTTAGGATAGTCCTTGCACATTTACGAGAGGTTTATGTATGTTTTAGAACTTTCTGAAATGTTAGACCAGCTATTTAAGTCATATTTTTGTCATTGCGCAGCCCTTTGGTGTTATTTTCAGTAGTTTAGAGCGCTCTAGGTGAGTTTTTGTTCTGTTCCTAGTGTTCTGTGGTTACTTCAGTTTGCCAGTTATCAGAGGGGTCAAACCAGGACGAACCGAGATGGGAGAAATGGCAAAACGACAGTTCAGTGTGCCATCTGAAAATAGGGCGGTAGCGTACTGCATCGCGAAAGGCAATTGGCTTATTGAAGTTATGCTACAAGATATCAATTTACAGCGTTTTCATATTTGCCATCCTGGAAATTTCAATGTGGAAGAGAAGAAGGCGTTCTTCATTAAAGAACTACATTAACACACTTTATCCGAAATAAAATTTCCTTGCTGTTAGCTGCTTCAGAAGTATTCCGTGCTATTTGTTTAAATTTCCAATTACTTTTCCCAAAAGAGAAGTAAATATTCCTTTCCAAATCAGAGTGAACATAGCCATCGTAGAGTGACCCACTCTTAAAGAATCTGGCTATCGCTTAAGGTCTGATGGAATTAACTCTGAACTTTGCACCTGCAAGCAAATTAGCAATTAAGTAATATTTATCTCGATTAGAGGAAGTGTATAGAAGAATAAGCGTTTCCAAAGTAAGTTTCTACAAGAGTAAAGAAGGCCACGTCAATGCATTTTATCAGGTTTCCTCTATATCTCATGCAGAGAGAATGGCGTTTTTAATTTACTACAATCAGCTCTTGAAAGGTTGATTACCCCTTAAGATTACTGAATTCCCTTATGCTTGCAGCTATCAAGGATATGAGCAGTATGATGATATTTATTACCATTAACGTGCGGTAGATAGATACATGAGGTTTTTTAAGAATCGTTTGTGTCAGAATAGTTAGAGCCATGTATGTGCAACGTACCAGTTTTCCCTCGCCTTAGCACAGATTAGAGAGGATATCCTTACGTTGCAGCTGTACAAGATTTCTCAATTAACGCTATGCTTGTCCGTGGCTTTTTTTTACCCTAAATATTAGAAACAAAAGTAATATGTGAACAGGCAGAGTTGTGACTTCGTTGTTATACTTGTTTCATACTCTTTGGTTTTAAGATGCCCTCTTCATCTAAAACAAAGCAAGGGCGATTGATCGTTAGTGTTCTGAAAAACAATTGCTCTCGAATATTTCCTTAGTTACACACAAACAAATTTAAAGTTTCTTGCAAAGGTTTCATTTTGCTTAGCGTGAAAGTAATTATCTGCATTCCTTCGCAGCTTACGTCAATTTGAGGACACAATTTACAGGAAACAGAATTCCGCATGCCTGGAAGCTGAAAATTAAACACATCTTAATCTAATATCGAAATCTACGGAATCTCTTCACGAGCGCAAGTAAGAGGAGTAATTACTTCAATATGTCAGATACTGTTCCGGTCTGAATGAAAGAAATTTAGTAAACGTTTATAAATCAGTCTTCACTTGAACATTATTCAAAAAATGTAGATAATAGAATCAAAAGTGCTGAAGTTGAAGGTGTGGAAGTTAAAGTAATCTGTCCTAACTGCTCACGGGCAGTACCTGAAGAAGTACACCTTCAAAATGCGCCATCTGAAGACTACAGTGCAAGATCTTACCGCCGTTTTGCAACATTTGCATCCTCTTGGAAAACAGTAAAGGAAATCACAGAAGAAGGGCGTACCGACATACATAAGCTTCAGGACATCCGAAGAGAAGATCCGTCTCCGTGTTTGAATCCCCTAGCAAAACATTGGAAACGACCCGCCTAATCCTGCTGCTACCTGGAGGTGTGAACTGTTTTGTACAAAGTTCAAATATTGTTCGTATTGTGGTACACTCTGTAACATTTAACAACTGACAATGCAAACCCTTGTATAGGGTACCTTTGATAAAATAAAATCTGTAATTTCGGCACTGCATTACTTTGAAGTTTTAGTCTTCAGTTACTGCCTTACAGCTGTAATTATGTATAAATTACCAGTAAATTAACGTAAAATTATATAATTCAAAATCTTCCTACTTTACAAGTATCACGGAAGCTTCTAAGAAAGCTTAATCTTTTTCTGAAACTTTATTCAGGTATACAGATGAAGGAATAAAAACAAATTGCAACTGTTACGTGTTAGTTATAATTCTTGATCCGAAGCTACATGTTGCACGTCTTTTTCCTTCAAATGAGAAAGAAAGGTTTGGTTTTCCAATCGTGCTTGCCAAGGAGGTAGAGGACGCACTTACCCCATCCGAAAAAGTTGTATGAGAGATTAATTGCAGTTGCAAATACATGTGTTAAGTTAGTCACCTTCATACTAACCTAATCCTAACATATCTTCATTTATTCTATTACCTCAACGTAATTTCTGCTCATCTAATCTACCTCCTTTAACCTAACCTGTTCTTGCTTACCCCTTTAAACTAATCTAAGTATATTTTCTTCACGTTGCTTTATGGCTAGCCAATGACACTTCTCTGTGAAGTGTAGTAGTTTTCTATTTGGTTAGGTGTTCTGTATCGTATTCTAACTATTGGATATATAAATATAAAAAATTTTAAACCTATGGGGGAGATTTGATGCTAGTTTAACAGTTTTCTTTACATTACAGGGCTTTCCAGACAGGTTTAACACCTGAAGCAGTTCCAAATACTTCTAGCAATCATAGTGAACTAGCCAGAGAATGCCAGCAGCAGTAGTGAATATTTCAAAAAAGCTGAAAAAGGTTCTAAAATAGCATCAAAGACCTTTAAAATGTGAACAAACGTATATTTAAATGCACTACTGCCTCACAATACACCTGAAAGGTGCAAGGTGAATTTTTAAATTTGAAAATTCTACAACATGCATACTATCTGACTGAAATTTATATCAGTTATTACAAACAATAATAGTAATCATTTTGCAAAGTTGCAAGCTTCTAGCTGTTATGGTTACACAAATATTAATTTTATATTTTGTAAATTCACTGCACTGAGCAAAAGGGGGCACATGATGAACTTTTAATTTTTTCCCATAAATCTTCCACTGTTTATAGTTAAAGAACATACAAAGAGATTTTTCATATTATATTTTTATTCATTTTCAGCTTTCTAAGAAAAAAATGTTTATACAAAATTCATAAATTTGTAAAATGTTCAGTCTTTTCCGTTTTATTACTCTTTTCCATAAAAATTAAAGCATGTTTTCAAAATAGTAATATGACCATTCCCTTTATTAGGCTCTTAATCTGTTATAATAAAAATTTAACACAAATACATAAAAATTGCATAGTGTGCCTTCTTTTCCATATGTCAAGATGTTGAAAAAAAAGTTTGAGAAAACAGTGTTTAAAGTTTCAGCATGCAAAATTTTAGTATTTCTGACTTTCAGACCTCTTTATATTCACCAGCTCCATTAGATGGACCCTGTCCCTTCTTGTTCTCCTCTTCCGCAGCAATCGTAGAGAGGTATAGAATCCTTCAAGAAGACTTAGAGGAATGTTGACCAGATTTCAAGCTTCTCTACAGTCGACGTTGGTGTTTTACTTGGCTAATTTTCTTTGACGCTGGACTGATGTGAAGACTATGAGCTTCTTTAATTAGTTTTTCACTAGTGTACATCCCATACTGTACTGGCACAGTGCTCTTGTCATCCTAACATGCAATTTTTTCTTTGAAATAAAAATATCCTTTGGACATTTGAGCAATATGTTTTTGTTTAAAGCCTCATTGGCATTTTCAGTTTTCCTTGCAGCACATATCTTCAACAGTTGCTCATTTGCTAATCTCTAATATATAAGAATAAGCTTTTGAATTACTTGGGTTTTTAGTGGAATTTTTAATTGTAGTTATTATGTGGAGGAATCACCTCACCTTTTGCAAAGGCTCTGTTGTAGAAACACAAAGAGTTTAAACTTCTAGCACATTTATGGTGTTGTAGAGTACTGCCTGTTGAGCTACAGTGATATATAGTTGCATTTATTGCTCTCTTCTTATGCCCTACTATGGGACAATTTTCTTTGGTAGCTTTCCTATCATAATTAGTTAACTTTACTACTGTATCTTCTTTGAAACTACTTAAGTTCAGCCCACCCAAATTAATTTTCTTTGTCCCCTCTTCTATTACCAAATTTCTTATTCCTGTTCACTACCCTTAAACTACATGCTTCAAGCATTCTTCTTTATATCTCAATAACACTATATACTGCCAAAACCTTTAAGTATCTTGAAGTCTCCATCTGACAAAATTGTTATGTATCACATTCTGCATGAGGTCTCTTTCACAATATACCTGAACCTGTCATTTTCCATAGCACTTGAAGAAACATTATAATTAGCTTCACAATTTCAGTGTGTTTGTACTCTGACCATCTCTGATAACAATCACATTTGAAGTTCTAATGATTTTTGTTTCTGTGCACAAAAAACATAGTAATTGGGCATAACCTCAAAGTCAATAACAAGACCTGTAAGTACATCTATAATAACTCCTGTAATACAGGGTGTCTCTAAAGTCACTATTCATTTCAATGAAGGAAGATGGTGATTGAAAAATCAATATTATTTTGAAGTGTTACACATATTCTAGTGCCCTTCTACATGACCTCCATCTAGCTCAAAACGCATACGCCATCTTTCAGTAGTGAATCGAAATGTAGACTGTAAAATGTCAACCTTAATTCGACCTGCTGCTTCCCTGATACGATTCCGTAACTCATGCAGACCATTCACTTTGCTATTGTACACTTTAGATTTGATGTACCTCCATGAAAAAAGGTCTAAAGGAGTAAGGTAAGGTGAACGGGAAGCCCACCGCCGAGGTAAACCTCTGCATATCCATCTCCCTGGAAAGGTTCCGTTCAGTAATCACGGACGATGTTTGCAAAATGTGGAGGCGCACCATCTTGCTAAAACACAACTGTATCCAGTATGCCATTCTCCTGAAGCTGCTGTTCAAAGAACAGTTCTAGCATGTTGAGGTAGATGTTACCTGTTATTGACCTCTCGGCAAAAAGAAAAATGGGCCATACAGTTTTGCCTTTGTCATTCCCAACCAAACATTGTCTTTCAGTGTATCACGTTCCCACTCCGATACCTCATGTGGCTCTTCATATGTCCATATCGGCTGTTGTGTCTGTGCACTTTCCCACAACCACGGAAAGTGGCTTCATCCATTAAGCTCTCATTGTGTACACACTCCAAGAGGTCATAATACATTGCCCGACGACAGGGGAAATCCTCGTTCTCAAGATGGTACAGAACTTGAAGGTGATACGAACGTTTTCGTAGAGTGAGACGTAGAATTTTCAGTGTGGCTAGGTGTTTTGTTTAAATCTGGTTATTTCTTATGGTTATGTTGACTAGGTCTTGTGGTTAAATATTGCAGTTCAGTTAGTTAGGTGTTGTACTTAAATGTGATTGTCTTGTGGATAATTATTTTCGTCACTTATGGCGCTTAAGTTGCTTGGGTCTTGTGGTGCAGTGTGGTTAGGTTTTGTGGTTCAATGTGTTTTTTTCTGGTGGTTATGTTGGTTAGGACTCGTGATTTAGTATTGCAGTTAAGTTGGTTAGCTGGTAAACTTAAATGTCATTAAAACAAGTGGTTAAGTATTGTCAATACATATGATGCTTAAGATGGCTTGTGTTTAAGTGTAGTTGGGTTTAGTGGTTAATTATGTTGGTTAAGCTGCTTATGCCTTGTGGTTAAGTAGATTGTTTAAATTGGAAAAGTTTTGTCGTCATGTTAGTTAAGGTCTTGTGGTTATACTGGTTAGGTGTTGTAGTTATGTAGGTTAAATATTGTGGCTATGTTTTTTTATTTTTTAATTTGCGTCCTCCAACGTTAAGTCATATCGGCAGATGAATGAAATGGGTGAAATGATGCTCAAATGAGCCCAGGGTCCATGGAGCTTAGAACTACCCGACATTAGTCTTTCAGGATAAGGGAAAACCCCGGAAAAACCTTATCCAGGTAACTCCCCCTAACTGAGATTCGAACTCGGGACCCCTTGAACGTGACGCAGAGACGCTACCACCACGCTACCGAGGCGGGCACATGGCTAAGTTGGTTACGCCTTTTGGTTAAGTGCGCTTGTGCCTTATGTTTAAGCTTGTGGATAGATTTTGAGTAAAGTCTTGTGGTTAAGTATTTTGATACTGTTCTGGGTGCTTTTAGGATAGTCCTTGCACATTTACGAGAGGTTTATGTATGTTTTAGAACTTTCTGAAATGTTAGACCAGCTATTTAAGTCATATTTTTGTCATTGCGCAGCCCTTTGGTGTTATTTTCAGTAGTTTAGAGCGCTCTAGGTGACTTTTTGTTTTGTTCCTAGTGTTCTGTGGTTACTTCAGTTTGCCAGTTATCAGAGGGGTCAAACCAGGACGAACCGAGATGGGAGAAATGGCAAAACGACAGTTCAGTGTGCCATCTGAAAATAGGGCGGTAGCGTACTGCATAGCGAAAGGCAATTGGCTTATTGAAGTTGTGCTTCAAGATATCAATTTACAGCGTTTTGATATTTGCCATCCTGGAAATTTCAATGTGGGAGAGAAGAAGGCGTTCTTCATTAAAGAACTACATTAACACACTTTATCCGAAATAAAATTTCCTTGCTGTTAGCTGCTTCAGAAGTATTCCGTGTTATTTGTTTAAATTTCCAATTACTTTTCCCAAAAGAGAAGTAAATATTCCTTTCCAAATCAGAGTGAACAAGGCCATCGTAGAGCGACCCACTCTTAAAGAATCTGGCTATCGCTTAAGGTCTGATGGAATTAACTCTGCCCTTTGCACCTGCAAGCAAATTTGCAATTAAGTAATATTTATCTCGATTAGAGGAAGTGTATAGAAGAATAAGCGTTTCCAAAGTAAGTTTCTACAAGAGTAAAGAAGGCCACGTCAATGCATTTTATCAGGTTTCCTCTATATCTCATGCAGAGAGAATGGCGTTTTTAATTTACTACAATCAACACTTGAAACATTGATTACCCCTTAAGATTACTGAATTCCCTTATGCTTGCAGCTATCAAGGATATGAGCAGTATGATGATATTTATTACCATTAACGTGCGGTAGATAGATACATGAGGGTTTTTAAGAATCGTTTGTGTCAGAATAGTTAGAGCCATGTATGTGCAACGTACCAGTTTTCCCTTGCCTTAGCACAGATTAGAGAGGATATCCTTACGTTGCAGCTGTACAAGATTTCTCAATTAACGCTATGCTTGTCCGTGGCTTTTTTTTTTTTTACCCTAAATATTAGAAACAAAAGTAATATGTGAACAGGCAGAGTTGAGACTTCGTTGTTATACTTGTTTCATACTCTTTGGTTTTAAGATGCCCTATTCATCTAAAACAAAGCAAGGGCGATTGATCGTTAGTGTTCTGAAAAACAATTGCTCTCGAATATTTCCTTAGTTACACACAAACAAATTTAAAGTTTCTTGCAAAGGTTTCATTTTGCTTAGCGTGAAAGTAATTATCTGCATTCCTTCGCAGCTTACGTCAATTTGAGGACACAATTTACAGGAAACAGAATTCCGCATGCCTGGAAGCTGAAAACTAAACACATCTTAATCTAATATCGAAATCTACGGAATCTCTTCACGAGCGCAAGTAAGAGGAGTAAGTACTTCAATATGTCAGATACTGTTCCGGTCTGAATGAAAGAAATTTAGTAAACGTTTATAAATCAGTCTTCACTTGAACATTATTCAAAAAATGTAGATAATAGAATCAAAAGTGCTGAAGTTGAAGGCGTGGAAGTTAAAGTAATCTGTCCTAACTGCTCACGGGCAGTACCTGAAGAAGTACACCTTCAAAATGCGCCATCTGAAGACTACAGTGCAAGATCTTACCGCCGTTTTGCAACATTTGCATCCTCTTGGAAAACAGTAAAGGAAATCACAGAAGAAGGGCGTACCGACATACATAAGCTTCAGGACATCCGAAGAGAAGATCCGTCTCCGTGTTTGAATCCCCTAGCAAAACATTGGAAACGACCCGCCTAATCCTGCTGCTACCTGGAGGTGTGAACTGTTTTGTACAAAGTTCAAATATTGTTCGTATTGTGGTACACTCTGTAACATTTAACAACTGACAATGCAAACCCTTGTATAGGGTACCTTTGATAAAATAAAATCTGTAATTTCGGCACTGCATTACTTTGAAGTTTTAGTCTTCAGTTACTGCCTTACAGCTGTAATTATGTATAAATTACCAGTAAATTAACGTAAAATTATATAATTCAAAATCTTCCTACTTTACAAGTATCACGGAAGCTTCTAAGAAAGCTTAATCTTTTTCTGAAACTTTATTCAGGTATATAGATGAAGGAATAAAAACAAATTGCAACTGTTACGTGTTAGTTATAATTCTTGATCCGAAGCTACATGTTGCACGTCTTTTTCCTTCAAATGAGAAAGAAAGTTTTGGTTTTCCAATCGTGCTTGCCAAGGAGCTAGAGGACGCACTTACCCCATCCGAAAAAGTTGTATGAGAGATTAATTGCAGTTGAAAATACATGTGTTAAGTTAGTCGCCTTCATACTAATCCTAATCCTAACATATCTTCATTTATTCTATTCCCTCAACGTAATTTCTGCTCATCTAATCTACCTCCTTTAACCTAACCTGTTCTTGCTTACCCCTTTAAACTAATCTAAGTATATTTTCTTCACGTTGCTTTATGGCTAGCCAATGACACTTCTCTGTGAAGTGTAGTAGTTTTCTATTTGGTTAGGTGTTCTGTATCGTATTCTAACTATTGGATATATAAATGTAAAGAATTTTAAACCTATGGGGGAGATTTGATGCTATTTTAACAGTTTTCTTTACATTACAGGGTTTTCCAGACAGGTTTAACACCTGAAGCTGTTCCAAATACTTCTAGCAATCATAGTGAACTAGCCAGAGAATGCCAGCAGCAGTAGTGAATATTTCAAAAAAGCTGAAAAAGGTTCTAAAATAGCATCAAAGACCTTTAAAATGTGAACAAACGTATATTTAAATGCACTACTGCCTCACAATACACCTGAAAGGTGCAAGGTGAATTTTTAAATTTGAAAATTCTACAACATGCATACTATCTGACTGAAATTTATATCAGTTATTACAAACAATAATAGTAATCATTTTGCAAAGTTGCAAGCTTCTAGCTTTTATGGTTACACAAATATTAATTTTATATTTTGTAAATTCACTGCACTGAGCAAAAGGGGGCACATGATGAACTTTTAATTTTTTCCCATAAATCTTCCACTGTTTATAGTTAAAGAACATACAAAGAGATTTTTCATATTAAATTTTTATTCATTTTCAGCTTTCTAAGAAAAAAATGTTTATACAAAATTCATAAATTTGTAAAATGTTCAGTATTTTCCGTTTTATTACTCTTTTCCATAAAAATTAAAGCATGTATTCAAAAAAGTAATATGACCATTCCATTTATTAGGCTCTTAATCTGTTATAATAAAAATTTAACACAAATACATAAAAATTGCATAGTGTGCCTTCTTTTCCATATGTCAAGATGTTGAAAAAAAAGTTTGAGAAAACAGTGTTTAAAGTTTCAGCATGCAAAATTTTAGTATTTCTGACTTTCAGACCTCTTTATATTCACCAGCTCCATTAGATGGACCCTGTCCCTTCTTGTTCTCCTCTTCCGCAGCAATCGTAGAGAGGTATAGAATCCTTCAAGAAGACTTAGAGGAATGTTGACCAGATTTCAAGCTTCTCTACAGTCGTCGTTGGTGTTTTACTTGGCTAATTTTCTTTGACGCTGGACTGATGTGAAGACTATGAGCTTCTTTAATTAGTTTTTCACTAGCGTACATCCCATACTGTACTGGCACAGTGCTCTTGTCATCCTAACATGCAATTTTTTCTTTGAAATAAAAATATCCTTTGGACATTTGAGCAATATGTTTTTGTTAAAAGCCTCATTGGCATTTTCAGTTTTCCTTGCAGCACATATCTTCAACAGTTGCTCATTTGCTAATCTCTAATATATAAGAATAAGCTTTTGAATTACTGGGGTTTTTAGTGGGATTTTTAATTGTAGTTATTATGTGGAGGAATCACCTCACCTTTTGCAAAGGCTCTGTTGTAGAAACACAAAGAGTTTAAACTTCTAGGACATTTATGGTGTTGTAGAGTACTGCCTGTTGAGCTACAGTGATATATAGTTGAATTTATTGCTCTTTTCTTATGCCCTACTATGGGACAATTTTCTTTGGTAGCTTTCCTATCATAATTAGTTAAATTTACTACTGTATCTTCTTTGAAACTACTTAAGTTCAGCCCACCCAAATTAATTTTCTTTGTCCCCCATACTATTACCAAATTTCTTATTCCTGTTCCCTACCCTTAAACTACATGCTTCAAGCATTCTTCGTTATATCTCAATAACACTATATACTGCCAAATCCTTTAAGTATCTTGATGTCTCCATCTGACAAAATTGTTATGTATCACATACTGCATGAGGTCTGTTTCACAATATACCTGAACCTGTCATTTTCCATAGCACTTGAAGAAAATTTATAATTAGCTTCACAATTTCAGTGTGTTTGTACTCTGACCATCTCTGAAAACAATCACTTTTGAGGTTCTAATGATTTTTGTTTCTGTGCACAAAAAACATAGTAATTGGGCATAACCTCAAAGTCAATAACAAGACCTGTAAGTACATCTATAATAACTCCTGTAATACAGGGTGTCTCTAAAGTCACTATTCATTTCAATGAACGAAGATGGTGATTGAAAAATCAATATTATTTTGAAGTGTTACATATATTCTAGTGCCCTTCTACATGACCTCCATCTAGCTCAAAACGCATACGCCATCTTTCAGTAGTGAATCGAAATGTAGACTGTAAAATGTCAACCTTAATTCGACCTGCTGCTTCCCTGATACGATTCCGTAACTCACGCAGACCATTCACTTTGCTATTGTACACTTTAGATTTGATGTACCTCCATGAAAAAAGGTCTAAAGGAGTAAGGTAAGGTGAACGGGAAGCCCACTGCCGAGGTAAACCTCTGCATATCCATCTCCCTGGAAAGGTTCTGTTCAGTAATCACGGACGATGTTTGCAAAATGTGGAGGCGCACCATCTTGCTAAAACACAACTGTATCCAGTATGCCATTCTCCTGAAGCTGCTGTTCAAAGAACAGTTCTAGCATGTTGAGGTAGATGTTACCTGTTATTGACCTCTCGGCAAAAAGAAAAATGGGCCATACAGTTTTGCCTTTGTCATACCCAACCAAACATTGTCTTTCAGTGTATCACGTTCCCACTCCGATACCTCATGTGGCTCTTCATATGTCCATATCGGCTGTTGTGTCTGTGCACTTTCCCACAACCACGGAAAGTGGCTTCATCCATTAAGCTCTCATTGTGTACACATTCCAAGAGGTCATAATACATTGCCCGACGACAGGGGAAATCCTCGTTCTCAAGATGGTACAGAACTTGAAGGTGATACGAACGTTTTCGTAGAGTGAGACGTAGAATTTTCAGTGTGGCTAGGTGTTTTGTTTAAATCTGGTTATTTCTTATGGTTATGTTGACTAGGTCTTGTGGTTAAATATTGCAGTTCAGTTAGTTAGGTGTCGTACTTACATGTGATTGTCTTGTGGTTAATTATTTTCGTCACTTATGGCGCTTAAGTTGCTTGGGTCTTGTGGTGCAGTGTGGTTAGGTTTTGTGGTTCAATGTGGTTTTTTCTGGTGGTTATGTTGGTTAGGACTCGTGATTTAGTATTGCAGTTAAGTTGGTTAGCTGGTAAACTTAAATGTCATTAAAACAAGTGGTTAAGTATTGTCAATACATATGATGCTTAAGATGGCTTGTGTTTAAGTGTAGTTGGGTTTAGTGGTTAATTATGTTGGTTAAGCTGCTTATGCCTTGTGGTTAAGTACATTGTTTAAATTGGATAAGTTTTGTCGTCATGTTAGTTAAGGTCTTGTGGTTAAACTGGTTAGGTGTTGTAGTTATGTAGGTTAAATATTGTGGCTATGTTTTTTTTTATTTTTTTATTTGCGTCCTCCAACGTTAAGTCATATCGGCAGATGAATGAAATGGGTGAAATGATGCTCAAATGAGCCCAGGGTCCATGGAGCTTAGAGCTACCCGAAATTAGTCTTTCAGGATAGGGGAAAACCCCGGAAAAACTTAATCCAGGTAACTCCCCTTAATTGAGATTCGAACTCGGGACCCCTTGAACGTGACGCAGAGCCGCTACCACCACGCTACCGAGGCGGGCACATGGCTAAGTTGGTTACGCCTTTTGGTTAAGTGCGCTTGTGCCTTATGTTTAAGCTTGTGGATAGATTTTGTGTAAAGTCTTGTGGTTAAGTATTTTGATACTGTTCTGGGTGCTTTTAGGATAGTCCTTGCACATTTACGAGAGGTTTATGTATGTTTTAGAACTTTCTGAAATGTTAGACCAGCTATTTAAGTCATATTTTTGTCATTGGGCAGCCCTTTGGTGTTATTTTCAGTAGTTTAGAGCGCTCTAGGTGAGTTTTTGTTCTGTTCCTAGTGTTCTGTGGTTACTTCAGTTTGCCAGTTATCGGAGGGGTCAAACCAGGACAAACCGAGATGGGAGAAATGGCAAAACGACAGTTCAGTGTGCCATCTGAAAATAGGGCGGTAGCGTACTGCATCGCGAAAGGCCATAGGCTAATTGAAGTTATGCTACAAGATATCAATTTACAGCGTTTTGATATTTGCCATCCTGGAAATTTCAATGTGGAAGAGAAGAAGGCGTTCTTCATTAAAGAACTACATTAACACACTTTATCCGAAATAAAATTTCCTTGCTGTTAGCTGCTTCAGAAGTATTCCGTGCTATTTGTTTAAATTTCCAATTACTTTTCCCAAAAGAGAAGTAAATATTCCTTTCCAAATCAGAGTGAACATAGCCATCGTAGAGTGACCCACTCTTAAAGAATCTGGCTATCGCTTAAGGTCTGATGGAATTAACTCTGAACTTTGCACCTGCAAGCAAATTAGCAATTAAGTAATATTTATCTCGATTAGAGGAAGTGTATAGAAGAATAAGCGTTTCCAAAGTAAGTTTCTACAAGAGTAAAGAAGGCCACGTCAATGCATTTTATCAGGTTTCCTCTATATCTCATGCAGAGAGAATGGCGTTTTCAATTTACTACAATCAGCTCTTGAAAGATTGATTACCCCTTAAGATTACTGAATTCCCTTATGCTTGCAGCTATCAAGGATATGAGCAGTATGATGATATTTATTACCATTAACGTGCGGTAGATAGATACATGAGGGTTTTTAAGAATCGTTTGTGTCAGAATAGTTAGAGCCATGTATGTGCAACGTACCAGTTTTCCCTTGCCTTAGCACAGATTAGAGAGGATATCCTTACGTTGCAGCTGTACAAGATTTCTCAATTAACGCTATGCTTGTCCGTGGCTTTTTTTTTACCCTAAATATTAGAAACAAAAGTAATATGTGAACAGGCAGAGTTGAGACTTCGTTGTTATACCTGTTTCATACTCTTTGGTTTTAAGATGCCCTCTTCATCTAAAACAAAGCAAGGGCGATTGATCGTTAGTGTTCTGAAAAACAATTGCTCTCGAATATTTCCTTAGTTACACACAAACAAATTTAAAGTTTCTTGCAAAGGTTTCATTTTGCTTAGCGTGAAAGTAATTATCTGCATTCCTTCGCAGCTTACGTCAATTTGAGGACACAATTTACAGGAAACAGAATTCCGCATGCCTGGAAGCTGAAAATTAAACACATCTTAATCTAATATCGAAATCTACGGAATCTCTTCACGAGCGCAAGTAAGAGGAGTAATTACTTCAATATGTCAGATACTGTTCCGGTCTGAATGAAAGAAATTTAGTAAACGTTTATAAATCAGTCTTCACTTGAACATTATTCAAAAAATGTAGATAATAGAATCAAAAGTGCTGAAGTTGAAGGTGTGGAAGTTAAAGTAATCTGTCCTAACTGCTCACGGGCAGTACCTGAAGAAGTACACCTTCAAAATGCGCCATCTGAAGACTACAGTGCAAGATCTTACCGCCGTTTTGCAACATTTGCATCCTCTTGGAAAACAGTAAAGGAAATCACAGAAGAAGGGCGTACCGACATACATAAGCTTCAGGACATCCGAAGAGAAGATCCGTCTCCGTGTTTGAATCCCCTAGCAAAACATTGGAAACGACCCGCCTAATCCTGCTGCTACCTGGAGGTGTGAACTGTTTTGTACAAAGTTCAAATATTGTTCGTATTGTGGTACACTCTGTAACATTTAACAACTGACAATGCAAACCCTTGTATAGGGTACCTTTGATAAAATAAAATCTGTAATTTCGGCACTGCATTACTTTGAAGTTTTAGTCTTCAGTTACTGCCTTACAGCTGTAATTATGTATAAATTACCAGTAAATTAACGTAAAATTATATAATTCAAAATCTTCCTACTTTACAAGTATCACGGAAGCTTCTAAGAAAGCTTAATCTTTTTCTGAAACTTTATTCAGGTATATAGATGAAGGAATATAAACAAATTGCAACTGTTACGTGTTAGTTATAATTCTTGATCCGAAGCTACATGTTGCACGTCTTTTTCCTTCAAATGAGAAAGAAAGGTTTGGTTTTCCAATCGTGCTTGCCAAGGAGGTAGAGGACGCACTTACCCCATCCGAAAAAGTTGTATGAGAGATTAATTGCAGTTGCAAATACATGTGTTAAGTTAGTCACCTTCATACTAATCCTAATCCTAACATATCTTCATTTATTCTATTCCCGCAACGTAATTTCTGCTCATCTAATCTACCTCCTTTAACCTAACCTGTTCTTGCTTACCCCTTCAAACTAATCTAAGTATATTTTCTTCACGTTGCTTTATGGCTAGCCAATGACACTTCTCTGTGAAGTGTAGTAGTTTTCTATTTGGTTAGGTGTTCTGTATCGTATTCTAACTATTGGATATATAAATGTAAAAAATTTTAAACCTATGGGGGAGATTTGATGCTATTTTAACAGTTTTCTTTACATTACAGGGCTTTCCAGACAGGTTTAACACCTGAAGCAGTTCCAAATACTTCTAGCAATCATAGTGAACTAGCCAGAGAATGCCAGCAGCAGTAGTGAATATTTCAAAAAAGCTGAAAAAGGTTCTAAAATAGCATCAAAGACCTTTAAAATGTGAACAAACGTATATTTAAATGCACTACTGCCTCACAATACACCTGAAAGGTGCAAGGTGAATTTTTAAATTTGAAAATTCTACAACATGCATACTATCTGACTGAAATTTATATCAGTTCTTACAAACAATAATAGTAATCATTTTGCAAAGTTGCAAGCTTCTAGCTTTTATGGTTACACAAATATTAATTTTATATTTTGTAAATTCACTGCACTGAGCAAAAGGGGGCACATGATGAACTTTTAATTTTTTCCCATAAATCTTCCACTGTTTATAGTTAAAGAACATACAAAGAGATTTTTCATGTTATATTTTTATTCATTTTCAGCTTTCTAAGAAAAAAATGTTTATACAAAATTCATAAATTTGTAAAATGTTCAGTCTTTTCCGTTTTATTACTCTTTTCCATAAAAATTAAAGCATGTTTTCAAAATAGTAATATGACCATTCCATTTATTAGGCTCTTAATCTGTTATAATAAAAATTTAACACAAATACATAAAAATTGCATAGTGTGCCTTCTTTTCCATATGTCAAGATGTTGAAAAAAAAGTTTGAGAAAACTGTGTTTAAAGTTTCAGCATGCAAAATTTTAGTATTTCTGACTTTCAGACCTCTTTATATTCACCAGCTCCATTAGATGGACCCTGTCCCTTCTTGTTCTCCTCTTCCGCAGCAATCGTAGAGAGGTATAGAATCCTTCAAGAAGACTTAGAGGAATGTTGACCAGATTTCAAGCTTCTCTACAGTCGACGTTGGTGTTTTACTTGGCTAATTTTCTTTGACGCTGGACTGATGTGAAGACTATGAGCTTCTTTAATTAGTTTTTCACTAGCGTACATCCCATACTGTACTGGCACAGTGCTCTTGTCATCCTAACATGCAATTTTTTCTTTGAAATAAAAATATCCTTTGGACATTTGAGCAATATGTTTTTGTTAAAAGCCTCATTGGCATTTTCAGTTTTCCTTGCAGCACATATCTTCAACAGTTGCTCATTTGCTAATCTCTAATATATAAGAATAAGCTTTTGAATTACTTGGGTTTTTAGTGGAATTTTTAATTGTAGTTATTATGTGGAGGAATCACCTCACCTTTTGCAAAGGCTCTGTTGTAGAAACACAAAGAGTTTAAACTTCTAGCACATTTATGGTGTTGTAGAGTACTGCCTGTTGAGCTACAGTGATATATAGTTGCATTTATTGCTCTTTTCTTATGCCCTACTATGGGACAATTTTCTTTGGTAGCTTTCCTATCATAATTAGTTAACTTTACTACTGTATCTTCTTTGAAACTACTTAAGTTCAGCCCACCCAAATTAATTTTCTTTGTCCCCCATTCTATTACCAAATGTCTTATTCCTGTTCACTACCCTTAAACTACATGCTTCAAGCATTCTTCTTTATATCTCAATAACACTATATACTGCCAAAACCTTTAAGTATCTTGAAGTCTCCATCTGACAAAATTGTTATGTATCACATTCTGCATGAGGTCTCTTTCACAATATACCTGAACCTGTCATTTTCCATAGCACTTGAAGAAACATTATAATTAGCTTCACAATTTCAGTGTGTTTGTACTCTGACCATCTCTGATAACAATCACTTTTGAAGTTCTAATGATTTTTGTTTCTGTGCACAAACAACATAGTAATTGGGCATAACCTCAAAGTCAATAACAAGACCTGTAAGTACATCTATAATAACTCCTGTAATACAGGGTGTCTCTAAAGTCACTATTCATTTCAATGAAGGAAGATGGTGATTGAAAAATCAATATTATTTTGAAGTGTTACACATATTCTAGTGCCCTTCTACATGACCTCCATCTAGCTCAAAACGCATACGCCATCTTTCAGTAGTGAATCGAAATGTAGACTGTAAAATGTCAACCTTAATTCGACCTGCTGCTTCCCTGATACGATTCCGCAACTCATGCAGACCATTCACATTGCTATTGTACACTTTAGATTTGATGTACCTCCATGAAAAAAGGTCTAAAGGAGTAAGGTAAGGTGAACGGGAAGCCCACTGCCGAGGTAAACCTCTGCATATCCATCTCCCTGGAAAGGTTCTGTTCAGTAATCACGGACGATGTTTGCAAAATGTGGAGGCGCACCATCTTGCTAAAACACAGCTGTATCCAGTATGCCATTCTCCTGAAGCTGCTGTTCAAAGAACAGTTCTAGCATGTTGAGGTAGATGTTACCTGTTATTGACCTCTCGGCAAAAAGAAAAATGGGCCATACAGTTTTGCCTTTGTCATACCCAACCAAACATTGTCTTTCAGTGTATCACGTTCCCACTCCGATACCTCATGTGGCTCTTCATATGTCCATATCGGCTGTTGTGTCTGTGCACTTTCCCACAACCACGGAAGGTGGCTTCATCCATTAAGCTCTCATTGTGTACACATTCCAAGAGGTCATAATACATTGCCCGACAACAGGCGAAATCCTCGTTCTCAAGATGGTACAGAACTTGAAGGTGATACGAACGTTTTCGTAGAGTGAGACGTAGAATTTTCAGTGTGGCTAGGTGTTTTGTTTAAATGTGGTTATTTCTTATGGTTATGTTGACTAGGTCTTGTGGTTAAATATTGCAGTTCAGTTAGTTAGGTGTTGTACTTAAATGTGATTGTCTTGTGGATAATTATTTTCGTCACTTATGGCGCTTAAGTTGCTTGGGTCTTGTGGTGCAGTGTGGTTAGGTTTTGTGGTTCAATGTGGTTTTTTCTGGTGGTTATGTTGGCTAGGACTCGTGATTTAGTATTGCAGTTAAGTTGGTTAGCTGGTAAACTTAAATGTCATTAAAACAAGTGGTTAAGTATTGTCAATACATATGATGCTTAAGATGGCTTGTGTTTAAGTGTAGTTGGGTTTAGTGGTTAATTATGTTGGTTAAGCTGCTTATGCCTTGTGGTTAAGTACATTGTTTAAATTGGATAAGTTTTGTCGTCATGTTAGTTAAGGTCTTGTGGTTAAACTGGTTAGGTGTTGTAGTTATGTAGGTTAAATATTGTGGCTATGTTTTTTTTTTTTTATTTTTTAATTTGCGTCCTCCAACGTTAAGTCATATCGGCAGATGAATGAAATGGGTGAAATGATGCTCAAATGAGCCCAGGGTCCATGGAGCTTAGAGCTACCCGACATTAGTCTTTCAGGATAAGGGAAAACCCCGGAAAAACCTTATCCAGGTAACTCCCCCTAACTGAGATTCGAACTCGGGACCCCTTGAACGTGACGCAGAGACGCGCTACCGAGGCGGGCACATGGCTAAGTTGGTTACGCCTTTTGGTTAAGTGCGCTTGTGCCTTATGTTTAAGCTTGTGGATAGATTTTGTGTAAAGTCTTGTGGTTAAGTATTTTGATACTGTTCTGGGTGCTTTTAGGATAGTCCTTGCACATTTACGAGAGGTTTATGTATGTTTTAGAACTTTCTGAAATGTTAGACCAGCTATTTAAGTCATATTTTTGTCATTGCGCAGCCCTTTGGTGTTATTTTCAGTAGTTTAGAGCGCTCTAGGTGAGTTTTTGTTCTGTTCCTAGTGTTCTGTGGTTACTTCAGTTTGCCAGTTATCAGAGGGGTCAAACCAGGAGGAACCGAGATGGGAGAAATGGCAAAACGACAGTTCAGTGTGCCAGCTGAAAATAGGGCGGTAGCGTACTGCATCGCGAAAGGCAATTGGCTTATTGAAGTTATGTTACAAGATATCAATTTACAGCGTTTTCATATTTGCCATCCTGGAAATTTCAATGTGGAAGAGAAGAAGGCGTTCTTCATTAAAGAACTACATTAACACACTTTATCCGAAATAAAATTTCCTTGCTGTTAGCTGCTTCAGAAGTATTCCGTGTTATTTGTTTAAATTTCCAATTACTTGTCCCAAAAGAGAAGTAAATATTCCTTTCCAAATCAGAGTGAACATAGCCATCGTAGAGTGACCCACTCTTAAAGAATCTGGCTATCGCTTAAGGTCTGATGGAATTAACTCTGCACTTTGCACCTGCAAGCAAATTAGCAATTAAGTAATATTTATCTCGATTAGAGGAAGTGTATAGAAGAATAAGCGTTTCCAAAGTAAGTTTCTACAAGAGTAAGGAAGGCCACGTCAATGCATTTTATCAGGTTTCCTCTATATCTCATGCAGAGAGAATGGCGTTTTTAATTTACTACAATCAGCTCTTGAAAGGTTGATTACCCCTTAAGATTACTGAATTCCCTTATGCTTGCAGCTATCAAGGATATGAGCAGTATGATGATATTTATTACCATTAACGTGCGGTAGATAGATACATGAGGGTTTTTAAGAATCGTTTGTGTCAGAATAGTTAGAGCCATGTATGTGCAACGTACCAGTTTTCCCTTGCCTTAGCACAGATTAGAGAGGATATCCTTACGTTGCAGCTGTACAAGATTTCTCAATTAACGCTATGCTTGTCCGTGGCTTTTTTTTTTTTACCCTAAATATTAGAAACAAAAGTAATATGTGAACAGGCAGAGTTGAGACTTCGTTGTTATACTTGTTTCATACTCTTTGGTTTTAAGATGCCCTCTTCATCTAAAACAAAGCAAGTGCGATTGATCGTTAGTGTTCTGAAAAACAATTGCTCTCGAATATTACCCTAGTTACACACAAACAAATTTAAAGTTTCTTGCAAAGGTTTCATTTTGCTTAGCGTGAAAGTAATTATCTGCATTCCTTCGCAGTTTACGTCAATTTGAGGACACAATTTACAGGAAACAGAATTCCGCATGCCTGGAAGCTGAAAACTAAACATATCTTAATCTAATATCGAAATCTACGGAATCTCTTCACGAGCGCAAGTAAGAGGAGTAAGTACTTCAATATGTCAGATACTGTTCCGGTCTGAATGAAAGAAATTTAGTAAACGTTTATAAATCAGTCTTCACTTGAACATTATTAAAAAAATGTAGATAATAGAATCAAAAGTGCTGAAGTTGAAGGTGTGGAAGTTAAAGTAATCTGTCCTAACTGCTCACGGGCAGTACCTGAAGAAGTACACCTTCAAAATGCGCCATCTGAAGACTACAGTGCAAGATCTTACCGCCGTTTTGCAACATTTGCATCCTCTTGGAAAACAGTAAAGGAAATCACAGAAGAAGGGCGTACCGACATACATAAGCTTCAGGACATCCGAAGAGAAGATCCGTCTCCGTGTTTGAATCCCCTAGCAAAACATTGGAAACGACCCGCCTAATCCTGCTGCTACCTGGAGGTGTGAACTGTTTTGTACAAAGTTCAAATATTGTTCGTATTGTGGTACACTCTGTAACATTTAACAACTGATAATGCCAACCCTTTTATAGGGTACCTATGATAACATAAAATCTGTAATTTCAGCACTGCAATACGTTGAATTATTTGTCTTCAGTTAATGGCTTACAGCTGTACTTATGTGTAAATTACCTGTAAATTAAGGTAAAGTTAAATAATTCAAAATCTTCCTTCTTTACAAGTATCACGGAAGCTTCTAAGAAAGCTTAGTCTTTTTCTGAAACTGTATTCAGGTATATAGATGAAGGAATAAAAGCAAATTGCAACTGTAATGTGTTAGTTATAATTCCTGATCCGTAGCTACATGTTGCACTTCTTTTTCCTTCAAATGAGAAAGAAATGTTTGTTTTTCCAATCCTGCTTGACAAGGAGGTAGAGGATGCACTTACCCCATCCGAAAAAGTTGTATCAGAGATTAATTCCCTTTGCAAATACATGTGTTAATTATAGTCGCCTTCATATTAATCCTAATCCTAACATATCTTCATTTATTCTATTCCCTCAACGTAATTTCTGCTCATCTAATCTACCTCCTTTAACCTAACCTGTTCTTTGCTTAACCCTTAAACCTAATCTAAGTATATTCTCTTCACGTTGCTTTATACCTACCCAATGACAGTTTTCTGGAAAGTGTAGTAGTTTTCTATTTGGTTAGGTATTTTGTATCGTATTCTAACCACTTGTATATATAGATTTAAAAAATGTGAAAACTGTCGCAGAGCTTTGATGCTATTTTAACAGTTGTCTTTACATTACAGGTTTTTCCAGACAGGTTTAACACCTCAAGCAGTTGCAAATAGTTCTAGCAATCATAGTGAACTTGTCAGAGAATGCCAGCAGCAGTAGTGAATTACTCAAAAAAGCTGAGAAATATTCCAAAATAGTATCAAGAACCTATGAAATGTGTGCAAAAATATATTTAACTGCAGTAGTGCCTCACAATACACCTGAAAGTTGCAAGGTGATGCACTTGTGAAATTTGAAAATTTTACATCATACATTCTACCTGACAAACTGATATCACCTATTACACACAATAAGAGTAATCATTGTGCAAAATTGCAAGCTTCTAGCTTTTATGGTTACAGAAATATTAATTTTATGATGTGTAAATCCACTGCACTGAGCAAGAGGGGGCACATGATGCACTTTTAATATTTTTACCCTAAATCTTCCACTGTTTAGAGTTAAAAACATACAAAGATATTTTTCATATTAGATTTTTTATTACTCTTCAGCTGTCTAAGATAAAAATTCTTATGCATATTTCATAAATTTTTACAATTTTCAGTTTTTCCTGCTGTATTAATTTTTTTATAGAAATTAAAGCATGTTTTTAAAAAAGAAATAAGACAATTCCATTTAACAGATTCTTAAGATGTAATAAAAACTTAACACAAATACATAAAAAAATTGCATAATGTGCCTTCTTTTCCATATGTCAACATTTTGAAAAAAAGTTTGAGAAAACAGACTTTAAAGTTTCAGCATGCAAAATTTTAGTATATCTGACTTTGAGATCTCTTTAAATGCGCCAGCTCCATTAGACAGACCCCCGTCCTTCTTGTTCTTCTCTTCTGCAGCAATCTTAGAGAGATATATCTTCTTTCAAGAAGACTGTGTGGAATGTTGTGAAGATTTCAATCTTCTCTACAGTCGACGCTAGTGATTGACTTGGCTAATTTTCTTTGAAGCTAACTGAAGCGAAGATTAGTTTTTCACTATCCATGCATCCCAAACTGAACTGGCACAGTGCTCTTGTCATCCTAACATGCAATTTTTTCTTTGAAATAAAAATATCCTTTGGACATTTGAACAATATAATTTTGTTAAAAGCCTCATTTAAATTTTCAGTTTTCCCTTCAGCAGATCTCTTCAACAGATCTTCATTTGCTAGTCTCTAATATATAAGAATAAGCTTTTGAATTACTTGGGTTTTAAGTGGAGCTTTTTATTGTTGAGTTAATATGTGGAGGAATCAATGCAATGGCTCTGTTGTAGAAACACAAAGAATTTAAACTTCTAGGGCATTTATGGTGTTGTGGAGTACTTTCTGTTGAGCTACAGTGATATATAGGTACATATATTGCTGTTTTCTTATGCACTACATTAGGACAATTTTCTTAGATAGCCTTCCTATCATAATTAGTAAATTTTACTTCTGTATATTCTTTCAAACTTACTAACTTCTGCCCACCCAAAGAGATTTCCTTTGTCCTCCATTCTATCACCAAATTTGTTATTCCTGTTCCCTACCCCTAAGCTACATGCTTCAAGCATTCTTCTTGTTATCTCAATAACACTATATACTGCCAAAACCTGTTAGTATCTTGAAGTCTCCATCTGACAAAATCGTTGTGTATCACATTCTGCTTGGAGTCTGTTTCACAATATAGCTGCACCTGTCATATTCTATAGCACTTGAAGAAACATTATAATTAGCTTCAAAACTTCCAGTATGTTTATCCTCTGGGACCATCTCTGATAACCATCACTTCTGAAGTTCTAATGATTTTTGTTTCTGTGCGTTTCGATATCGGATTCTCATAATTTTGGCAGATTTTGACATTAGTGATAGGAGGATAATAACATAATACGGCGCGAATACCTAAGGCACCACGGGGACCGATTCGTGCCCATGAACATAATGACAGTAAATAACACCTTATAGAATTATTTAAAAGTTATCTTCTGTTCTGGTTATATTACTTAGAACTCTACTAAATTAATTAAGAATTTCATAATAAAAAGGAGTTGTGCTGGAAAGAAAATTATGGTGGAAAATTATGGCTGCCCTGATAGAGAAGAATTTAGTTGTTTTGCACTTTCTCTAATATAGCAATAGACCTTATGAATTTAAACATTTTCAAGGTAATTATTTTAATTCTTCAAAATGCAATCCCCATTACGTTGTATTCTTGGACGTAATGCAAATACTTTAATTTCGAATTACGTGTACGCCCAGTACATACTCTTATATATATATCTTGGTTTACACAGTTAACTTCCTGTATCCTCTTTGAACCTACAATGAGATAGGTATGTAATGAAATGATTTCAAAAGCTTGTTGATTAATATGGAATAAATAAAAATAAATTTATGCCGGAATAGTTCATAGAAATTATACCTACATATGTCAATGGTAACAGGCAGATAATGTCAAGTGAATTTTAATTTTTGGATTTTGAAATGTAGCCAAAGCCTTATTTTCAAATCATGAGTGTTACTTAGAGAAAGAAGCGTCATATTTTAAGGTTGACACATAAGGCATGCAAATTACAGCTCACAATGTACTAAAATTGAAAATTTCCAAGATAGGAGTATATTCTATACAAAAACTTCAGAGTTAAACTTGCGTTGATATTATATGCTGTTGAATAAGCACAATTGTCTAATATATATACATATATATATCCAGGACATTTGTATGGGATGGCTTAAAGGACACAGTGGTATTTTAGGTAAAGAGAGGGCTGATTGCTTAGCTAACAAGGCTGCAGAAACCAATCTTCCTGTGACATACCCTTTATGTCCTATGTCTACTGTAAGGAGAATAATACATCAACATATTCTTGAAGGATGGAACCAACAATGGCTGACAACTCCAAATGGATGTTTAACAAAAACATTATTTTTCCCTAGTGTATATGACAGGAAAACGTGAAACTCTGGTACCAAATTTTGTTTTGACACAATTTTTAAGTGGACATGGTAAATTTGGTGAATACTTATCATGCTTTCACTTAACATCCAACCAAGAGTGCATGTGTGGTGAAGAATTTCAAACTGTGGTTCATCTCCTTTTCGGATGTCCCATTTTCTGGAGAGAAAGACAAGAATTAATATTCAAGCTAGACTCTCTAGGAACTGAATTTTCTGCTCCGCTCACATCTTTGCTAAAGAAGGCACAACAGTGTAAGTACTTCATGATGTTTATAAACTCAGTGTTTAAACGTCTGAAGTAGTTTAAATTAATATGCATCAGATTAAAACATAATTTCTTCCTTCTAGTATTTAAAATATTTTTGTTAAATTTGGATATTGCTATGTATCAACTCTAACCCTAATATACCACCGTGTAAAATAGGGTTCAATAAATCTGGATATATATATATATATATATATATATATATATATATATATATATATAGGACATATTCGATTTTAAAAAGTGGCATTGTGTCTTAGAATATACACCACCAAGTTTTAAAGTCCTTTTTAATAGGACTCACATGACTGAATGCGCAAAAATGTGTTTTGGTGGAAAATATTTATTTCAAATCCTCCATCCAGGGACAAGAAGATTTATCTAGAAAAGTCAGTTGCTGATCTCAAATAAAATTACATATTACAATGAAGTTATAACAGGTATTTAATATATACTATAAAGTGTGCAGGTACTAAATTTATATAATTGCAGAGCCACTTAGCTTCCTCAAAAGCAAAACCTATATTTAAAACGATGCAAGTGTAGTATGTATAACTTCCGTGATCACAATAATCGAAGATTATTTTAGAGCAAAATTCTCAGCGAAAGTTAGCAAAGCCTACGCAGAAGAACAGAAATCCATATTAAAGCAAAAGGTCAGAACGATGACATTTCTTTATGCTTTGGAACTTAGTTATCCAATTAATTTTAATGACGGCCAGGAGACGTACGTGGGGAAGCATCAAATAGACAAGAAGCTCTGGAGTTCAAAGATACGGAGCGTGACACCACTAAAGGTACAAATGGTATGCGGATCCACTTTTCAACGAGAAATAAATTACTCCAGAATGTGTTCCTCGTAAACAAATACAGGGAAGGCTGACCTAAATTACCTCAAGTCTCCAATTCTAAGAGCAATACATTCCACAAATAAAGAGGTTAAAATAGGATAGGTCTGCGTTTGAGTGTCACGAGCAGCCTAGATCTTTCACTTGCACTTAATGGGTAAGTGACTACACTTTTGTCAGAATTTTAACCCTCGTGTAGTCGCGTGATGCTTAGGCTACATATATAATACGTATCAAACTTACTTTATCTATTATTTCAAGGTAATTGCTTTTATAATAATCTGGGAAATTTCTTTACTTCTTTATAGTGTTAACTTACATTAAACTTGAGTTTCATCAACTGTTTCAAATTAATTTGCCATTAAATTAAGTTATAAAATGTGTCCTTTAAAATATGCAGTAAATTATTTAAAATATTCCTTTAGGGTCTTGAGTCTTTTCAATCAAGTTAATAACAATGAAGACAATATTATCTGAAGCAGAGTGTATTAAATATTTATAATTCTCTAACAATCGCAATTCATGCCTGAGGATCTACTCCCGTTAGTCCTGGACACGTAGGACCAAGGACCCGAACCTCCCTCTACCAGGGAGTTACCGAGCTGTCCCGATACGGTGCCCGGCACCTCCGAGGCTGTTTATATAGGACAAGATCTAGAGACTAACAAGCCCACCCATCTGGCCCTGTGGACTCAAGACGGGATAGAAGTGGATACGCTACCTACGCGCGCCAACCGTGAAATGGGAAGGCTAACAATATGACCTCGGTTGAGCCGCCTGGTGATCTAGAAGAGCTTCTACTAGCTATGCTGACTAGTACGCGGGAATATTAATGGCTTACCTCAACCCCGTCCGGACACATTCCCGATCTCCCACGGGTATCGGGAACCACTGCCCCTCGAGTCCAACCCAATACAAACACCTCGCAATCAGGGAGGGGCTTGGATGTTCGGCCCGAGGTTCCTCTATTAAGGTCAGAAGTACCACGAGCGCTGGGAGTCCGCAGCGCCTGCGCCACGGCAGCTGAAGGGGACGGATCCCCTCCCCTACGAGGTCTCTAACAATCACATTGTAAATATCTTCTCATAGTCTCAAAATATGGCAGAAGCACAAAAAGTAGTAACAATTCCTTTTCTAGACACACTTTACACACTGCCGTGGAAGGATCATTGCAAATTTTCCTTTGACAATTCCTGCAAATCTTCCTGGTAGGTACACCGTTGATTCCTCCGCATAAGTATCAGCTTCCTTATCTATTGCCACATTGTGTGACCTGTGTTCCGAGGACTTCCAGAATTCCAAAAAAAGTCTTAGCGTTCTTTCTTACAGAGAATGATACAGTGCTCAGTTTTGCTCTTATTGATATTTGAGGTTTTATGAGTTCCCAGAATATTGTCTCAAGAAACAAGCGTCGTTTGATTTACTTTTACTTCTGACTCACAGGAAAAATACACCGGTGCATTTAGAGTTTGAAATTTCTAAATAATTAACTTAAAGAGTTATCTGATGGGAACTAACTTGTGAACTTATTTCCGTTTCTGACGGTCACGAACATCATCAAATTGAAGGCAGCGCATTATTATGTGTTTCAAAAGGGAGGGTGTTTGTCCTTGAGTGCTATTAGGTGAACAACCAATCGTAGTAATGCGGTGATGTCGTATTGCATTCCCGCTAAGTGGTGTATGAGGAGCGCCAGCCTAACCAATCTGTATGAAATACTATTCGCGCTAAGACAAATTCACATTTTGCAAAAACTGATCCACGTGGAAGGTAGAGAGTAATGTATCTAACATAACCATGAAAGCCCCATAATTTTAGCTCAAATAAGTTTTTCTAATACAAATGAATAAACCACTATTACCTGCATTGTAACAATAAATCGTGTCGTAAGCACTGTATGAATTTGGCATGTATGCGTGTACGCATATTTCTAATTACTCAGAACTGAAAGGTAAATGTTTGACATGACGTGGCAAAAGAATTACTTTGAATAATGCAATTCGAGCGAGAGGAAACAATATATATCCTGCTGCCCTGGGTGATCGTGTCTGGTCACATATCTTTGTTTATGAATGGTTCGTATTCTCTATGTACTCTAGAGAGTTCAAAGTGGTTGGTGTGTATGTGTGGACATATACTTTTAATTACTCAGAACTGAAATTTCAACTACTGATATGACGTGATGAAAGACTTACTATAAATAAGTCAAGGTATTAAATTCGAGAAAGAGTAACCACTTCATTTCCTGTTAGGCTGTGGAATGCTGTATGCTTATGTTTATGAATGAATGTGGGATAAGCAGGGTTTATTTACTGTGGACAGGTCAATATCATTCAGTTGTTCTTTACACAACAGTACTGTAAGAGTTAAATAGTGCAATGGCTTCTTGCGGTGAATTTAGTGGTGAGTCAAGAAGGCAGGTTTTGCGAAGTCAAGCTCGAAGAATTATGTTTAAGGTGTACAGGTTCTTCAAAAGAATTTCGGAAACAGAAACTAAAAATGAGTTATTGCAAAGAGTCCTTCCGTTTAAAATTACGCAGAAAGAGTATCAGCTGGATCAACTTGCAATTGAAATGGGACACGAGGTAATACGCCTCCCACCGTAGCACTTCCAATATAATATAATCCAGCTGAGTTGTTGTGGGCTCAAATAAAAATGGGAATTGCAAACAGAAATAACACTTTTAAACTGACCGGTTAAACGACTTGTTCACGAAGAAATTGACAAGGGAACACAACAGGACTGGGAAAAGTGCGTGAGGCATGCCGAAAACCTTCAAGAAGACTATTTTAAGAAAGAAATAGAACATGACGAGATTTTGGAACCTATAATCATAAATTTGCAAGACTCAGAGAATGAAGACAGTGAGAATGACGAATTGTATCTTAACGGAAGTGACATTAACAGCGATATGGTATTATGGTATCTTAAAATATACATAATTTACGAAAATACTTTTTCCAATTTTGGTTTTAGCAACTGTATCATTGTAAAAGTTTGTAAAATATTATTTGCTTACCCTTACATCTGCGCCAAGCAGACCTGCATGTTGTATGAGTGTGCGAGAGAGAGGGAAATATAAAAGTAGTGGGGTAACAAGCTGGCAACGCTCCAGAACCCTTCCCATTTGAAACGCATAATAGGAACAAATACCAGTGATGACTCATTGCTAAGCAGCATACCTCGAATCCAGAAGATTTGGAATTATCCCACGTTTGACTACTTTTACTATTATTAGCCAAGACACCAGTTAGAAACAGTATACCAATGAGTATTCGAATCTCTATCTCTCTCTCTCTCTCTCTCTCTCTCTCTCTCTCTCTCTCTCTCTCTCTCTCTCTCTCTCTCTCTCTCTCTCTCTCTCATCTGTTAGTTTGGCATTACATATGTACAACCAAAGATTGCCATTGAATTAGATGCAAACAAGCGTAATCTCTGACAATCACTTGCCATAAATGTATGGCAGGTAAAAAGGATTGTATTGTTCGTAATGAGTGACGTAGTTAATAAGAAGTGTTTAGTTGTTATGGCTGATACCGAAATTAAGGGATGCAATGCGTAAACAATCGTAATGGATATGAAAGGAATGCATATTTGTTATCAAACGCGTGCACGTGCAGTTAAGTTGAATAGCATTGGGTTGAATAGTTGTTTTAACAAAAGAAACGTAAGAAACCGTTTTCTTAGCAAAAGGTTCTAAAGGAGTAACAGTTGATTACGTTTAAAAAGGTATCCTTCGGACCCGTAATAATGGCATGACCGAGACTAATAATCACAATGGACAAAATAGTCACAAGGGGAATCTTTGGGTGAATAATGAGGGCTTTCAGAAATGAAAGTCATACCCATGCACAACTGTGCACAGTGAGAACAAGCAGTCAGCGGCTTGGGGCCCACTAAGAAAGCCATCACCCCTGTCTTGGTCGAAGGCAGATCAGAAGCGATGGAAGAAGATATTTGTTGGTTCGTATGTTCGTGAAGAACGAATTAAGTTTTATCGAGTAATCAGCATTCTACATACAGTAACTATGAACAGTGAAATATTGATAACCTTGGTCGGTAACTTCGAGTTTGATGTGATGATAAAAAGAAGCAGTCATTAAATCAGTTTGGAACGGACATTCTAGTGTTATTAGAGCTATCCTTACTCATACATATCCACACATACCCTGATGTATCTCATTGCTCAACCCTGCGCTACCATTTTTATATCTGCATCAAACTGTCGCGCCTACGTGGAACTCCTTTGCCTTTCCCATCATATTATTTGCTTCATGATGAAGGAAATATAAATAACCTTCGTTTTGCAAAAAGATAAGGTCATTCAAATTTACAACGTCGAAGAAGACGGAGGTGAATCATTTTAAGTGTGGACACGAAAGAAGAGAGACGTGAAATGTTAAGGCGTGTTTTTACCTGAAAAGTATTCAGTTAATACTTCCTTGAAAGAGTATCCATGAGTGTTGTGTAAAGGTGTTAATATTTTATATTTACTTTTAAATATAGGGTTAAAATTGTCTCAAGGGTATTGAAATATCTATACACAGTTGCCAATTTGGAGGAAAACAATATTATCAAGGAATGTTTTCTTTTGCAGATGAGAAGCAATTGGGGAATATCTTGGGCGAAAAAGGTAAGGGAACTGATGGAACAGATAGGTATGGGACATATTTGGAGAAACGAGGAGTATTACTATAGGGTTTTTGGAAAGAGGTAGAATTAAGGCTGGAAGATTTAGATAGCCAAGTTATATTTACCAGTGTTAGGGAGAAAAGATCATTGAGGACATATAGCAAAATAAAAACAGTGTGGGGGAGGGAGAAGTACATAGATGTGTGTAATAAGTAAGGGCGATAAGGATTTGCCTGGGCAAGGACAGGAGTTAGAAATTTGAAAGGTAAGGGAACTGATGGAACAGATAGGTATGGGACATATTTGGAGAAACGAGGAGTATTATTATAGGGTTTTTGGAAAGAGGTAGAATTAAGGATGGAAGATTTAGATAGCCAAGTTATATTTACCAGTGTTAGGGAGAAAAGATCATTGAGGACATATAGCGAAATAAAAACTGTGTGGGGGAGGGAGAAGTACATAGATGTGTGTAATAAATAAGGGCGATAAGGATTTGCCTGGGCAAGGACAGGAGTTAGAAATTTGAAAGGTATTAGATATGAAAAGGATACAGGGAGATGCCCAATGTGTGGAGAAGAGAATACAGATTTGCATAGTATACTTTATTGCAAACAAAGATATGGAGAGAACAAATTTGGCAACCAAAGTGGGATAGTTTTAGGGATGGGGGGAGGTATTAATAATAAATAAAATGTTATTGGTAAAAGGAGAAAAGAATGTAAGAAATATAGGTGAATATCTGGGGAAAGTTAGAGAGAAATGGTTAAGATTGATGAAGAATAAATAACAATTAAGGGCTGGAAAAGTTTAACGAGGGATACAAGGGAGGGGAGGGTCATCAATACACGGAAAACCAGAGGTTATGTGTATCGAGACCGAGACTTGGGGCAAGCAGGTAGGAAGGTTATGTTAGATGTCAATAAGTCATTTTGATATTGTGTGAAAGAAATGTTACAAATATCAATGTATCAATGAAATTGTATGAAGAAGAAAGATGAGAAATAAATACAAATACAATTACTTCTAAATATAAAGCGTGTGGAAAGAATTGAAATGATAATTATTTGTTAAAGCATGCAAAGCTTCTCCATATTCCATTAGAGATTAGGAGGACCTTAAGAAAAGAAAAAATTACATCATGAATCTAAACTAATTGTCATCTCAACTGGGAATTTTAAATCCAGTGAAGGATTATTCTACAAAATCAACATCTTTTTCGTTACACTGTGCATAATAATATAATAAAAATACAATAATGCAGTATACAATTTCGTTGCCCTTTATGCCTGCTCTATACGAATATATCTAAGATCCAAAGAAAAGTGGCGTTTAATTTCTAACAAGAGGTAAACAGCGGAAGAAACTCTTCTGCTCTGCTGTAACACGAGTTGAAATCGCTCTTTAAATTAAGACGGAAGATTATGAATATTATTAAGTTAACGATATAACCGGAACTGCAGGAAAAGGAGCTCATTAAAAATAGTAGATGAGTCTGGAGTGGGGATATACGAGCACAAAAGGCACTGCAGAATTTTAGCTAACTCCGAAACCTAAAGGAAGCAAATTTAAAGGCAGAGAGGAATGTAGATAGCAGAGTCAAGTTCCTTGTAAGCGTAACAAAAGAAATATCTATTGGGTTACTCAGTGAGAAATCTAAGGGAAATTTCAAGGGGAAACATGAGATTTTAGAAATTTAGAAAAAAAATATGTTCTATAAATAAATGATCGTGGTCATCAAATCGCAAAATCACATTTTCATGGCATCATTCTCATATACTTGAACGGTGCTAAGGTAGGGTATGATTTTTTCGATGTAAAATAATAGGTTTTATGCACTTATGAGTCTTTTGTTCTACACATCCATGCCATATTTAACAAACAACGGCTTCTGCAAATATTGTTTTTGATCGCAAGGAAGGCAAACTACATTAGTATAATATAAACTATTAGCCGGGATTGTGGGTCGTGGTCTACTGGGCTCCTTCATCTTGCCAGACGTTTCGTCTGCGGCTGCGGCAGACATCTTCAGTGGCAGAGCCATTGAAGTGTCCTGACGGAAGTCTCAACAGCAACTGTGTTTTTTTTTTTTTTTTTTTTTTTAAGTGAAGGAAAAATCCATTTATGGACTTACCCCTCCTGTACTGGGATGACACAACCAGGAGTGTGAGCTTCACCCTAAGGTACTACTCACTAAAAAACCTCCACTGGAGATTAGTTTGGAGAGGAATTCCGGCAGTACCGCTAGATGCACCTGCGGATTAATGGAGAGGATGTGTAGGTAAGGCCGTATGGCGTTACCGAGGTGAGACTTGTTGCTAGGACATCAGCATGGCCGAGGCCCTGAATATGCCCTTGCGGATTCATGGTGAAAGTGAAGGATTCAAGTTGAAGGTGGTGTTAATGTGTAGTGTCGTTTCCTGCGGGAAACGCGGTCTTACCCTAGTAATTGCGTCCTCCAATAGAGGAGAAGTCTTGCTTTTTGCGTACTTAGGATTTCTGTGGTTAGTTCATAGTTCCACCACCAGAGAGCAGACAACAGCAGATGCCAGTTGGAAAGAGATTGAAAATGGGGGTGATTGCCTTTGAAACTAGTCTCTCAATAATATAGAAAAGTAAGTTACGAGTATCAATAAACCAACTAAAAATAGTTTTTGCGATTCATACAGAAGATTTACATATCATTTCATAGCTAGAAATGTTGTAATTATTATCTAATGGTCTTCACCCTAATACAATTAGGGTGTGTCATTAATGTTGGTAGAGGTCGCCAAATCAGCGTTACTCACTCGTTTTTTTTATATACTTCTTGTAAGTATATGCTAAGAATGGTAGTTTCTACTTCGCACACTGTGCGATTGTCAATGGTATCTCTAAGCTTTAGCTGCGTCTGATTTGTGTCTAATTCTAATATGAAATAGTGGTCAAGATTGATATGCCAATGTCGAATGAGTGTGGAGGGAGAGGAATGACCCCTCCCTTCGAAGCCGCCTTGACTAAGAGCAAGGACTTTGTGGACTGCCAATTGTCTGGATGCGGTGTATAGTTATGGGTAATTCTTATTACTTCTATGGCAGTCTTACTAGTGAGTTTAGATACTCTTGTATGTCAATTTCCGGATTTCCGATGCCAATGGTCATTTCAAATATGGACAATGGTCTTTTATGTTTATTATGGTTGGTTTCATAAGTTCCTAGCTGTTGAATTAGTTCGTTGTAATTTTGGTCTTTTCGCATATATACATTAAAACTGAGTTTTTTGATAAACTCCTCAATTGTGTGTATTTTTAGCTCATTGTGCAACAGATTGGCCGGAGCTACCGGCGGTTGCTTTGTAATTATTCTTATAATTGTGTTTTGTAACGTTTGTAGCCTATTTATGTGGGTTTTAGCAGCATATCCCCATACGGGGGCTGCGTACGTGATGATTGGCCTTAGTAATGTCTTATATAGGGCGAGGCCCATATGAACCTTCAGTTGGCTGTTTATATTAAATGTCGGGTATAATTTGTTTAGCTGGCCATTGGCCTTGGCTCTAATCATGGTGATGTGCTTGCTCCAGGTGAGACCCTGGTCCATTACCAGACCTAAATAGGTCACTTGGTCTTTCCAGTCGATACCTTCGCCTTGTTATATTAGTGGCTGAAGGGCACGCCAGTTTTCCCTATGTAGGAGTTTTTTGTGAAGATTATGGCTTGGGTTTTTCTAGGATTTACTTTAATTCTCCACTTGGAGTATGGTGTGGGTCCTTTTTTTCGGTTCGTGGTCCTTTTGTGTGCTTGGTTAGGGATGGAGTGTGAAAGGTTTGACGGTGAGGTGGAAAGGTGGGTGTTTTGTCTAATCGTCGGTGAGCTGGGATCTCTTTCTCAGGGTTCGGTTATGAAAAGTCGTGTTGACCGTCTCTCAATTCCTTTATTTTTCTTTAGCCTGGCTCTCGTAGTTCTCTTGCTAACACTCGCGTTGTCTTCCTAATTTTCCTTTCCCCTTTACGATGTTTTTTTACGTTGCTTCGCTATTCCCTATATTTGCACTATCTTCAAGACCATAACTCTAAGTCGGACTGCGACATCTGATCCTACTTTTATCACAATAACGCGTCTTGTCCCCGTCGTACTCAGTACCAGCGTAACCTTCCAATAACACGTCTTCTCCCCGTCGTCCTCACTAACAGAGTGACGCTCTTTTTTCTGTCGTATTTTCAGCTTCCATCCTAGCTTTTCTTTCCTATCACCGCCCATTTTCTATTCCTTTCCTATTTTACGCCTATCACGTGGTTTACTCTACATTTTATTGGCAGGGTTTATTTCTTTAATTTTCTCTTATTGGTCACCTCCGTATGTCTTTTCTATGTAGCAGTACTATTCTCCGCCCCTCTGGGTTGTATGACCTCTCAGCGTCATAACGGTATTGTATCATGCTTGGCTGAGTTTTCCTTATACTTCGCATACCTTACTGGCGTCTTGATGTCGGTTCTATTGTTCTGCTTCCTGCCTTGTCTATGTGCCCAGAAGCAACTCCTATCCAATTTTTCCTTCATTTATACTATATTGCTATTTCGAATATTCTTTTTAACTTTGTTTCTTATATCATTTATTCCCTTTTTATTCCCATTATGCTTATTTATGATCTCTACTGTTGTATTAGCTTCTAGTGATCTTTTCCCTCTTGGAACCTAAGGTTTCTGCTTCAAATGCCCTTCGGAGGAATATTGCTATTTTTCTCACAAGTTGGGAAAAATTTCAAATTCCTTCGAAAGTCCCACTAAACCGCGACCTTCAAAGTTTAACTAACGTGCTAACGCTGACAATTGTTACCTAGTTTCTCCTCTTTCCCTTCGTCAACGTAAGTGCAAGCAAGGAGCTTTAGAGCGTTTATTTGGTGTTTTTTTACAATAAAATACATACATACATTTATACATTTATACCCTTATATACATTGTTACATATTTTCTTAGTTTTCAATGTGTCCAATATTTTACATTACGTTATCAATCTGATTTTGCATTTTTGGATTGTCTCTGATTTTCTCTATTTATTTACATTATTTGTTTTATTGTTGTCTTTTGGGCTTTACATTGCCTCTTTAAGTATAGTGAGCCTTTAATGTTTCATACACTGTCACTCGCGTCACTGCAATGTCGTGCTTGCTTTTGTGTTCGGCACTTGTATTTATACTTCCTTGTGTGTTCCGCTAACTTATTCCAAGTACAAATTTTTTTTTATTAGTATAACCAGGTGTAGCATTTGTTTATGTTATAGTTAACTTCCGTCGCGTTTATTCTTTATGTCCGTTATTCTTATTTCTTTGAAACATGTGTATTTCTTCTATCTGGGACTAATAACCTGTGCCGTACATTAATGAGTTCAGTGACTCCGGTTTGCGTCAGGTAATGGTTTGGGTATGTGTGATTTCCAGTTCTTTAAAGGGTCGTAATAGTGCTATGTTATATCTACCTATGGTTTTCTTCGTTTTATGGTCTACCAGCTCAAAAGAACGATCACCGAACTTCGCAACGATCATAGCCGGCCCTTCCCAAAGGATATGCAGTTTTTGTGATGTCTTGTTAAGCATTGAAGATTTGTTGTGGGTTCTCACTAGCACCTTATCTCCTATGTTCGGCGTCCATTTCTTTTTGTATCGTTTCTTCCTTTTATTTCTAGTTTCTGCTCGTTTCCTCAGGCGTTCGTAGGCTTCTTGTATTTGCTGGATTTCGTTCATTTCGTCTGTGTTAATTGCTCTTTTTAAGCCTGGTATAATGCTTTCTGGCGTTTGGTTTAGGTGTAGCTTGACTGGCGCTATACCAGTGTTCGGGTTAATCGTGTTGTTCATGATTTTTTCTATTAGTGGTAGTTGGGGGAACCACGACGTATGTCTTTTGCGGTATGTTAATATTCGCAGGTAGATGGATAGATCCCTCATCGTTCTCTCGCACGGGTTACTTTCCGGGTGGTATGCTGTGGAGTTATATATTTTGATACCTGATGTTCTTATCTTATTTACGAAATGTTTGCCTTTGTGTATGGACGCGTTATCAGCCAAAATGGCGTCCATTTTACCATATTTCGGTATGAAATCGTCTAGAATTTTGCTTGCACAATTCGCGCTTGTTAGCCTCTTCATCGGGTATAATTTAGTGAATTTGGTAAATACGTCCACCATTACGAATATGTACTTCATTCTTGCCGTTCCCGTAGGCATTGGTCCATGAGCATCTATTGTGACGAGAGCTAGTGGTTTGTCGCGTAATATTGATATTGGTGGAGTGTCGTATTTCACGTTCATGGGTTTTGCTTTTTGGCAGATATACGTTGCCGTACTTTGTGCTGGATCCGAGGGATATAAAAATACTCCTCTATCGTCAAACACGTTTTTTCTGTTCCCCCGTGGATAATTGCTGTATGAAATGAATCAATTATGAAATTTTCAAGGACGCGTGGGGCGTATGTTCGCCATGTTGGGTGGTGTCTACCTTGAAGTTTATAAAGGATTCCATCACGTTTGCCATATAATCCTTTTGTGTCTTTCTGAATTTCAGGAGCTGTTGTTAACATTTTAGCAAGTTTGTCGTCTTCGTGTTGGATTTTCTTAATGTCCTTTATTTGTTTTGTCAGTTCTTTGTTGCCCTGCAGGTCTATTTTCAACACATGGACTTCTCTTTGTGTGTTACCTATGCATTCCGGTATGTCGCCTTTTGTTTTCAACCATGACAATGTGTCTGCGAAAATGTTTTGATTTCCTGGGATGTGTTTAAAGGTGACGTCATGCGACATAATTTCATGTATGTATCGGGAGATTTTGGTGCTTGTCAGTTTACAATTATTTATGAAGGAGAGGCTCACATGGTCCGAAAATATTGTTATTTTGCAGTTAAAGATGAAATCCTTAAATTTTTGAATCGCGAAAAAAATGGCTGCTATTTCCTGTTCAGTGACACAGGCTATCTTCTCCGTGTGTGTCAGGTTCCTCGATGCCGTGCTTATGACACATCGGTTTCCTTGGTCGTCTAGTTTACACAGGATTGCTCTAAAACCTTAACTTGATGCGTCGGTGTATATATAAAAAGTTCTGTCGCTGCGTGGGCGTTCTAGAAAGATTGCTTGTCCGAATAGCCCTTTCACCCTTTCGAAAATTTCTTTGTGTGCGTTCGTCCATCGCCATCTTGTGCCTTTCTTTAATAGTGCTCTCAGAGGTGCTATCTCCTTCGCATAATTAATTAGGAAGCGTGCCTCATATTGGAAGATGCCCAATACTCGACGTAACTGTCTAATGTTTTTCGGGGGTGGAATTTCCCTGATTGCTTTAATTCTATCTTTGTCTGGAGATATTCCTTTCTCCGAAATGTTGTATCCCAAAAATTTTGTTTCCAACTGGAAGAACTTTGTCTTCTCCAAATTCAAGGTCAGCCTATTTGTTCTCAGTCTTGAGATGACATAATCTAAATGTTGTGTGTGTTCTTCTATTGTCCTGTCGGGAATAATGAAGTCATCGACGTACTCTGTCAAGAATTCTTGCGCATGATCTTTAAATATTGCATACATGGCTCTTAAGAAACCACTTGCGCTCACTGATAAGCCGAAAGGCAATCTCGTGAATTCTAACACGCGGCCTTGGTACAAGAATCCGGTGAATTTTCTTAGGTGTGGAGGTATGGGAATTTGTAAATATGAGTTTGTAAGATCTATTGAGGAGAACCATTTCTTTCTTCCTATGCTGGCTAATGTTTGTTCTATACTGAGGGTCCTAAAGTGGTCGGGCATAATAAATTTATTGAGGTGTCTGGCATCTATGGTAATGCGTGCCTTCCCATTACATTTACGTACAATGCACAGAGGGTTTATGTAGGGCGTATTTGATTCCTGTATAATGTTTTGTTTTTGCATTTGTTTGATGGTTTCATCTACTGCTTGTTTTAAATTCATAGGAATGTTCCTACATTTGTAGCGCCAGGGATTGACTTCTTTTATGTGGAATTCGTAACAGAATGATGTACATAAGCCTGTTTTTTCTGTAAATGCATCTTTATTCTTCCATAAAACGGAGAAAAGAGTTTGTTTTTGGCTGTCGTTTAGTTGTGTGGTTCCCTGTACTTTGTCATTTATTTTGGTCCATATGTTTACGTACGGATCTGGTATTTCAGGGGAAAGTCTAAAGGTTGATTCTGTCTCTCCTTGTTGGAAAGGTGCATTTTCTCTTACGTCCAGGGAGCCGTTTCTTATAGTGATGTGTGGATAACTGGTTTCGTTTCGTCTACCTGGGTCCTCCTTGCTCTCGCAGGTGTATTCAAAATTATCCTCAACTTTATCGTCTTTATTTATTTCCTGGATTCTAAGTTCCACAATGTGAACACCTGCTTTTACCTGCACGTATTGCACAAAAAAGGTTTCTTTCTCTAATAGGTTTTCTGCCTCCGTTAAGTTAATGACCTGGTCAGTCAGCTGAGAGAACCCGATCGTTGCCTCTTCGTTATCTCGTCGTATAGTTAAATACCTGCCTGCATCGTTGATGTTGGCTTTAAATGCCTCTATAAAATCACTTCCTAAAATGATTTGGACTGCCAGATGTGGAATTATTAAGAAAATGAGTTCAACGTGCATTTGTCCTAAACGAAATGGAATCATTGTTTTTGAATGCGTTGTTTTTTTCTGCTGATGGCTGTCAAAATATATACATTCTTTGTGGGTAGTGTTTGTAGCCGTAAACCTTTCATTTCGAAGTCGTTAAAGAATTTTAAACTGCATACAGAAGCAGTTGCTCCTGTATCCAAGGTTGCCTGATAAATTTCTTCGTTTATGGTGATTTCTATTTGTGGCGTTTCTGCAATGTCCGGTTGTTTTATTTTTCCAGTCGTATTGTCACTTTCCGCCTCTGTCGCATCTGCCTGTATTTGTAATTTTGCTACAGCTTTGCTCTTGTTCCCATCTTGTTTCACATACCTCGGGGTCGGATTCGGGAACGTTATCCTACCCACATCTAGTTTTCCTGGTGGAGTGTGTTCGTTGCGCCGTTTAGAGATGTGTGTGTAGTTGGGACGAACGTCTGATTTGCAAACCATTTCTGTCGTGTCACTGCGCCATTGTTATTATATACTGTCGTTGGAGATGTATTGCCTGGGTTTTCTTGCTTTGACGTTTGCTGGTTTTCCCTACTGTTCATGTGTTCTGTCCGGTTGTCTGTCACGGCGGGTCGGTTTTCCTGGTAATGTCCATTATTGGTCCAATTACGTTCTGGTGGATTTTCTCGTGGTATGTCGTTCGTATAGGGTCTCCTATAAGCATTGTATCTTCTGTCTCTTGTTGTGTTCCTGTCGTAGACGTTTCTCCTTTGCTGGGGTCTTTGTGTACGTACCCAATGTACGTTATGTAGTTGTGGTTCCTGAAAATGGTGGGGATTTTCTCGGGTTTGTCTTTGGTAGCGTGTATTGTAGTTTCTGTGTTCAAAGGCGGGTACATGGTCTCTGTATCGTTCTCTATTCTGGGCGTTGTCATTTCTCCGGGCATTTCCTGTGTTGTATGCCCTGGTCCCACTAAGATTCGGTTCATTGTATACCGGTCTGCCCTCTCGTGGTGCTGTGTTTGTAGTCCGTCATCTGTGGTTGCAGTGCCGTCAGAAGTGCGATTGTCTCGTTTATAGTGTTCGGTCTTGCTACTATTAAATGGTTCTTTATATGTTCTGGGAAATGTTTTATCACGAGATTAATGAATTCGTGATCCTCTATCGGCGGATCAAGCATCTTACTCTGTTGTGCTAGGTCTAGAAAGTAGTCGACCATCTGTGTTCCCTTGTGCAGATACTTCCCTGTATTAATTTTGGTCAGCACAGCATATTGTGTGGCACCATTCCAATATTTGGTGAGAAAGTTTTGTCGAAACTCTGCATACCTGGTATGGTCACCAACTGCTAATCGAAACCACGTGAGTGATCGTCCCTGTAAGCCTTTCTTAATAATAAGCATTTTGTATTCCTCTGGGATGTTTTTAATAGTGAAATATGCTTCTACGTCCAGTATATAACGCTTCGCGTTGTCCCTGTCATCATTGAATGTTGGCACGGTTATTTCATTTAATAGGTTAAAATGGTAGGGGTATCCTGTATTTGCGCAATTATTGAAAATGCTACCCTGATTCACAGTATTACATGTATCTGTGGGGGCTGATGAAGGCGTGTTCTGGCACGAGTTCAACATCCCCTGCCTAACCGGTACGTTCGGAATGTCAGTACTCTGAGGCTGGTCATTTGTTATTCTGAGGTCGTTAATGGCCTCTTTGAGCACTGTCATTTCTTGCGTATGGTTTGCAATGGTTATTTGAGTTGACCGGTGAGCTGCGGCCGCCTGCGTCAGAGTTTCTTTAATTATTATGAGTTCAGACTGTGTCTGCTCGTGCCATTCCTTTTGTTTATTTTCTATACTGGCGCAGGTATTTCGCATCTCATCGCTCAACTGGGCATGCACATTATTACTAGTACTAGACATGTTATTTATTCTTTCTTTTATATTTACAATGTCCTGCTGTGCATCATGCATTTCTGTACGCATGTGTAGAAATTCTGCCTGAGTTGTGGCCTGTGCTAACCTAATGTTCTCTAGATGTCCATTTTGTTCCATTAGTTTACTTTCTAACTGGTTTCGTAAAGTTTGTGTTTGTTCTGCTATTTTCTTTTCTAGGGTCTGATTTTGCTCTAATATTTTTGTTTGTAGTCTTTGGGTTTGCTCTCCTAGTTCTCCTAATCTGGTCTCTAGGTTCTGACTTTGTTCTTATAACCTAGTTTCTATATTGTTCTGAAATTGTTGGAGCATCTGTTGCATTGTAGTTGTGAGGCTTACTACTGTTGCAGTACTAATGTCTTGTGCTGGACTGTTCATGTTTTGCTCCTGTGATTGTTCCGCCATTGTTACTTTTGTCGTTCTACCACTTCTCAGTAGCATATACTTAATGACAGTCTACGGATGCACTACTTGGCTGGCCCTATGCCTCTTCTCCTTGCAGAAAGATGTTTAAGGTGTACTTACTCGTGCTGATGTGTTGTTTTTACCTCCTTTGGCTCTGATGGTTGTGACGTCCCTGTTGTCGTGGTGGATGCCCTCGTCCCTAGCGTTCTTCTCCGTTGTCGTGATGTTGAAGTTGCAGTTGTTGCTTCCTGTTGTTGCCGTGGTCGGTCCCCTGGTCGTCGGCGTGCGTCTCCGGTGTCGTGATGCTAAAGTTGTATGTTCCTCGCTGTCGTAGTGCCGAACTTCAAAGTTGGTTTAGGAAACGCTGGGCGCCAGTTTGGTGTGGGTTCTTTTTTTTCGGTTCGTGGTCCTTTTGTGTGCTTGGTTAGGGATGGAGTGTGAAAGGTTTGACGGTGAGGTGGAAAGGTGGGTGTTTTGTCTAATCGTCGGTGAGCTGGGATCTCTTTCTCAGGGTTCGGTTATGAAAAGTCGTGTTGACCGTCTCTCAATTCCTTTATTTTTCTTTAGCCTGGCTTTCGTAGCTCTCTTGCTAACACTCGCGTTGTCTTCCTAATTTTCCTTTCCCCTTTACGATGTTTTTTTACGTTGCTTCGCTATTCCCTATATTTGCACTATCTTCAAGACCATAACTCTAAGTCGGACTGCGACATCTGATCCTACTTTTATCACAATAACGCGTCTTGTCCCCGTTGTACTCAGTACCAGCGTAACCTTCCAATAACACGGCTTCTCCCCGTCGTCCTCACTAACAGAGTGACGCTCTTTTTTCTGTCGTATTTTCAGCCTCTATCCTAGCTTTTCTTTCCTATCACCGCCCATTTTCTATTCCTTTCCTATTTTACGCCTATCACGTGGTTTACTCTACATTTTATTGGCAGGGTTTATTTCTTTAATTTTCTCTTATTGGTCACCTCCGTATGTCTTTTCTATGCAGCAGTACTATTCTCCGCCCCTCTGGGTTGTATGACCTCTCAGCGTCATAACGGTATTGTATCATGCTTGGCTGAGTTTTCCTTATACTTCGCATACCTTACTGGCGTCTTGATGTCGGTTCTATTGTTCTGCTTCCTGCCTTGTCTATGTGCCCAGAAGCAACTCCTGTCCAATTTTTCCTTCATTTATATTATATTGCTATTTCGAATATTCTTTTTAACTTTGTTTCTTATATCATTTATTCCCTTTTTATTCCCATTATGCTTATTTATGATCTCTACTGTTGTATTAGTTTCTAGTGATCTTTTCCCTCTTGGAACCTGAGGTTTCTGCTTCAAGTACCAGGGCTCAAGTGTATTTAGGGAGTTCTGGAGCCGTTTATGAATGATTCATGGCTGTCCCAGCAGACTTCCTTCTTTTTGCTTTTTGGGTCGCTGTATATGTACCGGGAGCTGCCTGTGATTGGATCGTGTTGTTCGTGGCCTCGATCTAAGAGTGGGTGGTGCTTAGTCCTACTGACGACTGATTGGAGTGGGTGGAATCCTTGGTTTTAGCTTTTGCTAACGCTGTAGATCATATCCTGTTTAGTTTTAGGCCTTCTTCTTTACGATTCATGTTATTTTCAAGTTTGTAACATGAATCGTGAAGAAGCCCTAAAACTAAACAAGATATGGACAACAGCGTTAACAAAAGTAACCATAAAGCATTTTACCGAAGTCCACAAATACTGGGTGTTTAGAGTTATTCGCTTTGCGATATCTAAATTGTTGCCAGTCGCACAATTTGAGACAATAAGTTGTTCATAAGGGTCTCACTGGCACTTTGGTGTTATTTGAACACCACGACAATTGCTTAGTTTTGAATACCTTCAGCCAAAGTTTTTAAAGTAAAAATTTTAATAAACCAAAAGTTAGTGGTGGTTCCTTATCACCACGTATCTTACACCTCTGTCCGCTCTTATGCTCCCGTCTCACAAGAAGAACAATCACTGGCTGGCCTCGTCAATTTCCGGAACACCGAAAGCAGAAGGGTAAGTATTAAATGCAAAATTTATCAGAGTATGAATTCTGCCTGTCCTTTAAAACGTAAAACGGCTTACAAATTCATTTCAACAAATGGGCCACGACAATCCAGTAAGACAAGGGTAGCATCAGTTTGTTGTGTGTAGCGAGCCTGAGCTAGCATACACAACACGAAACGTGCCATTGAAATTATTTAATTGGTTGACACAGCCTTCGCGAAAGACGCCGGACCAGTAAGTATGTCAGAAAATAAAAAACAAAGCACGATTCATATTTATAAACGGAACTAAAGAAAATAGGAATTAATTTTTGTAAATGGCAAAGCGATATATTGATGATTAATTGTTTGGTTCTTATGGTCTGAAGGAGACACCATCTGATATAATTTGATATGCGTCAAATTTTCGAAACTAACAGTCAATCAAGTTACATGGTAAAGTTGTTTAATTTGTTATTAAAACTGCTATCGCGTTCTGTTTCGATCCCTGTAGGAAAACTGGCTCAACTTTACCCGATCAATGCATCGTTAATTACAATTAACGGTTCAGGTGAATTAACACAACAATAACCGTAATCACAGCTACATAAACAAACAGAAGCAACACACAATCATGTGCTATTGCTATTACTCTCTATCTCTCTCTCTATCTCTCTTCTCAACACGGTTAGGCCATTTAGGCTGTTCTGGCTCCAAGGTCTTGCTCCTCCACTTTTCCTCGGCCTTCCTAGATTTTTTCGTCCTTGTGGTTGGTAATTATATGCTAGTTTAGGAATTGTGTTTTTCTCCTGTTTAGATGCTGCTTCCAATTGGTTCTATATCCTATTATTATTTTACTTAAATCTTATATTTTTAATTGTTGTCGTCTTTCATCATTTGTTTCTTTTTTAGTCTCATATATACAGCTATGCCTCTAATGAACTTTATTTCTGCTTTTTGTATATTTATTTTATTTTGTGCCATCATTGTCTATGTTTCCGAACCATGCGTCATAATTGGAGCAGCCATTGCTTTATACAATTTTGCTGCTGAATCTTTTATTTCTTTATTCTATGGGGATCTCTTTATTGTATCTGTTATGTAATTATATTTATTTAATTTTTATCGATGTCTCTTTCCGATATGTATCATATTTCACACCCGAGGAAACTAAATTTTGACACCTTTTCAATAGCTGTATTTTCTAGAATTATTTTAGACCAAAATAGTTGAATACCTCTATATGTTATTGCTTTTGTTTTGCTTATAGTTATTTCAAAACTGTATGTTTTAGCTACTTGATATAAGATATGTGTCATTCTTTGAAGGTCATTCTCGCTTTTTGCTATGAATATATAATTATCTTTCAAAACCATTGTTTTTGCTGTTCTTGACCCTAAATTGATTTCCCCTGTCGTTCGCTGTTTCCATGATTTCAATATTTCCTCTATTTATAGTACAAAAAGAGTGGTTGACATTGGACACCCCTTTTTGAAATCGATATTGTCGCCGGCGCATTGTTGATTTGAGGCGGCGCGGGCAACGAGATCAAAGAGACGAGCAGTGCAGTGTGGAGATAAAAGCTCGCCGAAGCGGTGGGGGGAAGGAGACGTATTTCTAGAGAGTTCGTCTTTCTTGTAGCACCGTCCTGATTGTTGAAGAACATTCCGGATAGTGAGTAATTTATAAAAAGGGAGCCGCCGCCCGCCTGAGCAGTCAGTTGGCAATTGAACTCGCGTGTGTAATTAGCTGTGTTTGTGGTCAATGACCTTGCAAGTTTAATGGGGTATGTGACGTAATTCTGGACTGTAAAGGTTGATAAAAAGTGTGTCTCTACGCAAATAAACAATTTTTACTGTCTGTAACCTGGACTTTTAATTCCACGAGGTGACAAGTCACAATATTGTTTCTCGGTTATTTATCGTTACTTTCGTTTCCGACTATAAGTATATTATTGCATTTGATTAATGTCTTTGTTATTACTACTTTCTCTAGGATTTCCAGTAATGTTATTCTAGATATTTTACATAAGGCCTTTTTGTAATTTATACAGAAAATGTGCGTTCCTAGTTTAAATTATTTTCCTTTTTCAGTTATCTGTTTGAGGGTGAAGACATCTGTATAACTTCATCCTTTCCTAAAATCTGTCTCTTCTTCAATAAACGTGTTTCAACTATTCTTAATAATCTACTATTTATAATATTCGTATACATTTTATAGGTTGAGCAGAGTATGGTAATTCCTTTATAATTTTCAGGTTTATTTCTAACACGTTTTCTTTAAAGGGTACCATTTTCTCCTATTTTCCATTCTACAGAAATTTTTGGGTGTCCAACATTTATTATATAAATTTAATAATCTTGCCTGAAAATTATCTGGAGCACATTTTAGTAATTGGGTAAAAATATCGTCTACGCCACACTCTTTATTGATTCTACTTTGTTTCAAAACAAGAGTGCGCTATCACAAGGCTACTAATATTCTTTAGTAAAACTAAAAGGAGAAAGTCACATTTATTCCGTGTGTGGAAGATGCTCTGATAACTGTTGACTGGCTAAAATTAAAACGAACTCTCCCAAGCCACTGAAGAATGCGGTGGCAAATTTATTCCATTACTTTGCAGGTTATGTCGACCACTATCCTCCAAACTGATTAACATCACTAGCGATTAATCGCAAATGTGTATGCTTTGGAAATGTTTTTCCTTTTCTACTACTTTTGCGCAGCAGAATTAAGCATAGATATAGTGTTCCTGTACTGTGTAATTGAAGGTGGAAGAAACATGTTCAGTTATACTACTCCAGAGTAGTTTACAAGTACACCATGAATATATTTATATCAATCTACTTAGGAAAACTGAAGGCTTACTCTAATAATGATATATTTGGAGAGCAGCTGATCATATTGTCGCGAGCCGTTATTTACGATCGCGCGGCTAGTGCAGACAAAGGAACTGATAGGCGGCTAGCGTTCACAAAGAGCCGACAACGAACGATAAACAAGATAAGCGCCGATAAACAAGAGACGGATAGTTTATCCCAGAGGTGAAAAACTTGCCGGTACCGATATAGTTGCATTCTAGAACATTCGTGTCTTTTCTAGTGACATGTTAGAGAAAATTCGATAACAGTCTGAAATTCATGAATGGGTGTAAAAAAAGAAGTCATGGCTAGTGATCAGACAGATATGTGTAACGAGAGTGTAGCTGTAACACGAGAGTCAGCTGTGGAATGTTGTAAACTGAACGCTGTGTGTTCTTGTCATCGACCTTGGAGGACTGTGTACAGTATGCGCAATTTTTCTTGAGCGTTCGTCTCCCAAGTCCTCACTCGGTAGGTTTCGGCTAACTCCGTAAACACAGATGATAACTTAGAAACATGAAATGCGCTATACTAGTACATTATACTAGTACACTCTGACCTCTAGTGATTAATATGCTAAGCTTTTATGCGCGCTTTTTGTTTTCTGTGTGCATTCGTTTTGTGCAAGTTTGAGGTTAATTACTATAGCTCAATAGCTTAACCAGTTTGTAATTATGGCTGAGGGCACACCAACCTCATCATATGTACCTTCCGAGCAACGAACTCCGACTCGGAAACATGCACGTACAGTCGTGCATAGTGATGGCCGCAAAAAAAAAGGTATCGAATGTTGCAGAAAGTTGCGATATAGAAAAGGATAACAACCAGCTAATGTTTCCACTCAGCAAATCAACAGAACGAGCTGCTGCTTATAAAAGAAAAGGCGTCAGCACAGTTAGGCTTATTAAATCGTTTTTTTTTTTTTTACATCTCATCCCAATGAATCTCCAAAAACACCAGGAAAAAGCAGGTAAGGCTGTGATCTGTGTACGGTGATGATTAATAGTGATGTTTTCTTTCTTCTTTTCCCTTCAATCCTATTGTTTTTGGCTTCCTACTTTTCCTTATATCTTTCTTTCTCTCTTGCGCTGAACCCTTTGTATATTTCTACATAGCTTTCTATTTCCCTCCATTGCCAAAGCTACACCGGTATTTAATAGAGGCCAACAAACCTAGGAGCAAGAGTTACCTATGTTGTGGATGTTACGGTTCTCGAAAGTGAACCTCCTTATAATTGTGATCTGAATGCGATTGAACTGGCGTGTGCAAAAATAAAGGACCTTTTCAGAGGAAACAACGTTACTGGTTATATGTCAGCCACAAATCTGCACAAACTTGCTATAGAAGCATTCTCTTCTGTAACTGCGATGGATTGGGAAGGATACTGCAAGAACTGGAAGTGAAATGTTGGAGAAATAATGGTGTAGTTGAAAATGCGATTCATGAAATTATCAACAGATCAGAGGATGCTAGCGATAAAACTGATGCATTGGACTCAGAAATCGAAGAATCACAAAGCGAATGAGTGAGTATTTATGGCTGTCATATTTGTTTACTGTTCTTATGTGTTTCATAAATAGTAAGTATATAAGTATACAGCTTGTAGAATCGAGTTCAATTTAATGTTTGTCCACAGATCTCACACTTGCGGCGCATATCTTCACTTATCTTACACACTATTTTGCTGAACTGTGCTTTTCAAGGTTGACCACACTGCAGAAACAAAACAGCGTTAGCTCTCGCAAATTCCCCTCTACCCGCACTACCCTGTAAATCCAGCGCTCTTCTTATCTTGCGCGTACTGTATATGTGATGTAATGTTGTTACGTGAGAATTGAACAGTGTATTTCGACGGAAATAAGGAACATTTAGAATTTTCGGTAAATTGGACTTTTAATTCAACGAACCCACAAAGTCACAATATGCTGAACGGATATGGCAATGGCCCATAGCAGAATGTAAAAGGATATTGTGTACGTATTAGTTACTGCAAATGTTATGAATTTATTTTTATTAATACTACTAAAGTTGACTCCATATATTACTGCCAATCACTTGAACGTTATTTTAAAATAATTGCAGTGAGATTGGTTGACTTCATGGTAAACATTGAATAATCAAAACATTATAGCTTTTTATTTGAATAAACTGAAATCTGGCGCTCTACAAATGTATATAAACATCTAGTGCTGCATATAGCATTATTTACTAGCAGAATATGTTTCTATAATTATCTCTAGATAATAGGAGCTTGAATTAAATGGTAGAACTGGGACATCCAAAATGTGTGCCAACATTTTTATACTTATTCACTTTAACGTCATCTGATAATAGAGTTACACGTTTGTTTTACTTAACAAGGCGACAATTACCAGGTTAATATCACAATGTTGTAACGGGAGTTTTTGTTTGAAATAAGTTTTGTTTTCTAAACTGAGTATTGGTGGGTCATGTAAGGACAACATAAAAAAACTGATGAACGGTTATTAAGGAAAAGAATACCAATAATCTTGCTTGATGTGAAAAGATTAAAAGTTTTGGATACAAGAAGAGGATTAATAATCTTCATAAGGAGATGTGTTCTGTAATCTTGTAAGTGATGAGTAGACGTGCAGGAATAAGGAGTTTTATGTAATTAATGGAATCCTTTTATTAAAGAAGTAAGAATTTATCTATATGATGGAGGTAACCTGCAATGATTGACTAGGAAAGAAAGTTCAAGTAAAGTGTAATCCAGATAATACAACTAATTATTATTTGTTACAAAATGGACTTCTCCAAAATTGTATTTATTTCACTCTGAACCACACCTGAAAAAAGAGAGCTCATGACCCTTATTTAAAATAAGATGATACAATTGGTGACCAGAGGAAACTGATAGCCGCAAAAAACTCAGAAAAAGAGAAATAATTGTGCATCCAACATAGAAATTTTACTTCATATTGCGCCCGAAGGTGTGGTTTATTAAGATGGAGATAATTAACTACGAATAGAAATTTCGTTAGAATGCTAGTGAACAGGAATTTCGTTCCACGGTAGTTCCACATTCCACCAAGTTTAAGCACACTTAAAAACCAGCAGTTTGGGCCGGGTTTGAATTGTGGCCTTGGAACCACTAAAATGTTACTACAAAGAATAAACATCCTCGGGAGATGAATTGCTGCTCTGTGGCAGGGGTTAGCGCAGTGAGCGATGCTGCTGCTATATACTATACTTCCGAGATGCAGAATAATAGGGAGAATTTACAACGTCAAAATTTTAATGAGCAGAAATACAATCTCTCGCTTTTAGACAGAAATGAAGAAAAATGTTAGTTAGTTAGTTAGTTACTAACACTCCCCACATGGCAACCTTGGCCTTCGGGGTAGCCTCACCCCACCAAGTGATGACCGGACCCATTTCTCAGGTGGAGGCATCCAGAGGGCGGTGTCCATTACCTCCGATGATAGGGTGATAGTGAAGATGGCGGTGAGGTGAGAGGACCTACAGTTTTTACCGTGGACTCCGAACCACGTTGGGCATAGGGGATACTTCACGTGTACTAGACAGAGGTGAAGGCGTGGATAGGGCCGACTTAAAATCGCCAACCCCAGAGCCGGGAATCGAACTCGGGACCCTTAGAACGGGAGCCGCGAACGAAACCACCGCGCTACCCCGGCGCCCTGAAGAAAAATGTTTAGTTCAAAAGACTTCTATGCTTATGTTAATATTAAAAGAACTGAAAAGGAAAGTTCTCTGTTCTAATGGGGCTGAAACAGCGTTGTTATTTCTCGTTTAAAATGTCTTAGTTTTGTATACTGTTTTACTCAGCATCGCAGGTTTCCGTACAAAAAACCGGCCCTTCTGGCCGTGGTCGCTAGAGCATATTGTGACTTTGTGGGTTCGTAGAATTAAAAAACCAATTTGCATAAATTCTAAATGTTCTTTACTTCCGTAGAAATAAACTGATCAATTCTCACGTAACAACATACGTCACTTAAACAACACAAACTTCCAAGGTCCATGATAATAACAAACAGCTCTCGCTACAACATTCTTGTTAACACACCTCACAGCTGATACTGCTCGCCTCGTGTTTTACAACCCACGACTCACTCTTGTTTCACAACTCTTCCTTTGCGAGTCGGCGCCTTCTTAAATACGTCATTGATAAATTCGAGACTCATCCAGAAGAACAAAGAAACCGAATATTCTATCACATTCCAGAAGCGACACTTAATCTAGGCCGGGAATTCCTTTATCACAGCTATCTTTGTTTGCCGGCTCGTTCCTGTACACTAGTCGCACTATCGTTAACTGCTTATGCAAGCTCTTTATTACCGTGAAACATTATACCCCGTTTGTTTTCTGTTTGTGCCGAAATTTTTATGCCCGTTGCCGCGACAATATGTCTATAGCGCTTCCCGCGTAGAGGGCTCACGGGTTCGAGTCCCGCCTTGGGCATAGCTGTTTACATGCATAGTGTATATGCGTAAAAAGTGCAGAAAACAAACAGTAATTAAACGGAAGTAATAAAAATGATAAAATAAGGAAAAGAAGATATGTACCTATACATAGGTATGTATTTTATAATAATCACAAAATAAGCAACACACATAAAACTGGTGAAATAAAGACAGGAACTACCATAATCTTTTATGGTCATCGTCGTCGTCGACCTTGTCATGCTCGTCATCATCATCATCATCATCCCCGTCCTCGTCCTCGTCATCCTCATCATTATTATAAGAAAGTTGGTAAATATGGAATTTGCTTTCTCCCTCTCTTTCTATTAAATACGGCAATTGGTTGCTACTGGAACGATTCCAGGAAAATCCATGTAATTATCAATGCAAATTAATGCAACAACTTAATTATCATTAATTATATAAAATTTCTCATTGTTGGAAACGCACACTGAGCATTGATTGTATAAATTCTGACAAATATGTAATACCAAAACATTTTGCTCAAATTTATAATTATCTCTAAATTTTAGTTATTTCTTTAAAAGGTGACAAACATAGATCTGATAATCATGATTAGAAGTCAGCTTGGGACCATGCAACGCATATAGTACACTTTATCCAGGTTTCACCTTCTACATATGAAAATTTGCTATCGCAGAAATGCACTGAAAATATCCTTATCCTGAAACTTCAGCAACATGGGTTTCAAATTCACCGTCGCTGGAACCATCGTGAATGGGAAACTGTTCTTCAGAGCTGAGGTATTCTCCAGAACGGCTGTAGACACCTAAGACATTTCACTTGTTTCCTTTGGATTTGGTCTTCTCTCTCGTGCCCCTGCTGCTGCCGTAGCAACTGTCCTTTGTGAGACGACCACAAGCTTTCTACAAAAATATTTCTTCCTCGCAACAGCTAAGACGAGAGAAATTTGCTGTGGAGTAATCTTCTCCGCGGAAGTACTTCGTGTTTTTAGCTAGAACTCATTTGTTGTCAACTATTCTGGGTAGTAGCAATGAAAGAATGTTTGCGGAATGAGTTGCTATTAAGGAAATATATTTCAGGTGTCCTATACCCACTTACGATATTTTGACTATTGGCGCATTTAAATAGCTTCTCCCAAATAGCTTAGCAAAATCGAACTGTCTGCGAGATGTGCCTGCATGCTTCAGCCAGATCCTAGCCTCTTCATTGCACTAGTTAGGGTTTTGTCGATTGGTTTCAACTTATGTGCCATGTGGTGCAAGACATATGGATCAATCACATCGAATTTCCTAATGGACGTATTGTGACCATCTGGATTAGAATTGGAGAACCGATTATACTAGTAGCCTAAAATATTAATAACTAGAACATAATATTTTATATGACAGTAAAAAGGTATACAAAATAAATTAGAGGAATAAAATAATTTGTTCATTTTGGAAATATAATAAAAAGAATGAGTATATAAATATTAATAAAAATAATTTCTTTAATAATTTAATGAATTGCAAGTGTAAAATTTAAGAGTATTTAAATAAGCTTATTTGAATAATATTTATATATTTATAAAAGAAAAAAATGCTGGTTACCAGTATTTTAAATATAAAATGAAAAATAAAAGAAATTGTTAGAATAGCTGGAAAATATCTCCAGTTTTTGTATCGCTGGACACCAGTGTTATAGTTTTTCTTTTAATTATATATTATTTCGTTGTCTTGAGTTAGTACTTAAGTAAGGAGGTAAAGATGTTTTGTAGAATTTTGATATTTAATATGTGTTACATTTTGTTAGGATATAGTTAAATATTTTTCTCTTGTTTTTGGTTTTAAAGTAGAAATATTTAGAAATAGTTATTTTTTATCTTAGTTCAGAAATTGAGCTGTTTGTTTTTCTAGTTTTAGATCTTTCGCTGGATAGCAGTATAGAATTTAATATTATTTCAGTTTTTCTGAGAAGTTAGATTTTCTTAGATATTAGGTATGTTTTGTTTTGTTACTGGTTTTTTTCTTTCAGTTTGTTTTTGTAATTAATCTGAAACAATTATGTATACTACATCTTCATGTGTACTATGTGTATTTTGTAAATAAATAGAAAATATGAATATATGCCCCGGTATAGGTTACAAGGTGCCAGGATGGTCTATTCAGATTTTTTATACTAGTAGCTATCCATTTAGTTAGAAAATCTCCAAATCAAGCTCTAAATAAGTTGTCTGCCTGTCTGGATGCACTTGAAAGGATGACTAGCTCCAATGGCTCCTTGTGTAGCACCTCTTTGAGTTGCCAGATATTGAGCTTTCTCGGGTGTATACAGGTAACGTGTACTCCTACTACTACCGATTGTGCAGTTCCAAGAAGAATCTCACTCTGGATTATATAGAGGTATGTTTATTGCATAAGCATCAAACTCGCCAGAAGTGTCTTTCGTAAGACTCTTTCCTCTGAGGGGAAACAAACCACTCGGAGTATTGCTGGTGCTAGTGTAGGTGTTGGTGGTAGAATATTCAGAAGTTGTTCATGTTTTAATGTGCTGTCAACACTGGCTGGCGCTTTTAAATAGATGCGATATCTGCGTTTCCGTTTACGACCTTGGTCATGGTCTACTTGTGTAAAGCTCCATTGCCTCGAATGTTCGAAAACCTTTCGTTTACTGCCTCTCTTCAAGCCAAAATAAAAGTAGTTCTTGTAGGCAGCAAAGAACTTCGCTAAGTTCGTCTACCCGGGATCATTTTAAACTATGTGGCATTGTAGCGCGTATATCCTTACTCGCTAACCCCCAGTTAATTTATGCGCGCGCAAGGGAAACATTCCTGATGTGGACAGATTGCTATCCATGCTTTTTCTTCTTGTGGCAAATATGCTTAGAGCGTACGAAAATCCCCCGATAGTTCCTGCGTTTGATTCTAATTATTATGAGCAACCATAATCTACTTTGAAATGAGTTTTAATCTTACGGCAGAGGTCTTAAAGAGCATATTGGCCCACATTCTCCTACTTTAACTACTTCGTGGACGTTAAAACCTCTTGCACGGACTCAATAAAGACAAATATCGTAATGCAGCTTACATCCAATAGCGATATACAATTCCAATGCTATATGGAATAGAAATATGGGGGACAGAGAAAGGATGGAAAGTGTTAAGTGTTGTAAACAGACTACTTTGTAATCTTGTTTTAAGTTTACCTAGATCCTCACCAAATGAGGCGGCTTTATAGAAATTAGGAAGATTAGGTTACAAAAGCAAGTTGATGGAAAGGAAACGTAAATATTGGTTCAGAATATGGAATTTACATGCGGAAAATATAGTTAAACCGTGTTTGGTAGCACAAACAAGAACAAAAGGGAGAGAGACTTGGATATATAAAATTCAAAATATTTTACAGGAAATAGGTATGGGTTCATTATGGTTAGATAGTGGAAGAATAGAAAAGGGATTCTGGAAAGAAGTAAAAACAAGAATTGGAGATATTGAAAAACAAGAAATATGGGCTAATCTTAATAACAAAAGATCTCTGAAATTATATAAAAAACTGAAAAATGATTGGGGCAGAGAAAAATATATTGACATCTGTGATAAAGTAGGAAGAGAAGGGTTGGCATGGTTTAGAACAGGAGTAATATACTTAAGGGGTATAAGGAATGGATATATTAAGGGAAGATGTCCAATGTGTGAAAAAGAAGATAGTACTTGGCATTATATTTTTGATTGTCAGAAAACAAAATATTGGAGAGATGAATTTTTTTGCATAAGTGGGAAAACATATCAAGTGAAATAAGAGGCAAAAGAATCTTGAATCTAAGAGCAGAAGAAAACATAATAAAACTGGGAAAATTTATTGGCAAGGTAAGACAAAATTGGCTTTGGAAAACAGGGAAGACTAATAAGAGCAACTAGGGAAACTAGATAATGTATAAAGGGAAACAAACATATAGATCCCAAGTTTTAAAATGCTCCATTATATACAAAACTTGGGTTAATTATTATTGGGCACGGGAATATGCAACTCCAAAACAAGCAGCAATTTTACTTATTTATTGATTGATTTATGTATTGATTGATTTATGTATGTATTGATTGATTGATTGATTTATGAATGTATGTATGTATGTATGTATGTATGTATGTATGTATGTATGTATTGATTGATTTATGTATGTATGCATGTATTGATTGATTGATTTATTTATTTATTTATTTATTTATTTATTTATTGATTGATTGATTTATTTATTGATTTATTTATTGATTTATTTATTTATTTACTTATTTATTTATTTACTTATTTATTTATTTACTTATTTATTTATTTACTTATTTACTTATTTATTTATTTATTTATTTTGAAATTTACGTCCTCCAATGTTAAATCATATCGGACGCTGAATGGAATGGGTGAAATGATGCTCAAATAAGCCCAAGGTCCATAGAGCTTAGAGTTACCCAACATTCGTCTTTCAGGATACGGGAACACCCCGGTTAAAACCTTATCCAAGTAACTCACCCTGACCGAGATTCGAACTTGGGACCTCTTGAACGTGAGGCAGACATGCTGCCACCACGCTACCGAGGCAGGCAATAAGCAGTATGTAAGATATTGTATTTATGATATATTAATTACGTTATATATGTATTAAGTTGTATATGCTACATATTGTAAGAAGAAATTGGAAATAAACTAGCTGAAACAATATACAATTCCATATTTTGATATCACGCTACACCCTAAAGAGAGAGCAAGGGAATTACTTTCTTTAAAGTTAAGTGGTCCGTTCCTTGGCCTGATTGTGAATTTGTATTCAATGATGCCGATACGACCGTAGAATTTCTCTTAGGCAAAGTCAGTTTTACCTGAGACCGTATGCTTTCAATTGAGGGTATAATTTTTAACACGTTTTTATTAATATCTGGTGAAAAGCGAATTCTTTTGCTCCTTCTGCAGATACTCGCAAATCAACAAGAGCAATCAAGCGCGCTCTGCAGCATAGGCGGTAACGTGCCTGCTTTACGTTCAAGGTATCCCAAGTTTGAATTTCGGTCAGGGTCAGCTATCTGGATAAGATTTATTACGGTGTTTTTCCTTATCGTGAAAGAAGAATGTCGGCTAACTCTAAGGTCTTTAGTCCCTGTGCCACTTTCAGCATTATTTCACATATTGCATGCACCATCCGATATGACTTAGCGTTACAGCTGCTAAATTACAGAAACGAACATTCAAAGAGCGTGCTCTTTTTCACCTTTAAAAGTAAAGTTGACCGTTTAGGTCGAAGTTCTATTTGTTAGTTAACATTGATAGATCGATATGTGCCCTGTTCATTTGTAAAGGTCCCACCACTGTGGACTAAATGGTCTCTGAAGCTTTCATTGCTTGCTGTTTGTGTGTTTACTAAGTCAGATGGCTGTGTAGTAAAGTGTGAGGCTTGGATAAGGTAAATTCCAAGTTAAATTGCAGTTGGAGGCGCAAATTCAACCCTGCGTTTTCCTTCAATTTTCCAGGTCGCTAGGCGAATACTGGATGAGTTTTCTGTAATGTTAGTGGTGGTGGTAGTAGTGGTGGTAATGATGGTAGTGGTAATTAGTAGTAGTATTTTTTAATAGTAAGAGAAAAAATCTTCTTAGACGCCGCATTGCATGGCGAGTTGGACTCTTACCAACTAAAAAACCCTTACTCACACAGCATACCATCTGGGACCGCAATAATGCATAACTTCAGCATAGTAGCATTTAATAAAAACCGCGCTTCCTTAAGTCAACTTTTAATCCTTTAAAGTGTACTTAATCTACCACCTTCCTTTCATCATTTCCCTTAGTTGCAAGTATATGCCTAGCTAACTGCTTCACAGTGTTTCATGACTACTTATTCATCATCATAACGGTACATAAGTTTCCTATTGACAATTCCACCTCTAGTTTGTAATTTACTTGCCGTCTGTTTCCCTCCCATCGTGGGCAGTAGAAAAAAAGTGTGCTATACCGAGTCTTGTACATTACAGTATGTACCGCTAGTGGTGTCCTGCTTTCCCATTCTAAGGGCATACCCTTTAAACCTTCCATGGCCGGTTAAAACTTGAGCAATAAAGTAATCAACATCCCGATGTGGACATAGCAACCATTTTCTTACATCTGGAATTATTTACTTTGGTCCATTGTCCCACCAGTATACTCTCCACCCATATCTTTTGCCAATCGTCTACAATTTGGTTTCTAATCCTTAGTTTTAGTTCAATAGAGTGGTAATCGTTCGATGCACTTATGAGCTGCCTTTCTTTCGCCATAAAGTCAATTGGGCTGGCTCCTGCTATTACTTGCAGCGCCCTGTTTGATACGGTCCTATACGCGCACACTGTGCACAACAAAACCTTTCTCTGTACTCTCTCCAATATTTATACATACTTCTTCTTTTCTAGTGCGGTATACCAGATCGACGCAGCATAAAGCATTATAGAATATACTACACCACATAGCAATTTCCGCTTTATTGATCGAGGTCCTCCAATATTAGGCATTAGTCTTGCGAGTTGAGAAGCACTCTCTCCTGCCTATTTAGCAGCAGTTTCCACACGTTCCCCAAAGGTTGTGTTTTAATCCACCAAGGCCCCTAAGTATCTGATAGCCTTCCTAGGCACTATGGCGGTCTCATTCAGCATAAAGCAGCACAAGCAGCAGCAGCAACAGCAGCAGCACCAGCACCAGCACCAGCACCAGCACCAGCACCAGCACAGGCACCACCAGCAGTAGCACCAGCAGCCAGGAATATGTAGAGAATGGAATAGCAGAAAAAGTAGAAAATGATTTGAATGTGCAGAGCAGTTGGATTTTCTGTCGGTAATGGAAATGTTGAAAAGCGTGGTGGATCAGCTGGGAGAAAATTTATAAAATAGCTAACATAGCTTAAGAGAAGTGAGAAGATAGTCCACAGCATATCAGAAATAACCGAAGCGCGGAGAAAATTAAGGAGTGAATAATTCGTATTAGAAATAGTAAAAAATAGGTAAGAAGGTAGCCAGAAAAAGGAACAACAGGGATTAGGAACGAAGCTAGAAAATCTGCAGCACGTATTCGTACGACAGTTGAAACTAGAAATTTAAACCAACCAATTACAGTTTAGAACTTACACACCTGATTCACACAAAATTCAAAATATAACCATAGAGGGGGAAATCCAGGGAATGGTGGATCGGCGATTTTGATAACTGAGACCCTGTCTGTCGGTTGGGTCCTAGTGAAGTCACGACTTTCCAGGTGGCGAATGAGGTACCAGATTACAATTGAGAATAAATCGATCATGGAGAAGTCGAGATGTTTTCTTCACTAATCACACCATATCCAGTCAGAACGTATCCCAGACCCTGGAACGGAAGTGATTCCATGCAGAGCGAACCCTGAGAAAAAACCCTGACCTGTCAGGTATACCTCCCCTATCCGTAACCCTCACCTGTCACCTTCCCTACATTATGTGGTGTTGAGTCAGGCATGGATTCGTTGTTAGCGCGCTGATATCTCCTGTTATTAATCTGACTGCGAACGTTGTACTGAGCGAGCACATTCCAATATCTCCGTAAGAATGCAGTTCTAAAATATTCGTACTGCGTGTATTCTCCGATTGTTAGACGAAACCAGCTTAAAGCAGACCCAGTTAAGCCCCTCTGAATTATAATCATTTTATTATTGTCGGGTGTCCCTATCAATACAAAATAAGTCTCAATATCGTTAATAAACTGCTTCGCATTGTCGCGAGCGCTATCAAACGTCGGCAGAGGAAGTTCATTAAGAAAAGTCATGGGCATTGACGGAGAATTTTCTATTGCCTTGAAGAGTTCAACCTGAACTTTGCTATATTGATTCTAGGTACTTCGAGTCTGACATAACTTCTTGGAAATTCAAATCTTATTATTAACGTTTCCTTAGCTATTCTCTACAAACTTGGCACAGAAAATTGTCTCTACCAGTTTATTTCAGCAGAAATCTGTTGTATACGACGGATTTAAATGGAACGCGTCTACACATATGACATCCAAAGCGAAGCTGCCTCTGATAGTGAAATAGCTTTTCCTGACCATGCAATATTTTACATTCTACGAAAACATCTTAATATATCCTCTAGCAAACTGTCGGTTATTAAATTCTTTCTAGAATATATTCGTTGTGAAACGTATCATCACTCGTACAAGTAGTCTGCAATTCTATGAATACTCTGTTGTTCAACAACCATCATCGTGTAAGAGACTAGACTTCCAAGTAACCTCTTATATCATAAGATCGCAACTGCTGGAGTTCAAGGTATGATCCAATTGGGTTCCTTCCCACATTAGAATATCATTTGGAAGGAATTGGCCGACACAGCCGCTAATGAAGGCACTCGACCACATTTTGGTTCACAGAATTGTAAGTTCTAACAACTATATTTTCTAAGCCATATCAATCGTAGCTTATTCTGCTAACGGAGAAAACATTGGAGCTATATATAGAGAAACAGTTACACGACATTTCCGTCATTCCACATACCTGTCATGCATTTAAATATTTTCAGATGAGATCAATTAATGATGGCGCCCTTAAAAGTTGGTCATACAGCCGTAAGCCATAGCCAGCAAATAACAGCCAAGGAATATCTCTCTTATACAGCCAGTGCCATTATGTAGTAACAATCGAACATATGGGTGGAAACCGAGCCATTGTATAATGAAAGAATGGAAATTCCCGGTCTGAATCCAAATAAGTTAAAAGGACTACCTATCTAATACCATACAAATCACTTTATATGAACCTCAAATTCAGTTCACAAAGGTTATACAATGACAAATAAAATTAATCTCTTTCCTCTCAAGTAAAAATATATCACTGTAATAATACATAATCATTATGATAAAGTTATATAACAAAGTCGTATATATCCGAAATAAATATATAATTTGCTATAACTTTTATTTAGGGAGCTTGAAAACACGTATTCCCATTAAACTCTCATTATCAAATCTTGGGTGCAATGTGGCACTTATCTACCACGTAAGTGGTAGAGGAATTAACCCAGGAAGATTACTTAATCTTGATATTTACCAATATTGCACTGACATTTTATGATCTAGACCACTGGTGTGGATACTAGGGAAATGAGTCTAATGCTCCTATGATATCTTAATGAATTTATTGACTTTTTGATTGTTAGTTGGCATTCAGTTTTGGCCTCTATGTTTATGAAGGACACCCGTGAAGAGATAATCCTTAATTTTGCATGGATAAGCTTTAAGCTAATCTTAACATGCCCAATAGCCAATACTATTGTGCCTTTGCGGTTTCGTAGAATTAAAAGTCCAATTTGCCGAAATTCTAAATATTCCTTATTTCCGTATGAATACGCTGGTCAATTCTCACGTAACAACATTGCATCACATATACAACACAATCTTCCAAGGTCAATGACAATAACAAACAACATTCTAATCAGCTCTCATTACAACAACACTCTTGCTACACACTGCAACACCTCACTGTTTTACAACTGTCCACTGGCGTGTCACAATCGCTTATATACCTCATTCATAAATTCGAGAGGTTTCGAGTACACACAAGAAACCAAATTTTCTGTGTCAATCACGATATCATTAGAACCTTCCAAACGTGAAATCCTATCTGTGCCGGCAAGTCCTTTATCTCAGCTATCTCTACTTGCCGGCTCTTTGTGAACACTAGCCGCTCTATCGTTAACTGCTTATGCAAGCTCTTTATTACCCTGAAATACTATCCTTCGTCTGTTACCTATTTGCGCCGACTATAATGCTCGTTACCGCGACAATGTTTTGTGATCTGACTAGTATATTTTAAGCAAATATGTTAGCATGAAGGTATGGAATGTAATAATTAACCTAAATTTTACTATTGATTATCAGGAAAAATTAAAAATTAAAACATTTTTGTCATAGTAGGAGTCTCAAATGGAATATTGGCATTTAAACGGAAGAGTAGAAAAATATTATTTCAAAAAGTAAGACTAATCAAAACTTGAAATGATATGTATTATTTAATAATGCGCTCTTTGAAACTTTGGAGTTGTTCACCACATATTTATTACATATTTGCTTTGCAGTGAAAACTCACAATATCACTGCTCTTCCATGTCAGAATGCTTCTTTCTGATATGCTATCAGCTAGGCCCGATATAACAGACGGAATTAAAGATTTATAATGATAAATGTTCATTATGGTAATTACAGTTTTAACTTTAACTGAAATAACTGTGGTATACGTAGCTCGTTTTTGAACTGGAAAATGGACCTACCGGACATCGTTTATGTCCGTATGCATTCTCCACATTATTCATACAAAAGCTTGATTATCCAACTGCTTTCTGCTAATCATTAAAGAGTTAGTAGATGTGGATATGCATTTTATAGTATCTGCATAGAGAAATGAAAAGGTAATACGATTGTCAGTTGCTTTTGGGGGTGGGGAGGCAGTCGCACATAATATAACATACTCTTTGCATAAATGTTAGATCTCGCTTAAAGGTACCGCGATATGTTATAACGTTATGAAGTGAGGTTATGGAGAGGCCAGCTTATTCCTAAGAAATGACATAATATAACTCAAGGAATTGTTAAAATTTCGATGATAGAGCTGCAAAACCAGTTGGATATATAAACACTTTAGTGTACTTTTGAGAACAATGGAACAACGGTTCAGAAATATCCACGAGTTCAAATCAGTAGTGGCTCAACTGTGTTTTGTTAAACAAACACAAATTTCAGGGCAGTATGCCATTTTTGACAATACAGATATTGTCTGTTGTGATGTGTGTTTCAGAAACTTTTTTCCCAATTTTAAGGTATAAGTGCCTTAACTGTCTTAAATATTACGCTTCTCAAAAACTCATTTAAATATATATATATATATATATATATATATATATATATATATATATATATATATATTGCAATTTACGTCATGCAACTAAGTCATGTCAGACGATGAATGAAATGGTTGAAATGATGTTCAAATGAGTCCGGGGTCCATGGAACTTAGAGTTAGTTGACATTCGTCTATCAGGATAAGGGAAAACCCCGTAAAAACCTTTTCCAGGTAAATCGCCCTGACCGAGTTTCGAAGTCGGGACCTGTTAAACGTTAGGCAGACTCGCTACCACCACGCTACCGAGCCGGACTGTGTTTGATTAATTACTTCCAAATGATACAGCGCGACAATTACTATAAAGACGTTTCTGGGACTACCTTGTAATCGCTAGCCTGAGCAATGTAGCTATTGGCACATGAAGCCTTCCTCCAAGATGATACCACAATAATTAGAAATTGAAATGATTTATGTCTGGTAGAAGTGGGTTTTATATTTTCATCAGGAAATGCATAATTATTACTTAAATGATTAGCTTCAAATACGGTTTATTCGGCATAGTTACCATTTTGTTTTCCTTCGCCGTCATGATACCACTGCGGTAACATTCACCTGATATCTGTTTCATATAACCTTGCCCCGCTAACATGTATCACTTCGCTTGCAACTACCTTCCCTCTAACTCTAACTGGCTAATGCTTTCGCGCCATAGGCCATAGGCGGTGCCTTCCCGTCACATTTAAAACTGCAGTAAACGTCATAATAATTGCCAGGAAGATAGATAAAACCATACAAATAAGGATATGAAGACATGCAAAAATACATGTTTATAATAAAACTGAGCAAGTTGAAACTGACAAGTTTATAATGAAAGGCATTCGGACTTTTCCACAGGGATATCTTAAACCAGCACACATAATTGCAAAAATTGTCTTTCAGTCTTAAAATTCCTGCCACGCCTATATTTGTGTGTCCTTCATTCACACAAGTCCCGTCAAGGTAGTATATTTTGCGAATTGTATTCCGGTACAGTCTGATTGTCCTTAAATAAGGTCTTCGCCGCACAGCAATATCGCCTCTGGAGAGATAGGCTTTCCTGTTGTCTCAATTTCATGTCGGGATGTTTTTACGCACCTAACACACTTGTAGGTCCAGAGAACAGCTATTTGACTTCTCTCACTGACAAAGACGGATTCTTCTCTGTGAGTGCATTAAAAACATGCACCACAATTGTTTTCTCGTAGCTTTGTAGAGGTTTTCTCTTGTGATGCTTCAGCGAATAACTGGCGGTAGACTCTGCCGTTATACATATAATAAGTACACGCGTAATAAACGATCAATAAAATAATTTAGCTCTCGCACTTGGCAATACACACCTTCGATTGGCGATATGACAAATCCAGTTCAAAACAAGGTCAGTGATAAAAGTCATATAAACAAATATGTCACCACTACCGCTAAATCACGTACTGTCCTGCCATGTGCTTGAGAGCAAAGGGACATCCTCTTAACTTCGTTTAAGAATTAACAGGCATTTCAGATAAATCAACTCTGGTGTGTAATATACTTAACTAAAACGGTTACGAAACTATAAATTTGACAATTCTCTTCCAACATATAAAGATATATCACCATGTTAAATAACGAACTGATTTTTACTGCACAACAGTCTATACTACAACAGCAGCCACTGAGAGGGGATTAGGTCATGTGACCGTTAAGAAATACGGGGCAAGCATATGTGAAACAAGGATTAGTTTCTTTCTCAGGCATATCCAGATTTCGCCCTGGACCTTCTCACTGGCGCATTACCCTCTGTCTTAAGTACTCCAGGTAATGCAAGATTTGGGCTGTAAAGTGAATGTACATTTTTAAAGCACTAGATGGCGGTCACCGCCTGACAAGCAGGCTGCTGTTTCTTCAGGCTCTTTTGACTTTGCTCTCCTGGGCTGCTTTGGACTTGCCATCTCCATTACCTCAGTAGACCACTAATCCTTCTAACTTGAGCGTAGAAAAGCCTTAAGTATTTCCGTTATTAGAACTCGATAAACTAGAGACTAAATCTGAACCTTCTACTATCACTGTTGCTCTATTTACTGACTTTGGTTTTGAGTTAGTTTTATATTCTAAATTAGAGGTGAGAGAACTTAAGACAATATTAAATACAATATTTTAAATTATAAGGTGTTTGTTCAGAAATTCCCAATTCTCAACTCTTATGCAAAACTACATTTTTGGCCTGTTACATATTACGTTAATTACATATTGCATATTGTTGCACGTATAGGCTGAGAAAGATCTGGAAATTACTATAAGCATTATTATACAACATTTATTTCCGGTGCCTTGAGTTAGAGCAAATCTGTTTGTTGATTATTAAACTTAAATTCTGCTTACTGGCAAAACATGTACTTTGGACTTGTGAATCACACACCCTGCTGGTCAAGGGAAATAATGCTTTGGTGGCCTGTAACAGGCCTCAACATGTTCTGCATGTTGTAAACAATGAATCACACATCCTGCTGATCAAGGGAAATAATGCTTAGATGATAAGTAAGAGCTCTAAACATGTTCTCAATGATGTAAACAGTGATTGCACAATATGGTGCAATAGTTGGGAGGAAATTAACAGTTTGTGTGGGAATCGCTGCGGTGCCGTATGTAGCAAAAGCGGGCATTAAACACTACACATTTCATTGGGAATCGCTGAGTTGACTTTCGGGTAGGACCCCTGTTTAAGCTTGGTTGAGTTAGCACCCGGGGGACTTGACAGAGATTTGAGAGGGGACTTGCTGATGGTCTCTATAAACATTAACAAGAGTTTATTTTAAAATGCTACTGCAGTAGTGTAGTGTAGTGTTTAACGACCGCTTTTACTACATACTGCACCAGTACTGATACTGATGATACATGAGATGAAGATGGAGCACCAGTGGAATGAGAGGGCGGGGGAAACCGGAGATCCCGGAGAAACCCCGACCCCAGCGCCGTGTTGTCCACCACTAATCTCACTTTGCGGTCGCCTGGGATCGAACCCGGGCCGCCTTGGTGAGAGCCAAGCGGTCTAACCACTGAGCCACAGCGCGGCCTAAAGTGCTAAAGTCTGTTTAGTTAAAACATGTGCACGTCGGCTTCTGCCTTTGACGAACCCTTATAATCGTTTTACAACCCCCGACCCTCCTTCTCCCAGACCGTTCTGCAAGGTTGCCACCTTTCTCGGTACGTCATGGGTATCGTACGAGTTTTCGTCTAAATAAATAATCTTATGTCCATTACTGCAAAACTTCCTTAGGTCTACTGGATTCCATAATAACCCTTATCTTATTCAAAGTGCAGTATTTGAAACTCAGCTCCTTTAGGAGACCGCACAAAGTGAAGCGCCCATAAGGAAAATCACAAATTTCTTGCAAATGTGCAACCAATTCGTCTAAGGTGGGCGCTCTCCCTTTTGCATAGAATCTATAAATTTCTCGACGAATTAAATAGCACATGAAATTTTCTACTTTAGAGAAACGTTTCCTTTTGTTTTCACACTTGATCGGCGTCTTTGGTATTCCTTTCGTCACAATATTTCTCACTGTACTTCTGTGGATATCCAGAACTTATCAGGTTCATTGCATGGCGCCTTACCAAGATTATTTGTCAGCAAATAATTATATGTGTTCAAAACAAGCGCCTGAATTTGCTTAGAAACAGTTCCCGTTATAACTTTATTTTTTAGGTTTTTCCAGTAATATAATTCGGCCCAGTTATTCACACTGTCTTCACTTTGATTATTTATCTCTACTTCATTTGCATTTACCACTGCATTTTCCTCCTACGGTCTCCACATTGTGACACACAACGAATTTCTGCACGTAATGAAACAGATCAACTAGAAGTTGGAACTTTGGCAACTGAGACTCCACGTGGACTAGACATGCGTCTGTCACTTCGAGAAAATCAGGTTTGCTATTGGTCCTCAACGACAGTGTTCCATTTCTGAAGTGTGGAGATAGATTTATGACTGTCATTAGTGGGCGGGCGGCTCAGGTTCCTTTGACTCGGAACTGCACATGCGTTGAGTAAACGGACTTTACTGCGAGTAAGATCGCCAGCCGGGTGCACCGGACCGTACATCTCTTGCCAGTGGCACAAGGTTCAGCCATACAAACAACGCATCTCTAAAGGTATAGTTGCATTATGTTATTATGTTTTTAAATATTACTAAAGCGCCCATGATCTGATCCAGATCCAGGGAGTATCCTGTAGAAACGCTAGGCATCTCTGAAATACAGTTATTCAGTTCATTTTGAATTAAATGTTTATTCTGCTCTACCCTATCCATAGCTACGCTCCCAGTTACATGAGGTTAAAGGTTGAAACCCCTAACCTTTTAAACCCCTACACCACCAGGTAGTTTTGTCATGTAGCACATGATCTCGGTACGGTGTTCCATAACCTGTACCTTTGCACCTCTCGAAATTCCTATCAATTCCCCAAAACAGTCATGCAAGAATATTAAGGTATCAATCGCTGCTTGCTACAAAAGTGATACAAACTATTGTGTAGTATGGTATTTTGGTATGTTTTAGAATAAGTTACCTAAAACTGAATGTTGTGACGGTGTTAGAAGTGAAGAAAAATATAATAGAGCAATTGGTGAAATGAACAGCTTTGGAATCCGAGACACTAACCAAGTTTGCCTCAGCAATATACAGATTGACTTGCATGGATTGATAATTCTGTACATGTGATGTTGCCCATTCCCAACTTGAAGGGGAATCGTCTCGTACTGAGGCTATAAAATATATCAGTTGTGAAACTGAGGTAGAGTAACAAACTGGAATTGCAGTGACTAATAAATAAATAATAGGAAAAGTAACTTGTTTACAAACTGCGGCTGTTTTGTCATAATACCTAGAAGGCTGTCTGGTACGTTTATTTTTCAGACGTTTCCATTACTAAGAACGCCTGGGAGCAGATTTCTATGGCAGTTGTGCTGCGGATGAGCAGTTGTGAACTTTCTGTTCACAAACGTTAAACACAAGGTCAATAAAAGTATAAGTATATAAGACAGTTATTTTTCTAAAGGAACTGTTCATGTCCTGCAGTATAAACCATTACTTTGAACAGTATACTGCAATTTCTAAGGCAGCTTAGAAACTTCATTTTATAAAATGTGGGAAATTTTCTGATTGATGAATACTTCGAGGTTCAGTATGCAGTGCTACAATGGAGTGTTTACAAAAAATATAGATTTATTATTTTGTCCTCAACTCTTATTGATACAGAATCAAAAATTTTGCTCAAAGTGAAGTTAAGTGATGGCTTTTAATTTACGGGGAATTTTACTCTGCAAATTGATACTACTATCAATAATGTCCAGTCTTTGTAAATGAGCTGATTCTCCATTCTTGCTTTCATCATCTTTTGCCAGAATAATGAATTCTGCTCTAAGTAAACTGTTGTCTCGGAAACTATATAATATTCCTGATGCTGTGATACCGAAATTAAAGGATTGCAATAAGTAAAGAACCGTGATGTATTTCAAATAAATCTTTTATCTTTGTGAAAGGCATGCACGTGCAGTTAAGTTGAGTTGCTTTAACAAAAGAAACGTAAAGAGAGGGCTTCTTAGCAGGAATTAATTCGTATATACGGGAAGAACGGATATAGTTTTATCGAATAATAAGCAGTCTATATACGGTAACTCTAAACAGTGAAATACTGATAACCTTGGCCGGCAACTTCGAGTTTGACATGATGAGAAAAGAAGCAGCCATTGAATAATTTTGAAACGGGCATTCCAGTGTCATTAGAGCCATCCTTACTCATACATACCCACGCATTCGCAGAGAGTAATCTCATTGCCTTACCCTGCGCTAATCACTATTTACTTCAAACTGTCGCGCCAATGTGGAGCTTCTTTGCTTACGAATCATCCGCTACAACTGTAATGAAAGGAATGTGCACTGTGAAGGTTGCTTATTTTTGTGAAATAACAATTACAGATGTGTTAATAATGGTGCGGTTAGTAAAAACCGCATCCCCCATAGTAAAAGGACATAATGTATAGAAGTTGATTAGTGATTTGAAAACATAGGAACACACGCTGTAATGCTTAATCTGGTATGAATGAACAATGAAAGGTAATTGCTTTAGAAAATTTGAAAAGGTTAATTTGTGTGATAGTGCCTTTAATCCCTCCTTAACCCTGTCCGTTTCAGATATGCGAAATTTGGTCCATTCTCTGACTGAATAGTAATACTCGTCTACCCAATAAGGAAAACTGGTAAACTAAAAATAAATGATGATCGTCTTTCTTTTGTATGCCTTTTTTGTTACTTCATTAAGTATCATCCTAATCACAGCAATGTACCAATGCCCGCCTCGGCAGCGTAGTGGTAGCGTGTCTGCCTCACGTTCAAGAGGTCCCGAGTTCGAATCTCGGTCAGAGTGAGTTACCTGTATAAGTTTTTTCCGGAGTTTTCCCTTATCCTGAAAGATGAATATCAGGTATTTCTAAGCTCTATGGACCCTGGGCTCATTTGAGCATCGTTTCATCCATTTCATTCATCGTCCGATATGACTTAACGTTGGAGGACGTAAATTACAATAAATAAATACGTCAGCCAACACAAGTTTATAGAACTACATCAGGGAATTATTTCACTGAGCCTACGTTCTTAATCTAGGTAAGTAACTCTTCGTTATGCTATCTGCATGCATGTATCTTACTCATTACTCTAAGGGTTAGTAAAGATGAGCCTTTTCAACAGTACACACCACTTCCGTGCAAATCTGAAAAGAGAGGGCGATATACTTAAGTAAGAATGAAATATGAGTTTCATTACGTTAACAACTACACCACACCTTCTTGAAGATAAATGAAACACGTAATCCTTTCTGAAGCTACATAAATGCTTCCTCTCTGTAAAATAATAATCTAGATATCGGTGGAGTGTTCCGTAATATCTTCTTTGCACAGCTGCAGCAGTATTAAGACCTACACGCTTCCTTTTCTTTTTTATTCTTAGGTTAAAAGATTTACATCGGAAATTTAAATAAAAATTGTTATAACAAAATCAGCTTTAATTGAATTTAATCTTCGTCCTTATAATAAAATTAACAATAATGGAAATTAATTGTTCTTTCACACTAGATGTGTGTAGGACGCACTATGAAACGGTAGAGCCAGAATGAAAAATTCAATGCCACAGCCGGGATGTGAACCACGATTCCTCTAGTTGTCGTTCAGCCGCTCTAACCCTTGAGCTACTATGGCCAAAGTGCTGACATTATATTAAATTCTCCAACTGACTCGTACTCAAAGTCCTTACAGCATAGTAAGTCGCCATTAAGGTAGTTGTCTCAAGTGTTTATGAGAACTCCTAGGGTTTACCGGAAAAAATACGAGTCATTTTAAGAATTTAATGTCATGTCGGCACGTTGGCCATAGTAGCTCAAGGGTTAGAGCGGCTGGACGGAGACCAGCAGATCCGTGGTTCAAATCCCGGCTATGGCATTGAATCTTTCAGTCTGACTCCACCGTTTCAATAACAATAATAACAGTAATAATGTCAATGGAATCAAACGTTTTTATGCTAAGCACCTTAGCCCTGTGGCCCTTAAATCAAATTACTGTTAATTTTTCTTACGATGTTTGTTTATTTAGCTTCTTGTGCCTTCCTTGGTCTCATTCACAGATTTCACTGTTGCAAAAAGGTTCTAGTGTCCTTTTGTAGAGCTGTAATAGTTCTTAAAATTAAGAAACAGTTAATCAACTGGAAGGCACACACGATTAATTGTCTCTTTGCTCTATGCGCGTGTATACGTAATATATTATTCACATCAAATATGACGTTACGTTATTAATTGTATTAAACAATATAATATTTGCGCACTCACGTAAATTTATCTTCTCTTGTGCAAACTCTTCTTAAAAACGCTTACTCCTCTTTGTACTTCATGCGAAATGAGATAAAGGTTTGGGAAATTACCTTATTTTCATTTTCTTTTCATAACTTTATGCGATGGCTTTGACATTCCGCTCTATTTACATGACCAAAATTCTAAAAGATGAATAGGTATTGGCATTTGAGAAACTTTAAGCTATCGTGTGAAATGTTTTACACAATATATAGATAAGTACTTGTCTCTTATAACGATATTTAAAATTATTTGAGTAATAAGACTATATATCTCTTACCGTTTAAGTGTTATAAAAGAGTCATTCAGAATGAAAAGTAATTCTGAGGACATCCTCAGAAAATTGAAGATAACATATACATTTTCGAAAATTAATAGTTCTTTCACACTGGCCGTGTGTAGGCTAAAGTATGGAAAGATAGAGTCAGACTGAAAAATTCAATGCCACAACCGGGATTTGAACCACGGTTCTTCTGGTCTCCGTCCAGCTGCTCTGACCATTGAGCTACTATGGCCAACGTGCCGATTTAACATTAAATTATCCAACGGAATCTTATTTTTTCCGGTAAACCAATTAGTAGTTCTCAAACACATGAGACAACTATCTAAATGTTGTCTTACATCGTGTAAGTACTGTAAGGCCCGGGCTTTATAGTTAATCACTATTAGGTCAATTAATGGAAATTAATTGTTCTTTCACTCTGGAGGTGTGTAGGCTAAATTGTGGAAACGTAGAGTCAGACTGAAAAATTCAATGCCATAGCCGGGACTTCAACCACGGAACTTCTGGTCTCCGTCCAGCTGCTCTAACCATTGAGCTACTATGGCCAACGTGCCGATGTAACATTAAATTATCCAATGGATTCGTATTTTTTCCGGTAAACCACTTAGTAGTTCTCATAAACACATGAGAAAACTATCTTAATGGCGACTTACATCCTGTAAGTACTTTAAGGCCCGGGCTTTTATAGTTCGGACCACTATTAGGTCAATTAATGGAAATTAATTGTTCTTTCACACTGCAGGTGTGTAGGCTAAATGGTGGAAACGTAGAGTCAGACTGAAAAATTCAATGCCATAACCGGGATTTGAACCAGGGATCTTCTGGTCTCCGTCCAGTCGCTCTAACCATTGAGCTACTACGGCCAACGTGCCGATAATACACGTCAGATAATACGAGTCAGTTGGAGAATTCGATGTCATATCGGCACGTTGGCCGTAGTAGCTCAATGGTTAGAGCAGCTGGACGGAGACTAGAAGATCCGTGGTTCAAATCCCGGCTATGGCAGTGAATTTTTCTAACTGACTCTACGTTTCCATATACATTTTCGATATCTAACTCATATTTTAAATTCATGATGTTTTACTCGTAATCGCTGGAGCCATTTTTATTAAGCCGAAATATTTGAAAACGGTTCTTTGTGAAACTATGGCAGGTTATAGGCAATATACACACATGCACATGCACATGCACATGCATATACAAAAATTACCGCTGTACAACATATTTAAACAGTAATGAAAACAAGCACCGGAAGTGAATTTTCGAATTAATGCTCTCATGGAACAGTGGTGGCTGAAGCATGATTGCACACTTCCTTCTTTCCTGTTACTGATTAACATGCGGGTTCAGATATCCGACTGTGATTGAAACAAAAAACGGGTGGAAATGATGCTCAGTTACATGCTGTAATACGCACACCACCGATGGTGGCAACTTTTTTTCACTGCACATACAAGTTCGCTACAGCAGCGACCAGGCATGAACTAAATCCACTACACCCTTTTATGATACTGGTTATGGCCAACAAACAAAATGCATGGGTAACAGAATAGACCTTGTGTACTTCATATCCAGCGAACCATTTGTTTTTCGTGTGGATTTCCATTTAATTATTCACACCAACTTCTTTTTGTAATATATTTTAAAGACCAGGTCTCTCCATATGATTAAGATTTACCTTGTCTGCTGAAGAAAATGTAAAGATGGGCTACATAAAAATCGTACTATGTTCGTTTAATTAAGTAAACAAAATAACACATCACAGCACTCATACACTCAAGGGTATTTAGTACTCTAAGCAGATTCGTGAGACCCGGGTTTGATTTCTGCGGCCGTCCGACGAGACCCATGGGTTTTTCGGGATCTCCGTAGGGGAGGGCATCCCTCCTCTTCAGCTGCCGTGGTGCGGGCGCTGCGGATCCTTAGCACTCGTGGTACCTCTGACGTTACTGGAGCAGCCTCGGAACGAATATTCGAGCCCCTCCCTGATAGGGAGTTATTCGGATTGGATTGGACTCGAGGGGCAAGTGGTTCCCGATACTTGTGCGAGATCGGGTACGTCTCCAGACGGGGTTGAGGGAAGCCATTAATATTCCCGCGTACTAGCCAGCTTAGCTAGTAGAAGGTGTGCTAGATCACTAGGCGGCCCCACCGAGGTCATATCGGTTGCCTTCCCATTTCGGAGTTGGCGCGCGTAAGTGGCGTATCCACTTCCATCCCGTCTTGAGTCCACAGGACCAGATGGGGGGCTTGTTAGTCTCTAGGTCCTACCCTATGGAACGCCACACGGAGGCGCCGGACGCCCTTTCGGGACGGCTCGGTAACTCCCTGGTCGAAGGAGGCCCGTGTCCTTGTTCATACGGGTCCAGGACTAATGGGAACATCTGGCATCAACGTAACGATTTTTCGGGATTTTCCCGGGTGGCTAAGCGAATGCTGGGTAGGTTAATTACATTCCCCGAACTTCCTGTCTCTCCATTTCTCCTCCATAATCATTTCATGTCCTCTCTCATCTGGTGGTTTCTTTCAAGGTAGAAGTGTCGACGGGAGTCTCAGTGGTGAATGTCGAGATGATATGCTCTGTAGAAAACGCTTTCTTCTCCGGCGTGACGGACTTCTATCTCCGAGCCGACCTAGAGAACCGATTCATGTACGAGGCAGGCGGGATGCCGGTTGTGCTGGGCTGCCTGGAGTACTCTACTCTGGGGAGGTGTCTTCCGGTCTCCGAACCGGCCTCGTGACTGTTTTGGTGCCACGGCAGGGGGATGAAAATTGTCCTAAACCCACCGCCGGGGAGTTTCTGTCTGGTAAATTGTAGGGCTCTCATCCTCTGTACTGTAGTGACTGTGGTCGTCGGTCCTCTGTCTCGTCTCCCTCATCCTCCCTTCCGGGGTTGCCCCACTTATGGCATAGGTACAGTGAGTGAGTGTGTGGGGTTTTAGGGCCCGTCGACAACGAGGTCATTTGGGCCCGTGGCATAGGTACAAAATACCACGCTCTTCGAGGTGCCGAATCCACTTCGAACAATTCAATCCATTTCAAGCGATTTAAGCGAGCTTCTCTTATAATCTTCTATTGTATAATTCAGGCGACAAAAGACAACAATGGATGTTATTTTAAGTGTGAACAAGGCGAAATGACAAATTTTATACAAAAGCATAACTTTCAGCTAACATTTCTTCTCTATACTTATACACTTATAAGCGGCTTATTTGTCATTTATCAATATGGTTTATTAGTCTTTGTGGAGTACCATTAGTACACCTGATTGGAATGAGCTCCAATGATCGGCGTGCCAGTAACTAACCGCCATGCTTTTACTTAACTCTTGCGCAACCGATCCTCTCTGTAGTCCTTAGTCGTGGAGAACGGCATAACTTCGTAACAGATTTAAAATTACACGAATCTAGAGAATAGTAACGTAATAGTGTTTAACAACAGCTTGAAGTGACTTCCTTCTGCTTATGTGGTCTTCCATTGATGGGAAATATGTTTCATTGCGCCATGAGCAATAACTTCATTAGAAGTATAAAGATACATAAAAGTCACATTGGCTCCACTTTTCAGGCAGTACCATGTCATGGAGGCGCCCCTGCTATTGAATGCATTTTATACGTTATTTGACGGGAAAGAAAACAAATATATGGCTGGCCCCGTAGCTCAGTCGGTAGAGCACCTGCCTGCCGTGCTAGCGGTCCCGGGCTCGATTCCCGGCGGTGGGGTTGGGGAATTTTCTCCGATCAAGATAATTCCCCATCTTCCCCAGAGTCTGGAAGTATAAATGAGAGTGTGAATGTGTGCGTGATCTAATGATTAAAACCAAAGATAACGAGTTAACACCTTCAGTATGTTCCAAAGGTGAATGGCCGCCGGTATGACCATAACAGCTCAAGGCGGAACAAGGGAAAAAAAAAAAAAACAAATATCAAGATTTCAGAACTTCAGTCTTAAGTGTGATTTTGTACTTCTTGTGTAAGGATTCCTTAATTATGGCCATTATAACATTCTTTAACATGAGACACTTTCATATACGTAGAAATTCCCATTTTACAAGAAGTTACTTTTTTCTAAACGAACTGCAAAGGAAGATAACAATTGTTCTCTCCTATGCAAGTCTTATATTGAAATTATAATATCGATTATATGAAGTGATGAACATAGCGTCAAAGATGTACAAGCAAAAACACGGGAACAGTTTTCTTAAGAGTATTTTTCAATCAAAGTTTTATTTATGAATGTGTGATATGAACGTTGGAGAGCTAAGTGCGAAAGCTATTAAGCATGAAGCGTGAGGGAAACGATGTCTCCCGGATATAGACTTCGTGAGTCATTTCCCCATCTCTTTTCGATATCTGTGTGTATTTTATGCGAGGAAAGGTTATTTTATACAGTAAAGCCTGGAACTGTATAAAGAGAATCTGACAAGCTGAAACATTCTTGTATAACGTGAGCAACTTTTGTATCGCATACCTATTACAAAGTGCATTGCTGTCCAGGTCTTGTCAGGGTCCCAGGCTACTTAGCTATTGCCTTTTAAATAAAGGTCACAGTTGCCTCTTAGAATAACACTTAGTCCTAATGTTCATACTGATGGAGGCCGCCAATAAAGTAATTTTGGGCACCTTTATTTAATGTGATTCATAGGTGAATGGATTTAGGCTGATAGACTGTGTAATACTCTCACATCTGTCCCTTTTAATTTCTTTCTTGTTTCTTTCTTTTCTGATCCTCGGCTATCCTCGTTTCTCATAGAACTCAATACGTGACTGGAAAAGGAATAACCATCTATTGAATTCCTACTAGAACTACTAGCACATGCAGAGCTTTTTACGAGGTTTTTCTCGGCCCTCATAACTAGAAATTCTAGGCGAGGTACCCTAAAGTCAGAACGCTTCCTTCCTAAATCCCCTTTACCAATTATTAACATTTCAATGTTTATATCCCCAATTAAGTAAGAATGGGCTTTCAGCAGCACTTAAACATATATTTGTAACTTTGAATTTATGGCTTTGTGGAAATATTTTCATCTCGAAGCTTTTCTACGCGAGGAATAGAAGCAGAGTTCTGTGACTCCTAGACAAATATGTAGGTATATAATATTTTGCTCTATTAAGAGTAATCGTACACATAAACGGAAACATAGGCTGCTCTCGCCATATTGACGGCACTAATGTAGCAACCCGATAGGTGGTACAAGTTTATCGTCAGTAATACGTAACAGCTTTGGACTAAGGTGAGCCAACTTATTAACAGTTTTGACTTGGGCCACTGAAACTTAGAACCACGGTCTGTTTAGGTTGGCACAACGAAAGCAAACTGTTCTCTTGAAAATTTGCTGCTTTAGCTTTGCTTGATTAAGTCACTGGTCATCTGTAGCTAACGGACTGTGTCCAAAAAGTCCTAAATGTCTAGATCATAAACCACTCTGCGTCAGGTTCAGTGCTACAAATCTATAAGGAACAAATTATAAAAGATAGGGAAAAATAGGTAGGTTTGAATAATAATTGGCATTTTTCTGTAGCTTCCATTTCAACTTTGAAAGAAACATGCTTGATTTTAAGGGGGGGACCTACGAGAAAATGTTCAAAATATCTAATTTTTTTATTGTTTTGTAAAATAGTATACAGTGTTAGCCATCAAAAACCAAAATATTAAGACTGGACGTGGTCTGTGTGTACCTTTAAAAAATTAAATGCCCTAATGTTGCATAGTAGCAACACATGGTCTTCCATCAGCTGTCTTGGAGTCTATAAAGCCCAGCTACCAATTCTTAGCACACCCAGACTCGCTAAAAAATGTCTCTGTGGAGAGACACGAAACCCAAATGAAAACCTCAACAGTTTGATATGGAAAAGGTGTCCCAAAACATCATTTGTGTCTTCCATAGTGGTGTAAATGGCTACATTTGATGCTGCAATAGTGTTTAATGATGTTGGCAGAAAGAAAGTTATGCATCAGTTAGGGTATCAACCTGGTGAGTTTACGGAAACAATTTTGCATAGTATCGACAACATTCGCATCGCTTGTGCAGAAAGAGCTATGAAATTAATGCGGAAATAAGCAAGACAGAAAAGGAATTTAAAAAGAAGGCTGAAGAAGACCAGAATGAGGATACAGACTATGGATATGGGAAGCTCTGACGTAAAATTAAAAGGAAAACTGAATAATACTTATTGTATTTTTAATTACCTTTCCCCGTAACTTGCATGTTCTGCAACTTCAGCCAATTTTTCTCTCAACTACTTCATCTACAGTGATGCAATTTAGCACACAGATTTCTTATGCCACAATGAACATTTTGTTTGTTCTATAATTTAAGATTAAGCTCCAGATGGAATGTGACGATACAAAACACATGAAATTATTCTAATTTTTAAATGCTGCATATTATTAACATTTTTTTTAAATTCTGTACAGCTTCAATAAGAAATCTAAGTCCAAAAAATTCATTTGTAGTATGTTTTAAAATAACGTACCAAATTTCAGAAAGATAGCATATGTGAATGTTGAAAAAAACATGGGCTTACGTTTGTAAATATTTCTGCATATAGAAAAAATATGTAGCATTAGTTATAAACAATGGAAAATTATGAAAAACATAGTGCATATTAAATGTATCATCTTAAATGAGTATACTAAGTTTCACTTCTATAACTGGAAAACTTTGGATGTTATGGCTATTTATGTAAGATCCTGAATATTTGCATACATCCCCCCTTAAACATAGTAAACTTTGTGGAGCATTTGCATATTATGCTGCAAACACATCACTTGATTTTTGCAAAGCATCATTATCAAGGTCCGGTAGCGATTTGCACTTTCCTTACAGATACACCAGAACACTAATGAATGTGAATTAATGAAAAACAAACTCTGCAAATGATGACCTTCAGCATAATATACAGAAGTATGGCGACGTTTAAAAATAAGCAGCTGTTATGCTGAAAGCAAACCTCAAAGAGCTGAAGATATTTCCACTAAAGTTTTTGTTAGTCACTTATAAAGTTAAAGAAATACTGAAAACTTTCACCTTCCCTTCATCTCATATACTAATCACTGATGGAGACAGTAGTTTATAAAGTAGATAAATAATATTATACCTAACACAGTTATCGATACCTCAAGTTTTTGTAATAAAAATGGAGAAAAGTACTAAATATCGATAAAAAGTAAACGGTTTCGGTGGATCGATAGCTACATAATTTCGTTGATTTAGCGAAAAAGCGGTTGGGTTGTAAGCACTAGTTACGAAAGTAAAGTAACAGGTTGGACATAGCACATTAACCTCCCCTACTTTTGGAATTTTGCGAAATCTGAAGCAACATAATCACAAAGCAGACAGTACATATTGTTGGTAGACGAAGTCTCTTACTCATGGCCAATTTATGACTGATTTACAGAAAAATATGTTTGGTTTATTTAAAACTTCCGTCCCAGCATTTGATCTGAGTTTTATTTCACTTTACCTTGCAAAATAGCTAAATACCTATTTGTCTTCCTGTCTTTCAAACAACACGCAGAAGTTCCTTCTTGATTTTCAGCGAATCCCTAACACTTTCCAGCTTAGTCGAGTACCTTTGCTATTCTCTAAGGAAAGTTGTACGACTGTTTCAGCCACATTCTGAATTCTTCACTATTTCATGCATTCAAAAGACATATACTTATATACAGAGGCTTCAGGGACCACACATGTTGGTATAGTTTGTTTCTTGTCGGCAAACTCATCATTAACCACGTCTTTTACTTCATTTGTACTCAGTTTGATTTTAGTAATTTTTTATCCCAGACTAAGTCCATATGATTCAAATTTAATTCCTACCTTAAATACATAGATCAACGTAGAGTTGTCAGGGTTTGACTTTAGTATGGAGTGGTTATATTGGTGAAGGTAGATTTATGCCACACGATGCGGCGACATATTTAAAGTAGGATTCGTTGTCGTGAGGTCCACGCCCCACACGCGCGAACGGTTTCGCGGTTCTCTCGGTGTGTATTTATATCTCGACATCTTGCGACTTTTTCACTGATATAGCACTTTACTAGCTTTTAATTTTCTCCTTCGCTTTGCGAATGATGCAACGGTTTTCCGCTAATGTTATTTCTCGTCGCGTCGCTTATTCAGTGTATATTTTAATCGTTTATTACTGGTTAATTAACGGCGAACTCCACTAACTTCCTGTAGTTTTAAAGAGCCTTTACCCAAAGAAACACGTCTACACGCTTCGAGAGTACAAGCAAGAAGAACAAAGAAATTTAAGTATAAAATTATTGGTTCTTTTCTCTGTTTCGTTGCTAGGTTACCGAAATACTAAATTTTGATTGGTCCGATGTCAGAATTTGTGTAATTTGTGTTAGTTTCCGGAATTTTCTGTATTTGGGATTTTAATAAACCTAAGCATTCGTTGCACCATCTACATGGTCTGCTTGGTTATAGACTTACACTGAATTTCAAAATGGCCATGTTTACTTTATATGTCCATATATGAAATTTTAAAATATATTTACACACCAGTATCAGCTTTAAGTACAACCTTATTTACAGTAAATCGGTGCCACCTCTTACACTACGAGTTCTTTTTCCTGTTCTCCTTTATTTTTTTATGTACTGAAGTACCTCCGATCTCTGTTAAACGGCACAATATAGCACCAAATACTATAACAGCAAAGCTCATCGTTTTTGTTAATTATTTTTACTGTATTCAGGTGCTTCATGAAATTTTGTCTATTGAGGTCTTTTTAGGTCGACAATACAAAGGTGTTTTAGGACTAACGAAACTGACAGACAATGGCAATTTATTGTAGGCAACAAGAACACTTTGATCACGATGAGTATGTCAGCGCCAAATGGGGATTAGAAAATAATGTAAGGGAAATTTATGCTAAAAGTACAGCAAAGGAGAAAACAGAAGAGAAGAGAGAAAAAAAAGAGTCGCTTTTGTGTACGAATTTAACTTTCGCATAAGTTTCCTTTATATTTTTATTCATTTTTTTATTTTTGCGGGAATAGACACGACTCATGTTTTCGTTTCGGTTTTTTCTTATTTGTTGTTTTTAATACAAGCATAGACTTCCTGCTTGTCTGGTACATATGTTTCCTATAGCGGCTTATATTTCCTCAAATGATCCCTAAACCTGGATGGAATTCAGTTTGCTTTCCTCGGAAGTTTCCACAGCACTCCCTGTTTGAATCTCTCTAGCTTGCTTTCAAGCGGTGGAGACATTCCTAAATTTTCAGCAGCTGATTTTCTTTATTCCCTCTTTCGTAATCCTACGTCAAGTCAGCTGCAAATCCGTCGACCGGAGACATATTTGTTCGCTTAACGTTAACCATTCGAGCACACCTGGCAAACACTAATCCCATCTGTTCACAAACATAAAGCATTCTTCTCTCTGTCAATATGAAGGGAGATCACAAAATTCTAGTCCTTGGAGAGAAGTGAAACATTCACTAAGCTGGTGTTGACACTCGCCTCCGTCACTTCTATCGCTAACAAGGTTATTGGGCAAACCTGGGCAGTTTTACTGGGCGTTAAGAGCTGCAGGAATATACTGTTTATGTTATAGTGCTCTTCAAAAAGCTGTCTTCGGTACATTCACATAACAACCCTCTGTCGTTTATTAATGTGCATAAACTGTTCTTACGGAAGGTGGTCCTCCAACTACCTCATTTTACTCCAGATAAGAATTGCAGAGACGGATACATTACAAATGCTTTTACAGATACAAAGGAAACCTGTAGTAAAATATTTAAAAACCGGACGCCATATCTTAGCCTCAATAACCACACCTTTTCCCTGCAATCTCTTGGAATAACTGAATTTCGACAGGACTTTAAAAGAACAGCAATGTATTCAACAGAAGCACCATTAACATCTCTTAGGAAAGGCTTGTGCTACAATTATTTGAATTATACTCTGGTTTTTAAAGATATCTACATTTATTGGGTAATTCGTTTACTAAATCGTTTGACGTTCAGCATTTATACAATATCATAAAAAATCTCCAAAATAGAGGGGACTTTACAAACTATGCCCAGAATACTCAATCTGCACACCTCATTTTTCAAATAAAACATTCAATAAACTACATTTTGTTCAAAAGCTTTAGGAGTCATATTTAACAATATCTTTTAAATCAAACATTAGTTTGGTGTTGGGAGATGATACATAAAACTTTTTGTTATATGAGGAGTGACCCAAAATGAACCGGATGGTTGTCATAAAAACTTTATTGATGAACCTTTTTACAAAATTACGTCAGTCACCTTCAAAATACACTCCATTACATGCGATGTACTTGTCAAGTCTCTTTTCTTTCAGTTGGAAGCATGTTTGGAACTCTTCAAGTTTGATATTGTTCAGTGCCCTTTGCGAAGCTGGTTTTACCGCCTCCATATGGTCATAACGCTCCGGTTTTAGCGTTTTTATCATACGTGGAAATAGTAAAAAAATTGCACGGGGCTAGTTCCGGCGAATACGGAGCGTGGGGAACGACGGAACACCTCTGAGATGCCAAATAGTGGGTCACTCGTAAGACCGTATGTGCTGGAGCGTTGTCGTGATGCAGAAACCAGTCATCTGTTCACCAAGGTTCCCGGCGTTTCCTCCTCACATCCTCTCGCAGACGCCTTAAAACATCCAAGTAAAAGTGCTGGTTAACAGCCTGGCCAGGGGGTACGAATTCGCGATGCACAATTCTACGAACTTCAAAAAGACAATGATCATCGTCTTCACATTTGACCTCAATTGCCTTGCTGTTTTTTGGACTGGGAGAGTTGGGAGTCCTCCAATGGCTTGACGCTTTCTTGGTTTCTGGGTCATACACGTAACACCAACTCTCATCCCCTGTAATGACCTTGTTCAAGAAGTTTGGATCACGTGCAATCTCTGTTTTCATGTTCTGACACACATTCATGCGGATGGTTTTGTGCTCCTGTGTGAGAAGGCGCGGAACAAATTTAGCAGGTCTCATTTGCAAAACCTTTGTCAAAAATCCACTGACACGAGCTCCAACTAATTCCTGTCGCGGCTGAAATTTGATCCATATTTTGGCGAAGATCCTCGTTGATCTTTTGGCGGACCCTTTCAATGTTCTCCGCATTTCGCGATGTTGAAGGGCGTCCAGAACGAGCTTGGTCTTCACCACACATCTCACCACGTTTAAAGCGCCCAAACCACTCGAAAACATGTTTGCGGCTCATTGCGTCCTGCTGTAAAGCTTCCTGAAGCATTTGCTGTGTCTATGTTATAGTTTTTTAAGCAAAAAACAAAATTTGACACACACACACACACACACACACACACACACACACACACACACACACACTTTGTTCTTTTAAAGTTGCCATAACGAGTTAGCAGTAGTAACCCGCCAACAGTCAGAGAAACAATACCACACGTGCACGTTCTGCTCTACACTGACACCGTCTGCACAGCTGCTTCATGAAGGTCTCTACTAACACCATCTAGCGTGACAACCCTGCACTACGTCTACGAGTGGCAGCGCCCATGGAGTCCGGATTCTTTTGGGTGCCCCCTCGTATGTCTGGAAGGGTTTATGTCGGAATTCACAAATTTGGTTTTCGTACGACTTCAGACATGCGCACACTTGCACGCGTGAGCACACAAATACAAATACATACTTATACTCAACTTTTCCTAAAAGTACTTCTGTTGATTCACAGTGGACAAGCTCATTGCTAGCTTGAACTTAATTACAAAATAGGGACTCGAAGTCAATCTTAGATTACCAATAAAAGCGGGTATTAAAAACTACCTGACTGAAAGTATAGAACTATCACATTTGTGTTTTACTCCTTAAAGTTTTACAAAGTGTAACAGGATATCAAACAGACACCATTTATCTTTTGATAAACGTTAAGCTCTCTTCAAAAGCTTATAAATCAGAAAAATAAAGTTCTACAATATGAATAACGTATAACAACGTAAGACCTAAGAAAATGTTTGTAGTTTCCAAAGGAATTGGAAAAGAGAGAGATGTCTGAATCAATAATGCGTCGGACTCGCATTTGGGAAGTTCCTCTATCGATCCCTGGTTAGAGACCAATCCCTCCAAGTTATTTTTTTTTTTTTTTAACTTTTCTTTGGCTACTAGACCAATTGCTGGGTTGGATACCTTCCTTTCCCTCCATTTACTTTCTTCTTCATTTCAATCCAGTCTTTCAAGCTTCGGAAGTGTCTTCGATGGGCAGTGAGGCGTTGTTGTGTGGAGAATTTGCGCAACATAAACAGTTCTTGACATAGCTGTGGATTTTAGGTCCTCTGCTGGCGTCTAATGAAGAATCTCCAGCTCAGGTTAGGAACCCCACCCTGCCTTGCACACTTAGCTCGGGTTCCCGTAGCCCGTAGGGAAGTGCCAGCGCATACCGTCTTTTTATGAGTGACCTTCAATCAGCAACTCGTAGGTTAACTGGGTAATTGTCGCCACCATTAGCTCAGACTTAAGCAGCTGGAGTAGACCAATAAACTGTTTGCGATTTTCAAAGGTTTTTTTTTTTTTTTTTTTTTTTTTTGGAGTTTACGTCCTCCCATCATTTAGTCATTTCGGACAATGAAAGAAATGGGTGAAATGATGCTTAATGTGTCCGGGGTCCATGGAGCTTAGAGTTATCCAACATTCGTCTTTCACGATAAGGGAAAACCCCGGAAACCTCACTCTGACCAAGATTCGAACTCGGGACCTCTTGAACCTGAGGCAGACATGCTACCATCTACGCTACCGAGGTGGGCAAAGGTTAACAATGTACAACTTCTACCATGCATTTAACTTTCTAACCTATTAGTCATTAAGTGTAGCAGAGTGACAGCAGACGTATAGGTACTGCTGAACGTGATAAATTACTTCCTGGCCACTCAATTTAATAGGTTCTAATTTTCATTTTTTTTCTCCTTTTCTCGTCATTGCTGACGTTAGAAGGCGCTTGGGTTCCCTCAGAGCAAGGGAACCGAATCATCTGAGATGCAATCAGGGTTGACGGGTCAATCCAACGCCTAAGATGAATGAATGATTGCGCAATTGGTGAAATTATGGTGGTGGAAACCGGAATACCCGGAGCAAACCCACCCCAGCGCCATGTTGTCCACCAAAAATCCCACTTTGCGGTCCCCTGAATTTTAATTTTTGATGCATTTTAATAATAACAATAACTATTGATGACGATTATTATTACTAATATTACTACTATCTGTTATTGTAATGGTTATTTTTTTTAAATATTTAAACATTTGTTCTGAATTGTTCTGGGAACATGTAAATTGTTCAAAATAGGAAATGTGAAACGTGTAGGCTACGGAATGATACATCGCAAGTGGAATGTTACATAACACTCTTGCTATTGGTAATTACAATAATGTAATTACAAAATGTGGTGACGTGGACCAATAGAACAGAAGCAATTTATACTAGAAACATTGTGTGCAGAGAAGCCAGATTAACCAGACAGCTTAGCGTCACTTGGCAAAGAACGGTCCTGAGAGTAAGACATGTTTTCTTTATGTCGCTTTGCAAGTTTGCAGAAAAACGTTGTAGTTGCAAATGCATTTGTGTTGCACTAGTGGCGTGTGCCAGAAACTTAATAAATTGCACAATATTCAAAGAGGAGAATTGTTATTTCCCAATAATTGCAGCCTAAAATACTTTCGCTCTGATACTGCGACCAGGGATACTGCGCCGAAGCATCTACAAGAATTCTACCAGATCGACACCAAAGGTCCCGAGTTCGAATCTCGGTCACATTGAGTTACCTGGATGAGGTTTTCTCAGGGGTTTTCCCTTATCCTGAAAGACAAATGTCGGAAAACTCTAAGCTCTATGGACCCTGGGCTCATTTGAGCATCATTTCGCCCATTCCATTCATCGTCCGATATGACTTAACTTTGGAGGACATAAATTTACCAAAAAAGACACCAAAGGTGTCAGTAACTAATCATCCATTATCACGCCTTTTGAAAATTTCCTGTTGCAAAATGATTACCGCAAAGTGGGGCATCTAGAACGTCGACTTCAAATAAAGTTTTGCGATATATTTACTGTTGCAAAATGGCGTCACAACGCGGTGCTTCTAGAACGTCATCTTCAAACATCGCATTTTGTAACTCTTGTCGCGTTACCCCTGTCACTTGCGTTACTTTTACAGCAACCTTAAGGCATTTGACAATTTTAGTGATTGTTTTTGTTTTTGTAGTTATGTCGTGTCCACGGCTGCTCATCGGCTACGACTTAAGGAGAGCATGTTTGTATGGAGATCTCAGGTTCGTGTGAAGAGAAACAATAATAAATAATATACTAATCGCTGTTTATTCTAATACACATTGCTATATAAACTCCCCGGCGAAAATGTGTCCACTACTGGTGTCCGCACAGCTTATTTTCCTGACACGCACCTCTTCACTAATGGCTTCTGTTTACCTACTTATCTCCCTGTAAAGGGGATGAGTTCATTGAACAACGCTCGGTCCCGTTATGTACCGTTAGGTCTGTCTTTTTGTAAATGACCAAGAAGCATTCTTTGCACGTATGTAGTGAAAACACTCTTTCGGTGGGGCATTTATCAACACAAATTTTACATTATTTTATATTCATTTATATATACATTCTTATTAATGAGGTCCTTATAAATAATGCCTCACTCTCAATTTTACGGTAGTATAATCATTATCATCATCATCATCATGCTCCATAGACCCCGGACGCACTGAGCATCATTTCACCCATTTCATTCATCGTCCGATATGACTAAATGTTGGAGGACGTAAATTACAGCAACAAAAATCATCATCATCATTGTATTGCTTACATTTTCTAATTTGGAATACCTATTCATATTATCGCAAATCAAAGAAGTTTGATGTCCATTTTGAATGTTATTTCAAGTGAGTTATTTACATACTTAGAAGACAAATGTTGATTATCGTGGACCATGTGGAACATCAATACTCCACATTTCGTCTATACCCCAGTAGGCAATCATTTAAATAACTTCCATTAGCTGAGATCAAAAGATAAGCTTGGGCTCTCGATTAAAACCAAATTGGTATAACCACATAAAAATTATCATTGGGCCTGACAGTGATGTTGTGACAAACCACTGTTTTTATATAAGCATATATTTTTACCTCGAGTGTTTGTCCTAATTAAGATGCTCCGATGCTTAATTAAGCTGAAAAGCTATCTCTTGGTTAGCTCCCTGCGATCTGTCTAATTTATCCGATGTCCTACAGTTGATCAATACGTCCAATTATAAACACCCTTGCGCTAATGATTAGTCTCCCTGAAAACATTAGCGTGTTAAAGAGAACACTCGCTTCCTGGACTGGATCAAGCTATGAGCGCCGTAACCTAATGACTCACGCAAGCTGGCACCATAGAAGTCATTAGAAGTCAGCCAGAGGCTTTTTAGCTTAAAGGTATTAACATTACCTTTGGGATTTTGTTTTCTCTTTTAGTGCTAAATTGACATTCGATTAGACCGTTAAAGGTTTCCATTTTTAATTTGTATACTTAGTGTGACTGCCTTGGGGCTAAATGTTTCTCTCAAAGTGACTTATTTTGATTCTTCCTTTAATTTGGATGGAAACTACCTTATTTGATTCCCCTTTTATGTACAACAATACAAATGATATACTTCTAGAATTCAAAAAATTGTACCATTCAAAGAAGGCTCTTATTTGCGAAAAGTAACAGTTTTGAGAAGTTATGAACTTGGTCATAAAATATAGAGTTATTTAGATACAGAAGGGGAATGTGTAGCTGTGTAGTTGGTTTTTAAGACAATTGCATTTTTAAAGTGATCCTTATGTCACATAATATTATAAATTCTCTAGGATGGGGACTCTTTTGATATTCTTCTTCCGTCCTTGAAGATCACCTCAAAACGTGTGGATTTTTTTTACATTTATTTTCTAAACTATTTTGCTTCTATAAAAGGGAACAGAAAGACGCCTTTCTCACTTTTTATTTAAGCTTTGGACTTCACAAGAAGATCATGAGAGTGTAACCTTGGTTGAAATTAGCTGTAGAACTACCACCCTATTGTGCAACGTATCCAGAATGCCCTCCATGTTTTACACGCTTCTGGCGTTAGCGTGGTGTGTGCATGGATCCCTGGTCACGTAGGCTTGCGGGGGAATGAAATGGCGGATTCAGCAGCCAAGACGGCTACCATGAAGCCCAGGGTTTGATTACCATCTGTGACATTGGAAGATTTTAGGGCCGTATTGCGGAGAGCTGTGCAAACCTGCTGGCAGGAAGAGTGGTCCGCTCTCCGCAATAATAAACTTAGATCTGTGAATGAACTTCCGATTCCCTGGGTTACCTCCTGTCGGTCATCTCGTCGCGAGGAGGTCAGTTTGGCTCGGTTGCGTATTGGGCACAGTTTTTACTCATAGTTTTCTTGTTAAAAAGGAGCCTGCTCCACTGTGTCCGTTTTGTAACGAAGCGTTGTCTGTCCGACGCGTGCTGCTGGAGTTTTTTTCCCTAGCACACCTTAGGACGTCACTGCAGCTGCCGGCCAGCTTTGCAGAAATGCTAGCGGATGATAATAAAGTAGTGGAGAAGGTATTCAGATTCCCTTCTAGACTAGACTTTAGGATTTAGGGAAGAGAATTTATGGCCTTTTAGATTTACATTTCTTTTGTTTTATATTTTTTATGTGCATGTATTATTTGTAAGTCTATTTTACATATTTATAGTGTTTTAGATAATTTTATATCTGGCTTTTGCGATAACCAGTTTTTTTTAAAAAAAAAGGGCGCTGATAACCTCTGCCGTTGAGCACCTTATACTCATCATCATCATCATCATCATCATCATCATCATCATCATCATCATCATCATCATCATCATCATCATCATCATCATCATCATCATCATCATCATCATCATCATCATCATCATCATCATCATCATCATCATCATCATCATCATCATCATCATCATCATCATCATCATCATCATCATCATCATCATCATCATCATCATCATCATCATCATCATCATCATCATCATCATCATCATCATCATCATTTGGTTGAAAGTCAATACGTTTTACAGATTAGGTGCTAAAGGAAACATTGTCATGAAGGTGTGGCGCTACAGAGTTTTAAGAGTAGTTAGAGTAGTTAGTCTAGAAAGGTTAACACTGACATCCCTAAAGTGAGATCATATTTAAAATAACAAGCTTTAAATATTGATAGAGGGTATTTTTGATGCGCTAAGTGCTTCAACGTTAGCGGATCATTAACGACAACAGACTGAAATAGAATAAAAGTTATAAAAAGTTGTTAATTAAGGGTATTAAAAGTGATGTATAGCTGATATGCAAAAAATAAGTGGGGAGAGTAAATTAGCTGCATTCTATCTACTAAAAATAGAAAAAATCAATAGAGAAATACATAAAGTGGAGATACCCAACGAATGGATGGAAAGCGCTTTGCAAAGTGCAACAACAAATGCTTCAAAATTTTAAGAAGAAAAAATCACCAATCTGAAACGGAATGAAGTGCTGTGTAGGATGTGTCGCAATATATTTCACCTCCTTATCTATACTTTGGGTGAGTTATTTTCTTGTAGTTCTGTTTTTGTGTATCTATTAACTTTTAAAACTCCGAGCAGGACAGCTCAGGCGATAACGTCTGCGGCCGGCATTTAATAGGTCCTGGGTCCTGGGTCCTCACCCTAATTTCTTCAGGGTTTCTTCTGAGTCGCTAGGAGAATGTCAGAATGGATATTTACCTCACATTCCCTGTTTCATTTCATTTCGTTGCACCGATCTTTCAGGCAATAAGGGCAGCGTAGTTGCCTGTGTGCTGTGCGCTGGTGGTATTTGCGCTCTGGGAAATCGCTGTTCGGCTGAGAGAAGGCGCTGTGGTCAGTCGGCCGCCCTTCCAGAGGTGACTGATTGATCAGCCGGACATGCCTCACCAGTGGCGGGCTATATGGACTCCAGCCTTAATAGTGGAGTTCCGTGGCTGCGGAACTTCATCGCACTGAAGATTTACCCCTGTCAGAGGCTCATTGCGTTTGTGCCGCTCGTGATAGTTGCTCACCGCCTGTAGGGTGCAGAATAAGCTCCAGGCTGCTACTGTGTTGGAATCTCGGTGTTACTGACATACAGACAAACAGGCAGGCTAGCAGGTAGAATAAAAGTCGTTGATTTGAGGGCTAAACATTAAACATTACGAATAATTCATTTCTGAAGAAAATATGTTTAAGGTTTCCAAACTTTAATAAAAATTATAAGAAGTATTTTGGAAATAACCAACAACTGTCTCAGAATATGTATTTTATCAAGGTAAATGCTTCCTGAATTCCTTATATTTCATTCGTTGTACGTGTACTACAGATGCGTTGAACGCAGAAGGGATATGTGTCGTAGAATATATATTTTGACGTAGAATGACGAAGTACCAGGTCACAAAACTTCTCTTTTTAATTTCTGTATTCTAAAACATCCATTACCGGTGAATTCTATGTATTAATTTTCTGAACTAATGCAGTTCTTCCTTTGGTGTCTGGTCCATTAAGAGCGTAAAAATATTTCTTGTATGCTTAATTATCTGATTAAGCCTTTTTAAAGATTCTGTGATAAGCTATTTAAACATAAATTAAAATTGTTTCTGTATGCAAATGTTGATGTCTTCTTTCTTCTTCTTCTTCACTTAATGGCATAGGCAATCAAGTGCCTGTTCCGCCTTCGAAGTCCTCCAGCCATCATTTCCTGCGTCTGCCCACCGATCTCCTACCTTTAGGATGATACTGTAATATTTGTTTTTTAAGTCTAATTTCTGGCATTCTTTCAACATGTTCCTTCCGTTTTTGTTTGAGATCTTTTAACCTATCACTCATACTAAAATGTCCAGCTCTTTCCTTATATTTTCATTTCTTATTAAAGCCCTCTTCGTGCATCCTTTCACACTTCTCAAGAATTCAATTTCTGAAGCCTGTATTTTACTCTGTTGCTTTTTAGTTAACGTCTAAGTCTCACTTCCGTATGTCACTATAGGTACAGCCATAACTTTGTAGAACTTTGATTTTGCTACTTTATGCATTTTGTTTCTAAATGTTCTATTTATTGTACCACAAACTCTTTGAAATTTGCATATTTTATTGTAGACATCATATTCCTTGTCATAACTAACATCAGTTCCCAAGAAGTTAAAATGGCTTACCTGTTCAACGCAACGATTATTTATAACTACCTCTGTTCTAATTTGCTCTTTCCCAATGAATGCCATTTCCTTTGATTTTATAAAAGAAATTTTCATGGTATATTGCTTAAAAAGTTCACTAAGTTTAAAAATAGATTTTTGCAGGGCAGACTCGCTATTTTGTATAATAACTAAATCGTCAGCAAACAATAAAATATTTAAAAAGTTTTATTTGACATTTTAAAACCTACATTGACTAGCTGCTTCCATTTGCACACTAGGTCGTCACTATAAATACGAAAAAGTGTAGGTGATAATCTACACCCTTGTCTGACACCCTGATTAGTAAAACTTTTTTTAGAAATTTTACCATTGTTCCTCACATTTATTTTTGTTTGGAAATAGAGGCATTATATCATTTTTACTAATCGTTGTGGGTATCCTCGTTCTTCCAATATTTGCCACATGTTGCACCGGTTTACCCTATCGAAGGCTTTATCAAAGTCAACAAATTCCATATGCGTTTTTTTGTTAAACTCCCTATGTTTCAAAAATGTTGATGTAAGGAATAAAAAATAACCCTTAAAATTTGCCTTAAAATTACTAATTTTAAAGCCATGCAACCCTTTACAAACTGTGATACATGCCTATTTAAGTGGTTCGCTGTAAGGAGGCACAGTGCTTTATATCACCTATTTTGGTGATTTTCTTGTGTTTTTAATTTTCAGTGCTTTTCAGAATATAAATTGCTCCACATGATGCAGCTTTCCAACTAGAAGCTTCAAATTTTTTGTGCTTGGATAAAAACAGTACCAAATGAAATTGATGAGATGATATTTTTATAGTGTCACCAGTGCTCGTGAAATTATATAACAAACACATATTTCACAAGCGAATATTTAAAACTAATAAAATGAGAGTTGAATAATTTTTTTATCCTAAACCAAGGGTCAGATTAAAATTTCAGCTCACAAATTTACTAATAATGTATTCATACGAGGGGAAATCAAATATCAACAGGCCTTTGTTTACTGCGCACGCATAGAGAGCCGTCTGGGTTCGAGGCTTTTACAGCACTTGCAGTGAGGTCCCACGAATGGGACAGTGGCCTTGGGAACTTTTTTGGCTCTGTCCCTCAGTTACTGCCGAGATGTCTGAGAGAGGTAAACCCAGCTGTTGCACAACGGTCCGCGCCGTAGCTCAGTGGTTAGACCGCTTGGCTCTAACCAAGGCGGCCCAGGTTCGATCTCAGGCGACCGCAAAGTAAGATTTGTAGTGGACAACACGGTGCTGGGGTGGGTTTTCTCCGGGATCTCCGGTTTCCCCCGCCATCTCATTCCACCGGTGCTCCATCTTCATCTCATGTATCATCAGTGTCATCGCCTGCGGCGCCGTATGTGGTAAAAGTGGGCGTTAAACACTACACATGTCATTTCATTTGTTGCACAACTAGTAATCAAATTTCTTGTCAATGAAAATGTTGTAGCAGCTGAAATGCGCCGCCAGTTACTCCCACAGTTTGGGGAAACAACCATTTTATGGTTCAGAGTTAAACATTTGTGCCACGAGTTTAATGAAGGACGCGAATTTAGCCACAGTGTTGTGGGACTCGAATGGTGTCCGTCTCATTGATTTACTCAAACAAGGACAACGACGATGGACCATTAATGGTGCCCACTACTGTGACCTTCTCAGTCAAGTTCGAGTTGCTTTCTGGTCAAAACGTCGCAGTAGCCCTATCAGGAAAGTGTTAATTCAGCAGTATAACGCTAGGCCACACACTGCAGCAGCAGCACAGCAAAAATTGGCCGAAATGCACTGGACTGCCCTACCACATCCACCCTACAGTCCAGACCTCTCACCATATGACTTCAAGTTTGGTCCACTCAAAGAAGCTCTTGGAGGACATCGCTTCACAAACCACGAGGAGGTCAAAAACTTCGTGCGCAACGGGCTCTGCACACGTCCTCGTACTTTCTTTGAAACTGGAATTAAAAGCTGCCTGTCCGTTGGAGAAAATGTATAGAAAAGATGAGCGAATATATAGAAAAGTAAGAAAAATGTTAATGTCAATTATTTCTTCAGGAACAAGTTTTCTGGAACGAAAGGCCTGTTTATATTTAATTACCCTAATAACAGCAAAGCATTATTTTTCTGAAACTAAAATTGCACCGTGTGGAACAATTTAATTAAATGGCAATATAACACTATAAATATCACAAGAACTATTGTGCACAAAGGTCTGAAAATTGGTGTGTGAACTTATTGTTAATACTACAATTATTATGTAAAATTTTCAAGTCAATTCAAGCAAAACTAGATTTTAGGTTTTTCAATGGTGTGTATCCTTAACACCAAAATACAGTACAACTGAGAGAGGTACTTTCTGTGGCAAGTAAACTGGTACAGAAGCAACATCATGTATTGAGACAACTTAACTGTGATCATTGTTAATATGATTATTGAAGTGCATTTGTGTTTAAATGCATTTATTTATAAGAACAGTGTATTTCACTGAAAGAGCCATTCAGCTTTTTAACCATAATCTTAAGTTTTGTTTTGTTTGGTATTCTGCAAAGATTTTCCTGTGTGTGACAAAATTAATGTGCTTCCTATACGAACAATTCAACTGTGACTATGTTTCAAAGAGATAGTGAGTAAATTTGGATACAAATTCCACAATGAACACGACCGAAATTGTCGTGTTAAATTCTCTAAGCACTGAGGCCAATTCCTTCTTTGAGGAAAGGAGAAGCTGTCAAATATAAATCTTGGCTTTTCGCTTTATGTGCTCGTTCGTAACGTGACATTCATTTAAATAATATGTAACGTTAATGGAAAATTGTAAAAGCGGACTGTGGTTTCAATTAATGTTCCAGTTATTGTTAGATTTATTGTACATTCAATATAAGTTTTAGCATGAATAACGGGCTTGATAAATGGAAGCGGTGTCCTTTCCGTAAAAATTAGTGACACTAAACGTTCATTTCACAATACTCCTTCAGAATAAACAAGCGAAATGTAGCTACATAAGGTGGATTACAGAAATAAAGCGTTTGATGGAAACCCGGAGTTTACATTAATTATAGGAGCAACATCAGTCAGAAAACTTCAAAATGAGCCATATAACCTTCACATTCACATCCTGCAGTACAACCTATATACGGAGGACCTAAGAGCTTTTAAGGGTTTCAATGAATGCAAAACAATGAAAACGCGGACGATCGCGTAATGCAGATGGTACACTACTTTCAAAAGTTTAAATTTCAAAAATTTATTTGAAATGAATTCCAGTTCTCATACAGTAGTACATATAGAATGTCCTCAAATCGATTTCAATTCATACAAAAATGTGTCAAATGTTAGGTGTGTATTGAATACTGGATGAACATGCATGTACTTCAGTCAAGAGGCTATTCTGGTGCCTTCAGTTTGTATAAATCCTTGCTTCACATAAGCTTGCCCCGTATCTCTCTTTTTATTTTACCTTAAAAATATATATCTATGTATATAGGTATACATTTTTCCTTTTTCTTTTTTCCCCTTATTTAACCATTTTTCATTATTTTCATTTATTTTCTTATATATTCTCCTTAGTTTCACACATATTCACTGTACACAGAAACACCCATGCCCAAGGCAGGACTCGAACCCGCGACCCTCTTGCAATAGCAGCCAATGAGAGGGGACTAGGTCACGCGACGGTTGCTCTCTTAATCGTCACGTGACCCAGTCTCCTCTCACTGGCTGCTATTGCAGTATTGATGTTGTGCGGTAAAAGTTAGTTCGTTATTTAACATGGTGATATATCTTTATATGTTGGAAGAGAATTGTCAAATTTATATTTTCGTATCTGTTTGAATTAAATGTATTACGCAACAGAGTTGATTTATCTGAAATGCATGTTAATTCTTAAACGAAGTAAAGAGGAGGTTACTTTGCTCTCAAACACATGGCACGATAGCACGTGATTTAGCTGTAGTGATGACATCTTTGTTTATATGACTTATCACTGACCTTGTTTTGAACTGGATTAGTCATATATCGCCACTCGAAGGTGTGTTGTGCAGAGTGCGAGAGCTAAATTATTTTATTGATCGTTTATTGCTCGTGTACTTATATGTATAATGGCAGAGTATACCACCAGTTTTTCGCTGAAGCATCGCAAGGGAAAACCTTTATAAAGCGGCGAAAAAAGAATTGTGGTGCATGTGTTTAATGCACTCACAGAGAAGAATCCGTCTTTGTCAGTGGGAGAAGTCGAACAGCTGTGCTCTGAACTTACAGGTGGGAGTGTTAGGTCCGTAGGAACTTCGCGACATGAAATTGAGATAACAAGAAAACTTACGACTCCAGGGGCGATATTGCTATGTGGTGAATACGTTATTTATGGACAATCAGACTGTACCGGGAAACCAATCGCAAAATATACTACCTTGACGAGACTTGGGTGAATGAAGGAGACACGACAGGTATGTCGTGACACGACTTTTTAGACTGAAAGGCAAGCATTTTTTCAAGGTATGTGTGCTGGTTTTAAAAAATTCCTAGTGAAAAATACCGAAGGCCTTTCTCTATAACCTTGATCCAGTTTCATTGCTCATTCATTCAGTTTCAACATGCTCAGTTTCATTATAAACTTGTATTTTTGTATGCCTTCATATCCTTAATTGTATGATTTTATCTATCTTCCTGGCAATTATTATGACGTTTACTTCAGTTTTAAATGTGACGGGAAGGCACCGCCTATGGCCTATGGCTAGAAAGCATTACCCAATTAGGATGAGGGGAAAGGTAGTTGCAAGCGAAGTGATACATGTCAGCGGGGCAAGGTTATATGAAACATAGGATAGTTAAGTTTTAGTTTCAAATGCGGAAGTGCCCACGCCATGAGGTGTAATCGTAGTAATGGAAATAATGGATAGTTGTCACCTAGAAAATCTACGAGAAACGGATGCAAGTTTTAGTAAACGGTTTTAGGAAACGGAAATGTTACTCTTACCGCGCTGCCCTGTCCTGCGGACAACAATCGCCGTTAACACCTTTTGTCTAAATATGCCTTACGAAATGTAAGATATGACGTATTACAGCTACTGTTTAATTAATTACATAAAATGCAAGACAAAACATAAAGGTGCAATGAGCTGCGTAGTAATAGACCGAGCGAGAGGATTCTACTGTAATGAATGAACTAGCATTCGGGTAGTTTCACCCACTCTGACCTGGTGTTTTCCTTCGTTTTCCCTGTTGGACACCAGAATGCCTGGGGTTTGTCTGCTTTATCTGTTCAGTGTTGCTCTTCTATTCCATTACTTTATCATCTATCAGGTGCTCTTCCAGATTTCGTGACCTATGGGGTGTCATACAATTTATGCGGATGCATGCTCAAATGTTAAGGGTATTCCTCAAGCGCCTGGACGATTGTTTATTAGATGGTTTCTTTATTGTTCTTTTTAGCCAGCTGTAGTCGTGAAACAGGTCTTCGAGAATGTAAATTTAGTATTCCGCGTTTTCTGTGGCCTGTCTACCTTCCTTTGCCACAGTCTGACCTTCCGGGTGTAGATACGTAGGTTGTGTGTAGTGTGTGTGTGTGTGTGTGTGTGTGTGTGTGTGTGTGTGTGTGTGTGTGTGTCTGTTTCATACGTTGTACTTTGTGGATAGATATAACTTTACCCACTATTATTTCGTCACACAACTGACTCACAGACAGTAGTTGCCATTTACATACAGTGACTTCAGAAATCATTAACCTTCACTTTAAATGTAATCTAGAAACCAAATCAACAACGAGAGAATTTCTCGGTTGAATATGCGTAAGGAATTAAGAAAGCAATGCACCAGCTATTACGCTTTTAAAAGTTATTTAACGTTCCTAATACTGGAAATCACGTCTCTATTCTCAAAGGAAAATGTGTTGCATACTTTTTAATATATATTTATTTATTTTTGTACATTTGTTTCACATGCTGCTCTTTACATTTGTTTCAAATTCTGATATTTATATTTTGGGCAAAAACAAACGACAGAAAGAAAACTTGTTTGACAGTAAAACGAGATTGCTAGAAGCACCATATAACTACAGAAACATTTACCTTCGTTCAAAAAAGAATTGATATGCCTTATAAAACTTGGCAGATTTTCTATCGCCAAGGAGCTTAGCAGGTTCTCTTTTCAGATAACTCACATAGTCAAAGGGATTCACATACTGCGAATGTTGCAGTACAAAATACACTTTATGAGCTAGTATAATTTGTGGGGTACACCAGGCATATCGGGTCAAACAGAGTTGCAGTAGATAATCCATGAGGCGCCCCTTAATCGGAACCACAACTGGGCGTTTACAAAGTCTGTGCTGTAGCGTATCCTCCCCGTCACATTTCAGACGAAGCTGAGAGCCGTATCCTATATAATCGACTGCGGGTGGCCAGGATGTCATGTACCACTATAAACCATAGGAATCGCAGTCTAGACGACAGATGTTTCCAGGAGATGTTGGAGAACATAGCGGAACATTGAGTGTCCGCTGTCCAATTCCTGGATATGCGCACAGCAAAAGCCTTACATTGAAGCATAAACAGCTCATAGCTTTTCTTAGAGGTGTAGTCAGTGGCGGCAGTCAGTAGATAACTTCGGCCATGCACATAGCTGCCCATGTAGTCTAAGGTAGTCTGAATCCGTCTAACATCTAGTGGGGTGTCGAGTTCCACGGCAGAAATCCAATATTGTAACCACCTGCTGGAGAAAGTACAATCCTTGTACTGTAGCATATTAAGTCCGACAAAAGAGAAGCGCTCTACATCTTAGCTCTATATTCCAAAGACCAATACCACCTTCTTTCGATTCCTGATAAAGGGTTGTCACAGGCACTTTGAAAATATCTCCCTGCCATATATACCAACCAACCGCTGATACTGGGGGCATTATCACATAGAAGTTAAAATATCTGTATTAAATAATCAAAATAGAGTTTTGTAAATAGCACAACTGAAAAAGTCTTGAAGGATTCCGATTATTGTCAAGAAGTATATAGTATAATTACTAATTATCAAGTTAAAATTTTCTGGAAAATCGCAGAAACACGCACTTCATAAAACAATCGTTGGGACCCTTCTGTACATTAAAGGCAAGAGTTCTCTTATATATTTATTAAGTTAGTTCAAACTTGGGCAGTGCCTCTTGTCGTTCGAAACAGAACAAAATTCCATCATGCCACTGCCGTCTGTTTAATTGGACATTCTCCGCAGCCTTCTGCGCGAAGGGATATCTGCGTACTTGAGGGTTCTGGGGCCACCTGAATTTATGTATGATATACAAATATAATATATTATGCATGAATATATAATTCATTATATATAATATATAACACACGCACATTGTGTTCATTCAAAGTGCGTCAAGATGTCTCAACGTCGCGACATGCCACAAAAGTACTGTTTTATTAGCATTCAGGGGGAACCACAACACCAAATGTTGGAATAATTATGTTGTCTTACGGTAGCAACATAATTCACGGACACAGAATGAAATAGATTTTGGAAGGACACGTACCGTTTAGGCCGTTGTCTACTGCTGAAATGTGGAAGATCCTCATGTGCAAACCTAAAATCTAGAGGCAACTGATACGCTTCTGCCGAAGTAGTATGTGGTTTAGACTTTACTAGATTCAGGATTGGAGAAATTACGTCACAAGCAACCAGGTGCTTAGAATTCCTATTCAGTGGGTTCCGGGTTTGATTCACGGTAATCAAGGTTTGATTCCCTAAGGGTATTTTTGCAGTTTCTCCTGCTCAATATGCAAATACTGGGTTAGACACTATTACAGCAGCTTCTCGTCCCTTCACTTTTTTAAGCTTCCATTCTATCCGATATTTACAGAGAGTTGATAATGGGCGAGTAAGGAGCAGTTTTATGAGGACGCAAAAATGAAATGTGTAGTGTTTGACGCTCGCTTTTACTACATGTTCCACCGTAGACGTTGACACTGATGCTACATGTGATGAAAATGGAGCATGGTGGAATGAGATGGCGGAGGAAACCGGAGATCCTGTGGAACCCCAACACGCAAGCGCTCTGTTTTTGCACTTCAACATTGTCCGTTAAGTAGCCAGCTGTATAGGTTTCAATATCGGCCCTCTCCAGCAGTATAGGCAACCATAACGTCACCCATTGCCAGAACCACAGTGAAGTGCGAAGTGTCTGAGATTGTTTTTGTGCAATTTATGTCTTCCAACGTCAAGTCATATCGGGCGATGAATGCAATGGTTGAAATGCTGAAATGAGCCCAGCGTCCATAGAGCTCAGAGTTGCCCGACATTCGTCGTTCAGGATAAGGGAAACTTCCGTAAAGAGCCTTATCCAAGTAACTCACCTTGACCGAGATTCCAACTCCGGACCTCTTGAACATGAGGCAGACACGCTACCACCACGTCACCGAGGCGGGTGAGAGATTTGTGGTGGACAACACGGCGCGGGGGTGGGTTTCCTCCGGTTTTCCCACCACCATTTCACTACTTGCTCCATCAGTTGTCTTTCCAATCATTTATTTCACCCTCATACTATCATCCACTTCTCTCGCTCTCATGGCAGACGTTGGGCTGATTCTTAAACCCTGGTACCTCTATCAGGCTTAGTGCTTCAGCTCCCTTGCTGAGAGGGAACTCGCATAACTCCTAACACCAGGAGATGATGATGCAGAGAGAAAAAGAATATTGATCTTCAGTGTTTTAGTTCATGCGGCAATTTTTAATATTCATTCGATGTCTTCTTAAAAGAGTGCCTGCAGGCTCTACCGCGTCCCCTAATTTTTCCCTTTTATTTTTTCTTTCATATGCGAAATCATACTTTCGATCATGAGTAAATTAATGAATTAACAGACTTTCTCCCTTTGGTGGTCTAAATAAACGTATTTTAGTGCAACAATGTGTATAAATGAATAACACAGAAACAGAAGAGGTGAACTAAATATACGAGTTTGCAAGCAAATCTGTCGCTGCATATACTGTTCTTATAATTGTGTTAGTAATGTAACAAGCACAATTGTAGTGATAAAGTGATAAGGATATCGCATTCAGACCTAACCACAAGTAAATTGCTAATCTGTGACACACAAAACCGTTCTCTATAAGGTGGGAAGTCACTTTCAGTTTATACCTTAATAGAGTGCAAGTTTATAAGCTAAAGAAAACCCTGTGCATTCCTGGAGTTCTCTCACGAAAGCGTATCATCCAGGTCCTTGTTTTCCACCTCACACGCCTGAGAGGAAGAGAGCAAAGGTGAACAAAAATGTCAAGAATTTCGGTCAACATCAAGCTGCTACAGGTTGGAATTTAACCTTTTAGAAACGACAACGGAATGTTGCTCCTTTGGGAGTTCATTTGAAAACGTGGAGTTGATGATTATGTCCTTTTAAGCCTAACTTGAAAATACGAGAATGATGGACTGTCTAACTAAAGGTTTATCATGTAATTGATATACCTGTACAGTCAGGATTTTATTTTGGGGATCCGTAATACCAATCTTGGGACGAAACTTAATGCTGAAGGCACACTTGCGTTTCTAAATAAGGCAGCAAGAGGTTTCGTTGGAAACTCTTAATCTTGGCAGTTTTTGGTATTTCCATTTCCAATTCTAAACTTTTTAAAGACGAACGTTAATTTGTGTTAACCATAAGATTGTCTCACTTGTAAAATAGTTTAGATTTCTAAGATAGAGAGGCTGTTATGTTTCATCCAGAATGCAATTATATTTCATGGGAAATAAATGCTTTCATGTCCCTGATTAAATAATTGCATTAGGGAAGCTCTCCATGATACATACAAGTATGGAAGGAAGTTGGGAGAAAAAGGAGATAGGAGAAATAAAATGGAAAACCCAAAAAGGAAAATTTTCCCCCTTTATTTTTCATTTGTTGACAAATATGCATCAAATTAAAAAAGGCCGGAGGGATATGCGCTCGCATGTGATACAAGTTAGCTGGACGCACCAAGGGTGATGGGCCACGCGGTTTAGTCTGCGGCCCGCATTCGGGGGATCGGGTTGGATTTCCGTGGCTAACCTACATAAAATATGGTTTCCTTTCGGCGGTTTTCCCGGGCCGCCTGGAAGATGCTCGGTGGAATAGCTACCTCCTCCGAATTTCCTATCTCTCCATTTCATCTCCATTATCATTTCACATCAACTCACCTCCGGTGATCTCTTTCAGGGCAGAAGTGCCAGCGGATGTCTCGGCATCTTGAGTTGGCCGCCTTCTGTCTCAATTCATCATCCTTCCTTCTTGAGTTGCCTCACTTGGTCTTTAGGTACAATAAACCACAGGTTTCAGTGGCGAATCCTTTCCGAAGTAATCTTAATAGTAACCCCAGCTGGACACAGAGTATGAATGACATCAGATCTACAGCACGGTCATCAAATGTGCGAACAACTGTCACTGGAAGCAAACGTCCAAAATAGCATAACGTAGTACTCCGTGAACTAGTGAAGAATTTCCTTGTAAGTGTATGCAGGTGCAAGATCCAAGTGTAGTATAACGCGACGTTTAGTTCCTTCTCACTCTGTCATGATCAGGCTGTACGTACCTGCAGTTGTTTACTTGCGCGAGGGATAACAGTACAGTCCATGTGCAGTATACCTATTGAAAAACGAACGTTCCAGAATGGGAGCAGTATATCACAGGTTCTCGACCCAGGCAAGGCTACATATGCGCGCGCATAAAAAGGCACCCTGGGAAACCACCCACCGAATATCAACTTATAGGAGAAAATACCCTGACGTATGATAGAGTTCTTGAGAAGGAAGAGAACCCTATGCCAGTGTCTTCTGCCCGGCGATCTTGAGTAAATCATTTTCGATTCCCACGAAAAAAGCACACTGCTTGCACGCCATCTGTAGAGTCAATCGAGTCAAGGTAGGCAGAACGAAGACTTCACTGACTTCGTGGAACGGACTGCGTAGAGAGCGAGTGCGGTTTAGGGGCTCGTCGATCGTTTGATCATATGGAGCGACGAAGGAACAGCTTTATGAGCAGCCACAGCTGCGCTAGCAGGTAACATCTTCCGATAGTCACGCCGAAAGCGACGGCTTCTGAAATCCTAAATGTGAACCGAAATACGTCCCGTGGACGTCGTGTACCAGCAATTCACTAAAACGACCGAAGTCCACCTCACGAAGATTTAAAATACATGCCCTTGTATTCGCCAATTTCCAGAGATATTAATTTCCAATTGATAAGTTAATAAATTAAATAATAATGCCCGGTCTTAGCATCCATGTTGGACGTTCAATGGTCTAATAGGAGGGTATGAAATGATAATTAGGTAAAATATTTGAGAAGGAATAATATTTCATGTACACATTTAGTGTGTATTCCGACATTTAATAGTTCTAAGTATTAGAAAGACGGAGGAACAGCCCTGGCGGGAATAGCCGGGCGGGTAATAAATCCCGGATCTCGCGTTCATTTCCCCGTGACTTAACGAACTTGGCTATTCCTTTCGGTAATGAGCTTTGACTAAATACGAGGTACGTCCAGAAAGTAAGTTCTGTTTGGTAATACAATTAAATTGTGTACAGATACAGAAAAATTATTTATTGCAAAAATTCCTACAACACTTAAACTACTTTTCCACATAACTTCCGATTTTTTTTTAGGCATTTGTCATAGCGAGGCACAAGTTTCTGTATACATTCTTCATAGAAGTTGGCCGCCTGTGTCTTCAACCAGTTAGAAATATTTTCTTTCAGCTCTTTGTCATTGTTGAAGTGTCGACCGCCAAGGAAAGATTTGAGATGCAAAAACAAATATAAGTCGCTAGGAGCGAGGTCAGAGCTGTCCGGGATTGGTCAAACACGTCCCAGCCAAATCCCTGTAGGATGTTTTTCGTCGCAGTTGCAGTGTGCGGTCGTGCGTTGTCGTGAGCAAACATAATACCTTTTGACAGCACTCCTCGGCGCTTATTCTGTATTGCGAGGCGCAATTTCCTAAGTGTCTCGCAATAAACTGCTTTCATTTGACCACGTGGTAACAAATCAATGAGTAAAATGCCTTTCCTGTCCCAGAACACTGTGCACATCATTCTGTCCCAGAACACTGTGCACATCATTTTTAGAGGTGTCCACATTTGTTTCGGCTTAACCTTTGCTGGGGATGAGGTGCGCCTCCATTCCATTGATTGACGCTTACTTTGAGGGGTGTCGTAAGAAACCAAAGTTTCATCTCCTGTGACTATCTGTGTCAGAAATTCTTCGCCGCCTTCATCACAGCGGGTCAAAAACTGAGGAGCACTTACCCATCCGTTTTGTTTGGAGTTGCTCAGTAATATTCTCTGGCACCCAACGTGAGCAAAGTTTACGAAATTTCAGTTTTCAGTAACAATTACATGAACTAGTGATCGTGAGATTTGGGGAAATTCCATAGCGAGAACACTAATTGTAAACCTGCGGTTTTCCAGAATCTTGCCATCAATAGCGTGAACCAGTTCTTTTGTAACCAAAGATGGACGCCCACCTCGTTCTTCATCGTGCACTTCACTACGTCCTTCATTGAACTGTCGGACCCATCTTCTCACCATTGTATCACTCATCGCACTTTGGCCGTAAACATTTCAAGTTTCACTTTCCTGACATTCAGAAAACGAATCACAGGTGTGATTTCACAGGCGGTGGGATTTTCAATAAACACTGACATTGTAAACAAGCACAACAAAGCGTACGTGACTGACAGCGATCTCACAATGGCGCACGTTTCTTCTCCTTGAATCAGAGCGTCTACCGCGCATGTGCGGAACTGCTATTGCAGCGCTGCAGCGGAGATAAATTAAAACAGAACTTACTTTATGGATGACCCTTGTATATTATTAATAGTATACAGAGTTGAATAGCAATTTGAAGAATTTAATGGTGCATAATTCTACAGCGTTTTTTAGCATTTATCTTAAAAATGTTTAAAGCCACTTTTAGCTGAAATATTACGCTTTAATAAAAGAAGTATGACAAATATTGTACAAGGATGTCACATACGTATAACATTAAGCTCTTGTGCTTGGTTTAAGCCGTTCATTCTTAGGATTACATTACTTGAATAATAAATACGCCTGGAAGAAATCTGAATTCCTGGTTTATGCGGCACTCTGCTACAGCTAAATTCTAAAACAAATATTATGACATCTCATAATTTATGTAGTCTATTCTGACTGGGATTCTGATCTCTTAATATTAATTTTATACTATGCAAGCAGTTGACATAAAGCAATGTTGATTAAATGCTTTCGGTTATTTATGGGAAATGTGAATATTTAAGTTATGATTTTATGCATCTTTTTGTATGTAAATAAATGCACCATCACGCTGAAAACCGTTGTGCTGGTGTCTCATTGTTTCTTTGTCTACCAGTATGTACCTAAATCGGTGGGTCGCCCGCCCGTGATTGTAGCGTGTTTGCTTCAGGTTCAAGAGGTCCTGAGTACCAATGTCAGTCAGAGTGAGTTACCTGGATAAGTTTTTTTCGGGGTTATGCCTTATCCTGAAGGACGAAGTTTGGCTAACTATAAGCTCCCTGGACCCCGGACTCATTATAGTACTCTTTCAGCCATTCCATTCATCGTCCGATATGACTAAAAGTTGGAGGACGTAAATTACAACAAAAAATCGATGGAGGAAGAGGTCATTATACCCGTACATTTGTAAATAAGTAAATAATTCTTTAAGAAAGGGAATTCTTGTAAGTGTGTGTGTGTGTGTGTGTGTGAGTACACGCACAGAGAGAGAGAGAGAGAGAGAGAGAGAGAGAGAGAGAGAGAGAGAGAGAGAGAGAGAGAGAGAGAGAGAGAGAGAGAGAGAGAGAGAGAGAGAATGAGGTAGGGGGAGGTAGGAGAGATCTTGACTAATCGGTATCTGCTAATAGTATTATCTCAAAATGGAAAGTTTGATAAATAACAAAACCTTGATTTGTCAATTCTAGGAGTTATTAGCTTGCATATGTGTGGAGGTCACGGTGCACTAAATGTCCCCCTTCGGGGCCTTCCCTTAATCCTTTACTCTGTGTGAGAGGAATACTTCCTTTGCTTGTGTAAACAGCAGAGAAATATAGCCTACGCCACACCCAGGATCTACTGCTCATTTTCATAGTGTATGTCTTACGTTATAAATATTTCATCTCTTCAGCTTAGCTCAAAAAATTCTAATTTACTATTATGCAGTTTAAGAAGTTTTGAATAGTTTGGCAAATTAAATCAATGTTAAATTTATTAATAAGATCCTGATGAAAATCCTTACTACATAATGCTTATAAAAATAACTCATTATTGCTACTACAGACGCGTGCAAATTATTAGACTCAATGGTGAAATTTTAAACATATACCGGTTATTTTAAATGTATTTAAAAGGAACAATGTTAAAACTATTGTTTGGAACTAGTGGTATTTTTTGTGCATTCTTTTAGCCTTTATTACCATTTTGATGCGTTTTCTACAAGGGAAAAAGACTTATCCTTTATTTCTTCTGCTCTGTGCTAAATGCTTATCAGGCTCTCAATAAGCTGAACTTTTGTTCTTATTTTCAATTTTTTGTCTCTATTTAATAATACCCCACAGATTCTCTTCTGGATTTATATCAGGTTATACTCCGGCCATGGTAGTATTTTTACATTGTTTTCTTTGAAGAACTGGGCTACAGATTTTGCACTGTGGCAGGGAGCACTGTCATAAATGGACAAAAAAATCACCATTTGGAAACTATTCTTTACTTTGCGGAGATAGTTTGTTTCTAATACACTTTTATGTTTTTGCTCCATAGATCACACTACTATATATAATTTTCCAGGTTCATAGACAGGCATACAGCTCCAAACCATTTTTGATGTTGGGTGCTTTACTCTTTGATCGACACACTGAAGGGAAAATGCTTCTTTATCTGTCCTTCTCACATATTCGCTGCTCTCTTCACATTCTTCAAACATGGATTCATCTGAGAAAATTTACCTGAAACAATAAAAACCTCTATTAGCATTAAACAGAATTAAATGGCTCAAAGACAGTATAACAAAACCAACAATGTTTATTTTATTTGCATAAATTTACTTGCACATATTTTATTGTATGCTATATACGTACAATTTTCAAATTAACTTTCTCCATAATTCCATTGGATGCTTCTGCATCTCTTTGGCCCACTCTAAACGTGCGGTTGAGTTTTCCATTGTAGGTGTCACTTTCGCCTTTTTACGAGGCCTGCGTGCTGGTAAACCTGCTTCACATAATCTTCTGCGAACTACTGAGGCTGATATTTTTGTACCGTACTGCTTTAGTTCATTACTGAGGTCAATGTTGGTTGCTGTTCTGTTTTGTTTTGCAAGGTACACAAGTTTTCTTTGAATCCTTGGTGATAGCTTGCTTTCCTTTCCGCATTTTCCAACTCTTTGTGAGGTCAACGCCTCGCTGAATTTTAAAGCTTGATTAATGCGACTCACAGATTTTTGTAAAATACACAATTTCTTAGCTATTTCACGGTGTGAATAGTTTCCTTCAAAAGACTCAATTACAGCTGCTTTCCTTGGGGATAAGTAAGCAGTTTTACTCATAACCTCGCTTTTGTATCATTGTGAATGCTAAGGATAAGATACACGATGTTACCTGGCTTGAGACCAATTAATAATAAATATTGAGGATATATTAGCCATAAAACACAATAAATACTTAGTTATTATGCAAAATAGCGAGTCTGCCCTGCAAAAATCTATTTTTAAACTTAGTGAACTTTGTAAGCAATATAACATGAAAATTTCTTTTATAAAATCAAAGGTAATGGCATTCATTGGGAAAGAGCAATTAGAACAAAAATAGTTACAAACAATCGTTGCGTTGAACAGGTAAGCCATTTTAACTACTTGGGAACTGATGTTAGTTATGACAAGGAATATGATGTCTAGAATAAAATATGCAAATTTCAAAAAGTGTGTGGAACAATAAATAGAACATTTAGAAACAAAATACGCAAAGAAACAAAATTATAGTTCTACAAAGTTATGGCTGTACCTATACTGACATTCGGAAGTGAGACTTGGACGTTAACTAAAAAGCAAAAGAGTAAAATACAGGCTTCAGAAATGAAATTCTTGAGAAGTGTGAAAGGATGCACGAAGAGGAACTTAATAAGAAATGAAAATGTAAGAGAAGAGCTGGATATTTTTAGTATGAACGATTGGTTAAAAGATCTCAAAGAAAAATGGAAGGAACATGTTGAAAGAATGCTGTTGAATGATACTGCAATATCATCCTAAAGGTAGGAGATCGGTGGGCAGACCCAGGAAACGATGGCTGGAGGACTTCGAAGGTGGAACAGGCACTTGATTGCCTATTCCATGAAGTGAAGAAGAAGAAGCAGAAGAAGAAGAGGAAGAAGAAGAGGAAGAAGAAGAAGAAACACAATAAAGGCAAATGTTAGCAATCTTAGTTACTACATTCACCAAATAAAAGGACTTTCAGCGAACAGTTGGATAAACAGACATGAAGAAAATGGCTGCTCATATTACAATAAGTAAAAAAAAATCCCACAGGCGTTATTAAGAGACACATTTCATTGAATATGCTTCATATTATAGCAAGGAAAAGAAGTACGACAAATTGAAATAGGTTACGGCTGGAAATAAGTATTATTTTTAATGTTAAACTGCAAAAAACTTAAAACAAATGAATGCGTATAATAATCTGCACACGTCTGTACTAAAACTCTGTTGAAGTACGCTAATGAAACGTTATTCACATCGTGCAAGCGAAATTTACCAGGTACAATGTAAAGGCTGAGCTGCTCTTGAAAACATTTAAGCTTTCTACCTTCATCCTTGCAAGCGAATTCTACAGCTTCATATTAACTTGTCTAGAGACGGCGAAAGGCAGGCATCTGACAGGTACAGACCATTTTATTTTTGGTCCATTAAATGTGGCATTGCGATATTTGCAGTTTCTAAAAGCAGCAACAGTTTGCACTGGCATTCTGCCAACATCTTTGACTAAGGAAAAAGCAGTGCCGTACGTTTCTAGGGGCAAAAAAGTGGTTTTCTTGGGAACAGTGTATTGCAAAGCACAAAAATAAGGTCTGGGTGCGATAAAATGCTAAACAAATTTCCTTTTTATAGTAAAGGTGTAAAGTATATTCATACCAAACTGGTAAATACAGCTAGCTACTATTTGCCTTTAGCAAATATAAGCGAGTTTCTGGAATTTTTTGTACTCAATAAGAGATAGAGGAAATAATGAAATTAGAGTGAAGCCTTGAGGAAGAGAACAAAGAAAAGAGAAACAGCGAAACAAAGAGAAATAGCCAGAAATGCATTTACCATTAGAAATGTAGTGTATGAAGTGGATTTGGACTGATAGTAAGAAAATTTTAAATCATATAAAATACGGAAACTATTTGGTAAACACGTGATGGACTTGCCACAAATCAATGACAACATAACGTTTAAAAAAACCATGAACAGGCAGAATAACATAATAAGGAATATTCTGCAATTTTAAAGTTAAAATATTACTTCTGTATTCTTAAGTTACGTAAGGTCCTAGAGAGATTTGTGTCCGACATTGTGTATATTACACCGTTCTTCCTCTCTACAATTGTCATTTTATAAAATTACAAGTAATAATTACTGATATACAGACTATACCGTATTTGAGGTGATTATGATAATTACGCTGAATGATGAATAAAACAATAATAAACTCTTATCATTGTTCTGCAGCAATTATTGGAGGAATTGGAGGTATTAATCAGATTTCCTTACGTAATGTTTTCTCATTCATACAAGGGTAGTGCAGAAAGTAAGCCCTGTTTCAATTTATCTCCATTACAGCACTGCGATCGCAGTTCTGCACATGCACGGTAGACGCTCTGTATCAAGGAGAAGAAACGTGCGCCATTGTGAGATCGCTGTCAGCCACGTACGCTTTATTGTGCTGATTTACAATGTCGGTGTGGATGGAAAATCCCGCCGCTTGTAAAATGAGATCTGTGATTCGTTTTCTGAATGCTAGTAAAGTGAAACCAATTGAAATTTATCGGCTGTCATAACGTGTTGTGTTTCCTCAGGACAACGCACGACCACACACTGAAAATGCGACGAAAAACATCCTACAGGGATTTGGCTGGGACGTGCTTGACCACCCCCGGTACAGCCCTGACCTCGCTTCTAGCGACCTTCATCTGTTTTTTCAACTCAAATCTTCCCTTGGATGTCAACCCTTCCACAAGGAGGAAGAGCTTAAAGAAAATGTTTCCAACTGGTTGAAGACACAGACGGAAAACTTCTATGAAGAAGGTATACAAAATCTTGTGCCTCGCTATGACAAATTGCCTGCAAAATTTCGGAAGTTATGTGTAAAAGTAGTTTAAGAGTTGTAGAACTTTGTGCAATAAATATTTTTTCCGTATCTGTACACAATTTAATTTTATTACCAAACAGATCTTACATGTTACATAAAGACATAATGCACTGGCTGGCCACGTAGCTCAGTCAGTAGAGCACTTGCCTGCTGTGCAAGGGATACCGCGTTCGATACCTGGCCGAGGGTGGAGATTTTTGTCCAACCAAGATAATTCTGCATCTTCCACAGAGCTGGAAGTGTCAATTTATGCGTGATTTAATGATTAAAATACCAAGTAGAAGCAACCAACGTATACGAGTTAACACCATCGATATGTTACAGAGGACAACGGCCATCGATATTGCCATTGTAGCTAAAGGCGGAGTATAAATAAAACCAATAAAGAATGTACCTATATCTTGAAATTTGAACCGATGTTATATCAGGTATTCAAATATAAAATAAATATTTCAGGTTTATATGAATGAATGTGCAATGCTTAACAGCCGCTTTTGCTACATGCGGCTACGCAGGTGTTGACACTGAAAATACATGAGACGAAGATGGAGCACCGGTGGAATGAGATGGCGGGGGAAACCGGAGATCCCGAAGGAATTGAGCATTCTAACCACTCGACCACGGCGCGACCGCGAGTTTTATATTTCTATTTCATTTACATAAATCATAATACCAAGTCACATAAATATGCAGGTAGCTATGATATCGATTCTCGATATATGCAAAGAATGTTTCTCCTGCGGATAAGTATCGTAGAGTGTGTAATCAACCTCGTGCTGAGTGTTTAGACCGCTCGGCTCTCACCAAGGTATGGGTTCGATCCCAGGCGACCATAAAGCAAGTTTTGTGATGGACAACACGGTGCTAGGGCAGGTTTCCTCCAGGATCTCCTGTTTACCCCGCGCTCTCATTCCACCGGTGCTTCATCTTCATCTCATGTATAATCTGAATCACCGCCTGCGGAGCAGCATGGAGCAAAAGCAGCCGTTCAACACTACACACACAGAATGTAGGTCGTCCATTGATTTTGGAATGGATTTCAACACCAAATACGTGTATTCTTGATAGAAAAGGTATTTATGAACGATAATATTACGTGCTAGGATTAATATGTTGAATCCCATGAAAAAATTCTCCTTTATTCCAAATTTTCTTGAATTTCTAAATACAGCTTGGAGCGGTTCCCCTCCTTTTGGGTTGGATTTATATCACACGATGTGGTGACATATCTGTAGTTGGATTCGCAACTTTGTGAGGTCTACACCCCACGGTATGGCGGCGCACGTACAAGCCAAACCTTACCTTGATGTAGAAGCGCTGAACTTTCGTCTAAAATACGTGAAGATGATGTTCTCGAAGATTTCTATAAATCCTCTCTCCGGCAGCTGCGGCGAGCTATGAGATGTGAAACTTCTCAGGCGTGGTATCGATACAAAAGGTATTTCACTTTTGGGCAACTATGGAATAAAATAATTAATACCATTTCACTTTCCTTGGAATTATATTTCTCGACATCATTTTCTTCTTTACATGTGACTTTTTCCACTAATGTATATAGCCCTTTAGTATATTTTAATTTTCTCCTTTTATTTGTAAATGATGCAACGGTTTTTTACTTAAATTATTTATCCTAGCGTTGCGTATTCGATGTATATTTTAAACGTTTACTAAACGTTCATAAATGATGAACTCCAAAAACTTCTCTTAGTTTGAAGAAGTCTTTTATCGAAAACACGTCTACCCTCTTCGAGAGTTAAAGCCAGAAGAAAAAATTTAAGAATAAAATCATTGTTTTTTTTTTTTTTTTTGGTTGCTAAGTTACCGTAATACATAATTCTGATTGGTCCTACGTCACAATTTGGCATTTCAATAAACCTAAGCATTTGTTGCATCATCTATATGGCCTGCTTGGTTATTAACTTAATTTGAATTACAGAAGACCATGTTTACTTAATATGTCCATGTATGCAATATCAGCTTCGATTTTCATAAATTATTATACAGTCTTCAACAGAATTCTGATTTGCACAAGCTAAGGCGGTAGGCAAGCCTGAAACTATAACACTTTGTACGATGGAATGTCTATATGTCCTTCCCAGTGTAATATTTGTGAATTCATGAATGTAGACCAAGAAGCGCCATGTGACAAGGATTGACATAATACCTCTTTCTCCTTCCTTGTCCGTTCACTCTATCACCATATACGTAATCCCTTCAAACAAGTGATTGTTGATTACTACATGCACTGACTGTAAGTGAAACTCGCGGTTGAATACTCACGTCATCGATTATAATCGAGTAGTTAGAAGTTCCGAATAAAATTTTGAATTTATATTTACAGCTGTTTTATCAAACAAACCTAAAATACTAAACTTAGTACTTTTAAGCGATTTCTTGTACTAAGTTCCCACAAATTCTATCTATTCTAGATTTAATAAAAAATCTGAAGATTTTGTTCATAACGGTGATATTCATTAAAAAATAATTGGGAAGGTTTGGTATCTATTTCATACCTCTTTGATACTATGCCGTCCCCCGTAGCCGTAGTCAATAGTGCGTAACTCTCTAGCGTCCGTCACATAGTCATGGTTTCAAGTCCCGCCTTGGGCGTGGGTGCTAATGTGTATAGTGTACACGTACAAAAATACAGAAATAAACAGTAAAACAAACGGAATAAATAAAAATGTTGAATAAGGAACAGGCAGGCAGATAGTTATGGATTTTGTACAATTAAAAAACCGTGTCCCTGCAAATGGGTGATACTTCAATTACTAATATAAAGGTCGGAGTGAGCAATTCCTTTAAACAGTGTTTCAAAATTGAAGTATTTTAAATGATGTTCATGGTTTGAGTTCTCTCTTTAGTAATTTCAAAGTTCCAATGTGCAATATGCCTTGTTGACTGCTACAATGAATCTGAAGTAGTTGCTATAATTTCGAATATTAGATAATTCATACCCCTGCAATAAGATGTTTGATGTTTGCTGTTTTTAAACACTCGATCAGAGTAAATACATAATAAACATAAGTAACAAATGTGCTTCAATAAAGGTATCCTGCACCTTAGGAGGTTTTCCGTTTTCACTTCTTACTTTTTAACAGAAAGACGACGCTAGACTGACCGCTAATGTTACATAAAGATGAGAGCTGAACTCTCGATAGGACCCGTTAATGCCAGAGGTTCTGCTCCCATTAGTCCTGGACCCGTAGGACCAAGGACCCGGGCTTCCTTCCACCAGGGAGTTACCGAGCTGTTCCAAAAGGGCACCCGGCGCCTCCGTGGGGCTTTCCATAGGGCAAGACCTAGAGACTAACAAGGCCCCACCCTCATCTGGTCCTGTGGACTAAAGACGGGATGGAAGTGGATACGCCACTTGCGCGCGCCAACTCCAAACTGGGAAGGCTACCGATATGACCTCGGTGGGGCCGCTTGGTGATCTAGCACACCTACTAGCTATGCTGGCTAGTACGCCGGAATATTAATGGCTTCCCTCAACCCCGTCCGGAGAGGTACCCAATCTCCCACGGGTATCGGCAACCACTGCCCCCTCGAGTCCAACCCAATCTGAACAACTCCCAATCAGGATATACTAATTGTGAAAATAGGGAATAGTGTTCTTTAAAATTAGCAAGTCTCAAATTAAAATTAAAATTTCTGCAAACTACAAGCAATGATTTTGTAACCTATGATGTAGGAATACTGGTAGATTGGTAAATAAATAAAAGGGACTTAGAAAGGAGCAGATATTCCTAAAATCTGCATCTTCCTCTTCACTTCGTAGTTTACAGACTTGCTGAAATAATTCAATAGATTATTGGCAGACCGTAGTTCCTAAATACCGAGCTCGGATTACACATCGGAACAAGAGACTTCGTGCTTCATATTACAGGAACTCAGGATAATTTACGCTTCTCATTGTTATTATGGAATTCGTAATTTTAAAACGTGAAGTTGTTGTTGCATTAAACGCTAGAATTTGTGCTAGCTCAACAGTTACAGTTACTCGTGCTAATATTTATAAACAGCGTAACTATAACCTCAAAAATCGTCAACTTGTTTCAAGTAGTTCGTTTGTTAACCTCCATTAACTATCAGCCAACTTAACTGGTGTTGTGTATTTTCAACCACTCGTGCATATCCTAAAATGAAGATCACATAATTCCCACTCTAGCAGCCGGCAGCAGAAGAATTTTCAGAGTCAGAGACACGGCAGACGGCACCAAAGGTTATGAAACACTGGAAGAGCTATAGAAATGTTTACATCACTACCGAAGTGGTGTTTTGAATATCCTGATGCTGCTGCTGTTGATGATGATGATAATGATGATAGTTGGCGCTACAGGCCATGTAGACCCTTGACCGCCCTAAACACCCTCTTCCATCCTACTCGGTCCTCTGCTTTTCTTCTGCAACCTTTAACCCCCAACTTTCCTAAGTCATCTTCTAAATCATCTATCCATCTTTTAATGGGTCTTCCTCTTCTCCTTCTGCCATTCCACTTTCCTATGAATATCTTCTTAGCTACAATGGTTTCCGGCATTCTCTGCACATGGCCAATCCACCTGATTCTTCCTTGTTTAATTTTTACTGCTATATTTGGTTGTCCAAATAGGCAGTGTAACTCCAAGTTAGTCCACATTCTCCATCCGTCCAAGCCCCTTGTCTCTCCAAATATATCCCTCAGGATCTTCCTTTCGTAACGACCACTGTAATTCTCTGATTGTGAACACCCAGCTATCTGAACCATGCATTACTATTGGTCTCAGTACAGTTGTATATCTTTTAATTATGGCATTCCTACTGACGTTCCTTGATTTAAACATATTCTGAGAGGCATAGAAATATGTTACCACTTGCTATTTTTCTTGAATTTCCACTGATGTTTTATTAGCTACTGTTACTATGGTTCCCAGTCGTTTAAACTTTTCCACGCTTTGGCATTATTTCTCATACAGTGTAACTGTAGGTTCTCTTCTTTTATCCCCATCAACTTCCACCGTTATATATTTGGTTTTACTCACGTTCACTACCAATCCTAGATCTTCCAACACTTCAGGACTTTCCTCAAGAGCTCTCATATTCCTTGCGAGAATTACCACATCGTCAGCATATGCCACTATTTGTACTGATCTGGAAAGTATGGTTCCTCGAGGGTTTATGTATAATTGTCGAATTACTTTTACCAGTGCTAAATTAAACAGTAGTGTGTATAGCACATCTCCTTGTCTCAACCCCCTCGCCACAGTAAACATACCTGATAGATCTTGTTCCATTCTAACCCTGCATCTTGTCAATTCCATGGTCATTCTTGTCAATCTCACCAGGTTCTGTGGTATTCCGAACTCTCTCATTATCTGATAAGTTTTAGCTCTATCCGGGCTATCACACGCTTGTTTAAAATCTACATGCAGCTGATAAAGCTGTCTGTCATATTCATAAAACTTTTCCAGTATTTGTCGCAATATAAAAATCTGGTCTAATGTAGAGCGTTGTTTCCTAACTCCTGCTTGCTAATTCCCAAGTATCTTTTCTAACCATCGCTCCAGGCACATGGCAAGTATCTTGTCAAAAACTTTGTAAGCTCCATCTAGTAGTACAATCCCACGTTAATTTCCTCACTCTACCTTGTCCCCTTTTTTATGTATTGGACAGATTATTCCCGCATTCCAGTCAGTAGGCATTTCTTCCTTTGTCCATATTTCTTTAATTAATTCGCAAACAGTCTTCTCCAGTTCATCTCCTCCATATTTCAGTAATTCCGGCTCTATTCCGTCTTCTCCTGCAGCTTTATTGTTCTTTAATGCTTTGATTTTCTTCCTGATCTCTTCTATATCAGGCTGTTCTACTTCCTCGTCCTGTTCTTGTTCTTCCCTTTCCTCGTTCCTGTTTCTCTCTTCACTATCAACTTCTTTATCTCTGGTGAGTAACTCGTTGAAATGCTCTTGCCCTGAATTTCCTGCTACAGATTAGAAATCTGCTCCACTGAATACATCCCCTCTGTTAAATAAATAGTACACTAATGTAGGTCGTCATTTTGCACTAAAAACATACTGTTGATGTCTGAAATTACGACTGTTGTTTCTGGTATCATGCTGAGACATTCGTAAAGATTGTACTTAAGATTCCAGAATGACAAATTGCATAACTCCTCCAGTATTCCCTCTATCAATAAAGTCTTATACACATAAAGGATTACGGTACATCAATATGATCCTCTGGGGTTGGTACACCAGGAACGAGAATTCAGCTTTTAAGAACAGCCTCGACCCTTTGTTTTAATGTAGATTTGGTGTAATCTCAGCTATGCACAAATGATCAATATTAGAAGCACTTTCCGTGCATTACACTGTTCATACTATTGCACATTTGTATTCTGAATATGGTAGCTTGAGCACACACTGCTAGGAAAGCCTGGCAAGTCAGGTCTGTGACAACATTAATAATTGAAACTATTTTTTCTTCACATCAGCCGTGTGTAGGCCAAAGTCTGCACAAGTTGAGTCAGACCTGAAAATTCAATGCCTTAGCCAGTATTCGAACACGGATCTCGTGGTATCTTATCAACAACCAGAAAAATTACAAACTTTAATTACTTAACGCTCCGGGTTATCTTATTTCTAGAATACGTGACAATCAGCATATATTTTAGATTCATTATCGTATGTATCCAGTTATAAATTTATATTTCTTAACGTGTTGTAACCGCAGTATCAGGCAGCAATTACGAGGTGGTGAATTAATCAAAATCATATCATTAAAAAAGAAAATAAATTAATAAAAATTCTTTGCTAATCTAATATAAAAATCTTGTTATAATAATATGAAATTAGAATGGATAGAGCAGTGATTAAAATAGCGGTTGACTTAAAGAATAACAAGGGAACAATATAATATAATTTTAATATATATACAAGCATCCAGGCAAGAATGAGTAAATATTCTTGTAAAAATCTGTACATGTCGGAGAGACTGGTAGGAAGGACCGTTACCTTCTTTGTGCTAGTAAAAGTTCAATGTCTGAGAACTATAGTATACGTCCTGCCAGGAATGTGTTGGGACAAAGGGCTTTCAAAATGCAGTTGAGCATTATTTCTCTGATTTGATAACGATGTATACCGTTACAGACAACTCAGGGTAGGCGTTCCCCAACTCAGAGTGGGCTGAACGTCAATGACTTAGATGAGTTTTGCAAACCAATGCGAAAATTCGAAATAACTGAGAAACCAATAAAGTAACATTTGAGAAGGGTGCCCTAGTTTGGTCATGTGATAAAGTTAAATAGGGGGTCAGAATAAGGTTCGAACTAAATCGTGAAGTAAGAAAAACTTACTTTAAGAGGTTATACTACGACAGGAAGTACGTGTTCATGCGCTTTTAGAAGGAGAAGCGAAGATTTATAAGTCTGAAATGTAGGGAAATTAAGAACAGCGCAACCAGCGTAAGTGGAAGTAACATTACTAATTTATTAGAGGAAAGTAGTCGCCGTATAAAGAAGAAATAGAAACCGCGCGGAAGTAACTTTAAGCAAGTAATCCAGGGTTTCAGGTAAAATTGAATTTATGTTAGGAATTTTACTAACAGGTGGTCACCGATCCAAGTCGATAAGCAAACTTAGTAGGAATCAAACCAAATAATTCTGCAAAAACAAAGTGTTATTAACATGACTGAGTAGCCAACAACCACAAAAATCCATTTCCTACAACCATTCACCTGAGGATAAGAGAACTCATAGGTCCAATTAGAACCCAATCAATTTAACACTTGTATGCGGGTTTGCCGCAGTATCCTCGATGTGTTGCTTGATTTACATAGTTGCTTCATATGCACTCTATTAGAGTTGCTTCGGAAAGTCAATTATAGCTTTACACCGCATGTTACCTCTTCATTACCGCCATTAAAAGCAATCGATGTCATGTTTTCTACATAGATAATTGCCTTCCGTTTCATTCAGAGCACACAATAGACTGTACAACATAGGAGCTATTCATAGGAAGGGTTTTGCTCCTACATGTAGCCACTACTTATGTAACATGCATTCTACAGTCAGCTGTCTAGCGCAGAATATACTTTCATGCATCGGTAGACAAAAACATTATATGTTACAATATCAAACAATGAAGGAACCCCCAGTATTTAAATCACTACCTCCAGTACGCACGAAACTACCACAAAACGCTACAGGTTCATAACTGGGATATAATGTAGAGTAGTTTAAGGAAACTCTGCGAACACATTTGAAATTGACTGAGGTTTATATAAAATAAAAATGGTTTAAGTAAAAAATTTCCAAAAATTCTCTCAGGAAAATACTATTTACATAGCTAAAAACTTCCGAATTTAGATTGAAGACAAAGTTTCCGAGCAGAGGCTAATTAATAAATAGAGTGATCTAAGATTTGTGTGTGTGTGTGTGTGTGTGTGTGTGTGTGTGTGTGCGTGTGTGTTTGTAACTTATTAAACTGGGTTACAGAATCTAGCTATACTATTATTCTCAATACAATGTAATTATTATCATAATGAACATCAGCGCAACCACTCCAATACTAAATAGTACCTTCATACTATACAAATATAATAATTTGGAACATAAAACCTCACTTATCTTAGTAGAAAATTATGAAAATGTTCCTATTAATAGATGTGAGTTAATAATAAATTAATAAGAAAATTTTCATCACTTTCTATTATGATAAGTGCAGTTTTATCTTACAGATTATTATATTCGTATAGTATTTGTTGCTTCACTCTAGCTAACTTCATATTTTACGTATTGTGACTTAGTGGGTTCGTAGAATTAAAAGTCCAATTTGCCGAAAATCCAACTGTTCTTTATTTCCGTCGAAATACTCTGTTCAATTCTCACGTAACAACATTACATCACATAAATACAGTCTTCCAAGGTCGATGACAATAACAAACAGCGTTCAGTTTACAACAACACCACTCTCAGCTGTTTACTACTTACTCACGACTCACTCTTGTTACACAAGTTTACAACTCGACTCTTGGCGAGTCGTCGCCTCTTTAAATACCTCACTGATAATTTCTGAATTATTCGAAAATAAACCAGAACCCAAAGAGTCTATCAGTCAAGAAGTAACTAGAAGTTTCGGCACACCTTTATTTGCATGTTATCTTGTGTGCCGGATCTTTGTTTTCACACTGCCCGCCTATCAGTTCCTTTTGCGTAAACAAACCGCGCGATCCTAGATACGGGTTCCCGACAGTATTTAATACCTTCATACTTTTTTATGCTTAACGCCCGATCTTACCACATAGGACTTTAGAGAGTTGGCACTTGATATCCAAAAAACAAAAAATGAAATGATAATTTAAAAGAGAAGTTTAAAATGGGAATACTCCAGGCCCAAGTCTAAGGTCTCTCCTCCAGTTATGAGGACTGTAGAACTATTTTATATTTTAGATATATAAGAAGTTCAGCAGCGAACAGTGGCGTGACGTTTAGCGGAGCGGCTCATGTATGTATGTCTGGAACTCGTGGACTTGGATTTGAAACTTATTGCCGGTATACAGGTAGCGCTTCCATAAATGCCATACCTGGCGTAGCCCCTGGAAAGTTTGCATCACAAGAGCAAAATAATGATTTAAAGTGAATGTATGGCTAAATGATCCTAAACAGGCGTGTCTTTGGTATACCCATTCAAGGGCACGCAAGTTATTTATTTGTTACTTATATGTAGTCGACCGGGATGGTGGAGGCGGTTTCCGTAGCCCGCATTCGGTAGGTCCGGGTTAGATTCGCAGCACAGCTTTGAGGTCGTTGAAGGAGAGTCCTCCTCCGCAAAGGAGGGACCTTCGACTCTTGACATACCGAGACTAGATCCCTTACTGTAATAGTGAGGGTTTAATTTATATAATGACGGTGGGTTAATGGTGGTATTAAGTTAAGGATGTGAATGGTTGATTAAGGCAATGGTGGAGAACAGTGTAGTAAGATATAGGAGGTTATAATTTATGGGTGTCCTTGCACAAGTCTGGGTTTCTTATGTTTCTCCTGGGTCGAGCTCATACTCTCCAAGTCCTCGGGTCAGGTTGTTGAAGCTGTTTGGGAGGTTTGAATAAAAACTGTGGGACAGGTGTAGGATACAATCAGAAGCTTTTGGGAAGGATAGGTCTGCATGGATGTTAACATTTGGTATATGCGAGTCGGCTGCGACTGCAGACCGAAGATAACGGTTTTGGAGGACTTGGAGTTTGGAGAGATGAGTTTTGGCAGCAACACCCCAGACTTGGCAGGCGTAAGTAAAGACCGGCCTTAGCACTTGCTCGTAGAGTAGTATGTTATTGCGAAGAACCATAGATGATTTAGGGTTGTAAAATGGATACAACCTGGCCATCCTTCTACTGACTTTGTTAGCCACAGCTGTTATGTGGTATTTCCATGTAAGGCGCATGTCTAGAAGTACGCCAAGGTATGTTGCCTGCGTAGACCAGGGTACATTTGCATCACCTACGTGTAAGTTGGGTACATCCTGGAGTGCTCGCCATGTGAAAGTAACGGCTTGGAACTTAGTGGCATTGAGTTTTACCCGCCAGGTCGCAAACCAGACATACAGAATATTCGCGATTATCTGAGTCCGTTGCAATGCGATATCATGACGCTTTGATGCTGCTGTTATGGCAGTATCGTCGACAAACAGGTAGAGGTTGCAGCCTCTCAGAGTTGGAAGTGTATTTATACATGCAAGGAAAGGCAGCGGCCCAGGACACTACCTTGAGGTACTCCTGCGTTTATGGTGTAGGGTTGAGACAGGATGTCGTCTTCTGCAACGAAAAATGAACGGTTTTGAAGGTATTGGTGTATTATGTGTATGACGTTACGTTGGTATGTTAGAATGAATGAGCCGATGTAGGAGGCCTTTGTGCCAGACGGAATCGAAGGCTCGGGATATGTCTAGGAAGAGAGCTGCAACGTAATGCCGACTATTGAACTCTTTAACAGTTTCATCCACAAGGCGAAGGAACTGGTGTGTTGTTGAATGCTGTCTCCTGAAATCAAATTGCTCTGGACGTACCACTTGGTGTTGGTCCAGAATGGTTTGCAGGCGCTGTTGTACTACTTTTTCAAACAGCTTGCTGATGGACGGTAGCAGACTGATATGCCTATGACTGGTAAGCTGCTTAGGGTCTTTTCCAGGCTTTGGGAAAGTTATTACAGTTGCATGTCTCCATGCTGTTGGAAAATAGGACAGAAGCAGCAAGCTGTACAAGATGTACTAACAGTTGTATCCAGGTTTGAGGCAGGGCTTTGAAGGCAGCGTATGGTAAGTTATCGGCTCAAAAATGAGATTCACGTGGCTGATCTACCAGATCCATAGAATTGTTGTGGAGTTTTCTCGGGTCGCAAAGCAAATGCTGGATTGGTTAATTACATCCCGCGAATTTTCTGTTCCTCCATTTCATGTGCATTATTATTTAACATCATCTCTCATCTGCTGGTCTTTTTCACGGTAGAAGTGCCGGCAGGAGTCTCGGCGATTTGTGGCAGGAAGAGACCCTGCCCTCGGCACAGTCGTGACTCCTTGGATCGACCACCTTCTGTCTCCTCTCGCCACATCCTTTCTCCCGGGTATGCCCCATTTGGAGCTTAGGCACAATAAACCACAGGTTCCGTTGCCGAATCCCCTCCGAAAAAATCCTAATCCTACGTATATTTACAGTGCCGTGCACTTTTGTGAATCGCTTGAGGGTTCGTAGAATTAAGAGTCCAATTTGCCGAAATTCTAAATGATCTTTATTTCCGTCGAAATACACTGTTCAATTCTCACGTAACAACATTATATCACATATACACCACAATATACCAAGGTCGACGACCATATCAATCAGCTCTCGTTACACAGCATTTGTTCACAGCTGTTTACTGTTTACTCACAACTCTCTGCTGTTCTCTGCTTACCTCTCCCACAACTGTTTTACTACTGTCCGCTGGAGTGTCACAACCTCTTAAATACCTCATTAATAATTCTAGATACTTCCGAAACAATAAAGAAATCGAAACACTCAAGACGTCACCAGAATGTCCGATAAGCGTAACTTAATCAGTGCCGGCAAGTCCTTTATCTTGCGCAATGTTTATCTGCTTTCTGCACGCTTTTTATTTCCACACTGTCCGCCTATCAGTTCCTTTGTGTGTGCAAGCCGCCTTATTGCGATCGGGTTCGCGACAATATATATTTAAGAAATGGAATATCTCCCCTTCGACCCGAAGGTACTTTCTGTAACCTTTAAATTAATCCCAACCACAAAACCTACACCACCTTCATCCTACAAACTTAAAATCTAAATCTTACCTGCGATAAAACCCTTAACGGGTGGGCACGCAGCAAAAACCTTCTGGCTGTATACAGCCAGCAAGCTCGAGCGAGCGAGGGAGCACAGTAAATCATGCATAGTAAACACCAGTAGCCAATACAAAATTCTGTACATAAAATATTTTATTTAAAGTGAGTTTTAAACTGAGCAGATCACTTGTCTTCCGAGTACAGCAAGAGAATTTATTGTCGGTTGCAGAATGCTTCGTGCAAGAACACGCATGAAAGGGCCAACTTAATTTATTATCAACATAGTTGTATGACATCCTCAAAGAACATGTGTGTACATGTACTCCAATTATCTAGTTCCGAAGCAGGGAAATAAATATTCTATAAAAAGCTAGTTAACTAAATGCCATACTTTTTTATTTATTTTATTCTTTTATGCAGCTTGAGCTGAACAAGAAGAGAATCTCATTGCTCTGAGGCTTGTTGAACGGTTATAATGAAAACTAGGTATTTTTTTAATATCGTACAGCAACGGATGGCCACTTAATGAATATTTGGATGCATTATTTCAGGACAGAGAAACTTCTGGAGCTAATCTGTGGGTAAACTCTGTACTCTTACTTCCATCGATTTCCAGCTCGTGAGTCCATGGTTTAAACAGATTACCGGTTCTCTCTCCCCCTCTCTCCCTCCCTCTCCCCTCCCTCTCCCCTCCCTCTCCCCTCCATCCTACTTTCTCTCCCTCCCTCTCCTTCTGTCTCCCTCTCTCTTTTTTGCAATTTACGTCCTCCAACGTTAAGTCATATAGGACGATGAATGAACTTGGGTGAAATGATGCTCAAATGAGTCCGGGGTCCATGGATCTTAGAGTTACCCGATATTCGTTTATCAGGATAAGGCAAACCCCCGGAAAAAGCCTTATCACCTTATCCAGGTAACTCACCGTGACCGAGATTCCAACTCGGGACCTCTTGAACGTGAGGCAGACACTACGCTACCAAGGCGGGCAGATCACCGGTTCCGTAACATATTCCCTTTGTCGCAAACCTGATTAGTTGGAGTAGAGCTTGTTGCAGCCCAGCCTTCATGCATTAACCAATTAAGAGACATCACAACATCTTCCTAATGTGAAGTAAATTTCACGATAGCGGCTGGTTCCTCTTTAGTGCTCTAAAACATATAGCTGTGATGTCAGTTTAATTATAAAACGGATATATTCCAGGAGTAAGGAAGAGAAATTGGAGATACAAGAAATTGTAATTAAGCGCGGTGGTTGAGAAGTAGAGCATGTAGATTTATATACACTTATGAAAACTTTTTTATTTTCAAGTAACCAAATCACTTAAGTTTATAACCCGTAGTTATAAGTAGGTACCAGATCACGGTCTATTTCATATTTTGAAGAAAATAACTGTTGGAATAAATGCTAACAACGTCCCTATAGTACTAATATTTATGTAAATGTTGGTACCGTGCCGTGAATCAAGTGTCCTCCTGTGTAGCAAAATGAGGGATAGGTTACTTAAGCAGAATGTTCCCAACTAAGCGCACAATTATTTAGAAAGGAAAAATACTTTCCACTCATCGCTAGTTACAGAAAATCCGAATGGACTTTGAACTGATTAGAGGGATTCGTGACCGAGAGTTCCGCGGTTGAAATCCAGCCAGGACCGCCTTTCCTGATTGACGTACACCCCACGTTTTCCCATATCCAGTTTACCGGGAATTTGGGACTTACGTTTTCTCTCTAAACTTCCTTTCGCAATAACTATTTCAGTTCCGGAAATGTATACAGAGAGGTTCAGATATTTTGCAACAGGTACAAAACGTCCATTCAGTATAAAGAAATGCCGCATTGTTTAATATTAACAGCATTTGCTGAGAATTCATCTTAAGGAACAACATCAGTACCTGATGAAACACACAGCTGTTTCGAATTTAGAAAGTTTAAAAGCCGCATAAGGCGTTTTGTAATAGGGACCTATTGACTGACTTGTGGCAAAAGACTTGACTAGTGCTTCCAGATTTTCAAGCAATAAATAGTGCAGCCTCTAACCAGTAAATCTAAATCTACTTTCCTCCATTTGGTGACATAGATTTGTACTTGTTGATTACATTTTTACTTATTTTATATACGTATTAGGGTTTCTCAGATTGTACATATCTTAAAATCTGAGCCCCAAAATATATCCTACAACTTACATTCCATCAACTGGATTGAGTAAGCTGGACCGACAATCAATGTCATATTATAGTTTTAACCAGTAAGCATGGGTATAGAGATAGTAAACACCATTTTGATATTCCATTACGTTCATCAAAAATATAGTGTTTATGAACTAATCAAATTCCTAGTAACGTATCAGAAAAAGTTTATTTACTGCAGCTGTACATTCGCCATTATACGAGGGCTGTTCAATAAAGAATGATCACATATTTTGACAACGTTCCTTTACTCATCCTCATAACTTTGATGGTCCTTCTCAAAATAATCCCCCCTGACTGCGATGTACTTGTTTCAGCGTTTCTGGCAGTCTTCAAAGACATGCTGGAAACCATTTTTAGAGAGATCCTTCGAAATCGCCTCCGCAGCCTTCACCACTGCTTCTGATGATGGATAAAGCCTCCCGCGAAGGCATTTCTTCAAGTTATAGAACAGAAAATGTCACATGGGGCTAAATCCGGACTACAGGGAGGGTAAGGGATGGATTTCACGTTGATTTTTGCAAGATATTCAGCAACAGCATTGGCAATATGCGGCCGTGCATTGTCGTGGTGTGGCATCCAGCCTGCTTCACGGAAATGTGGTCTTTTGCGCCTGATATAGACTTGCAATATTTCAGGACATCCCTTTAGTATTGTCCAGTTACTGATGTCTGTGCAGGTACAACATGCTGATAAACCATTCCATGAACATCAAAGAATGAGATGACCACAACTTTCCCAGAAGAAGCAATCACTTTTGCTTTTTAGGGGGTTGGTGATGAAGGAGATTTCCACACTGAGCTTTACTGTTTGGTCTCAGGATCACAAAAATGTAGCCAAGTTTCATCAGCAGTTAATACGTTTGAAGAAAACTCCGGATTCTCCTCTAACATCAACTTCAACTCCATGTTACCTCCATTGCAGCGGTAGACCATACTGAATATGTCTGAGCTTACCTGGTTCTCACAGGCATGGCCCAGGAGTACCAACAATGAAACTACTACGGCGTGTTTGTTTCATATTAAGCTATCAGAATATAATAAGACTGAATTTTAGTGCGAACAATTATGACGTAACAAAATTATGATCATTCTTTATTAAACAGCCCTCGTATGACAGAGTACGGACGTTTCCGATGTGACCATAGTTAAAACTTCGGTTCATAAAATAATATCTTCGAATTGTGACAAACTTTAAAATACATATTTAAATAATTCACAAACTATGAATTTTCGGCCGACCGTTGTTAAATAGGAGTAAACGTAAAATTTTTAGGTCTGATTCAATTTAACTCGCGATGACCTTACGCCATCTATGTTTCTTCGTTATAACTAGCCTTTGAAGTGAATGGCAATGCTACATAGATCATTCTTTTGACCTTTTGTGCCCCTACTGAAGCTTCAAGTACATGGTTGAATGAAATTTGAAGATTACTGCCTGCTCTAGGAAGTGAACTATTAATTATCGGTTGTCTACCGAGACTTCGTAAACAGTGGGTCGGCATTTGTCTCATCTAACTTAAATTTATGCCGAATGAGATACAAGACAGTTTCATTAGGCTGAAATGCTGTAGTTTACTTGCTGTACTTTGTTGTACTTCCTTTGCTGTACTTTACTGTAGTGGTCAGATCATCAGTGTTCCAATCAGCAAGAAATGGGACTCAAATTTGGATTCTCAGAGGCAGGAAATTTTTAAGAAAAGATCTGTATACCTAAACGGTTGTATTTTATGTAATTTTAAAATAACACTGCGGTAGGAAATAGAAAACACCAGAAAGCATCTTACATAACACTAATCTTCATTTGATTAACACGAGGGCTGTTCAATAAAAAATGATCATAATTCTTTTACGGTCATACTTTTTCACACTAAAATTCCATCTTATTATATTCTGTTAGCTTAATGTGAAACAAACACGCCGTAGTAGTTTCATTGTTGGTACTACTGGTTCCCGCCTGTGAGAACTAGGCAATTTCAGACATGTTCAGTATCGCCTACCACTGCAATGGAGGTAACATGCCGTTAAGTTGATGTTAGAGGAAGATCCCGAGTTTCTATCAAACGTAATCACTGCTGATAAAACTTGGATACATCATTTTGATCCTGAGAGCATACAGCAAAGTTCAGTTTGGAAATCTCCTTCATCACCAACCCCCCAAAAAGCAAAAGTGTTTGCTTCTGCTGAGAAAGTTATGGTCATCTCATTCTTTGATATTCGTGGAATGGTTTATCAGCATGTTGTACCAGCACACACATCAGTAACCGGACAATACTACAGGGAAGTTTTGAAAACATTGCAAGTCCATATCAGGCCACATTTCCATGAAGCAGGCTTGGATGCTGCACGACAATAGTGCGCGGCCGTGTATTGCCAATGTTGTTGCTGAATATCTTGCAAAAATCAACGTGAAGTGCATCATTCACCATCCATATAGTCCAGATTTAGCCCCATGTGACCTTTTTCAATTCCCTAACTTGAAGAAACGGCTTTGTGGGAGGCATTATGCATCAAGAGAAGCAGTGGTGAAGGCTGCGGAGGCGATTTTGAAGGATATCTCAAAAATGGTTTCTAGCATGTCTTTGGAGACTGGCAGAAACGCTTGGACAAGTGCATCACATTCAGAGGAGGTTATTTTGAGAAGGACCATCAAAATTATGAGGATGAGTAAAGGTCCGTTGTCAAAAATATGTTATCATTCTTTATTGAACAGCCCCCGTAGTTATTTAGATCCCTTGTGATAATACTAATCCACAGCTCTATATTGAGCACTCATATTAGTAATTCAAGTGTTATAAATATATAAAGCTTCTTCTTTAAGTTGTACTTATCTATATTGTTCACGGAAATGTACAAATAAAATTAGAGAATTGTTACTTACAGCATGCTCATTGAAATTTTTATAAGTATCTTTCTTAGTTGCGGAGAATTTGTAAAGTTAGCGCTGGAGAGTAACGTCCTCTAAACTTGCATAGTATACCTTTACAAATAAATTTAAGGGAATGCCTCAATCCATTCGTATGGCTAACGAATATTTAGGACAGATACATTAAGAGAAACATATCCTCTTGTGGTCAAGTCTGGCTGGAACCCGCTGCGGTTCTTTGAGATTCTCATTCTGTAGAGCACTCCAGATGCAGTATCCTCACTTTTACTTTAATGGAGTTGGAACATAGAGCATCAATCTACTTAATCCACTACTTTTCAGTCTGGCCTGGTGAGAAATGAGGTCATTTCTCTACACTTTTTAGATGTTCAGGAATTCAGGCCAGAAACATTTTTTCGACACTCCGTACAAAACCGTCCTTAGCTTTTCTTGTTCCGGTTAATTTTCCTTGCGTTCCAAACAGCATTTAGCCTTTTCTATCCCAGTTAATTTTCGTATATCCTCCAATTGTCGCTATAATTGCGTTAATATTTTCTTTAACTAAGTTTAAGAAGTACTGTACTCCAATTCAAACATTCTAATTAGATTTTTCGGTGTAACTTGTGTTTTTAGGCTCCTAAACCATAAATGATATTTGATCAAAATACTACAATACCCTTTCGTCCAGATTAGGTTAACCAACATGCGAAAACAGCACGCCTCGGTAGCGTAGATTGTAGCGTGTCTGTTCAAGGGGTCCCGAGTTCGATTCTCGTTTGGGGTGAGTTACCTGGATAAGGTTTCTCTCCAGGGTTTTCCTTTATCTTGAAATTCGAATGTCCGGGGGCTCTAAGTTACATGGATCCCGGACTCATTTGAGCACCATTTCACACATTTCATTCATCGTGCGATGTGGCAACGTTGGAGGACGAAAATAACAAAAGTAAATAAATCATTTGCAGGATAAACCGCTGGTCAAATTGTCACATTAATTTTATGAAGAATAAATACTTTTAGGAATACCAATTATAAGCTTAATTACAACCGATATTTAGTTGTTTTTTTATTTTTAGTCCTGGCCATTCAAAGAGAACGGAATGTGAAATTTATTACCTCTTAAGATTTACCTGTCGCTTAAAGAGTACTAAAATCTTCTCCTAACCTTACACCTACAAGAGAGATACGAATAGGAATAAATTCTCCAAATGTTTATTTCGATTAAGAGGCATAAAGAGAACATGCGTTGATGAAAATAGTTTGTACAAGAGTGGAATAATTCATGACTGCAACATATTAGATTGTTTTAAATTCCTAATTTGATTCCGTGAATAAAAATAGTTGTATTAGAGTAGTGTAGCATTTTACTGTCGGCAATAAATATTTAAAGTTCCTGATATCAAGTTCATTTGACAGCGCTACTGATTTCTGGATGCACCAGATTTCTGGTTGCTAATTCAGATTTAATTTATGCTAGTTTGTAAGAATATATTGTGACCGATATATTAAGGAAACATTGTATTTCACTTGGCTTTCACATCTGTGTGGAAAGTATTTTAGGCCTCCTTCTGATCGTTAACATTCATGTAGCCTTTAATTGTTGAACTTTTCTGAAGAGAGAAAAAATTAACTAGGACTAAGGTTAATTTAGAAAATGTCAGACATTGATTAGAAGTATTAACTGAATCTCAGGAACATTAAAGCAAAGACCTCAACATAAGGTCCATGAAGGATTATGAAATAAGAATACATGGCAAAATTTAAAACAGTTAAATATAAATGTTGCTATAATATGCAATTTCATCCTGCAGACAACAGAAATGTAATAATGTAGGATGAACAAATATGTTTTGCTAAAAACAATTGGAATTGTTTATAGAAATCGAAGAAGAAACAAATAAAACAAGCTGTACGCAAATTGTTAACCGGATATTTTAGATAATGTGACGGTTCCCTCAATCGAAGGGAAGAGAATTCTGGTAAGTTCAGTCGAGTAAAGGACAGAACTTTACGCTGACGGAATAGAGTGAAAGGTAAGGGGGAGGTGCAGAAAAGCAATAATAACTATAAAAATGGTAATAATAACAATACTAATAATAATGATATGATATGATATATTTATTGTGCATACTCCAAAATTTTACAATTTAAAACTTTTGGCTACTTTTATTTGTCGTAACCTTTTTGCTACCTTGGCTTGCATGACACTCTGGTCTTTTGCTCTGCCAGGTAGCTCTTAACCTCCATGCCTCCTTGATGACTTCATGAGTCCCTTTCTTCCCCTCCTCTTCCTTTCTTACATTTTTTACATTTCTGGCACATTTTTCTTTTACTTTTTTCAAGAACTCACCAATACTTCTCACCTTCTTTTCCTCCCTGCCCGTTAACATTTTTATAGCGACTATCCACTTCTCTACTTTCTCCCATTTTTCTTCCCAGACCTTTTTTCTCCATAATGCAACCTCCTCGCATTCTGTTACATAGTGTCCTATGCTTTCTTTTCCCCCACAACAATTCACACGTTCCCTTTACCCTACCTCTTATCCCTCTTAGAAATATCATTCCTGTTCTCATCCATGCTAATCATCATGATCGTGATCATGATCATCATCATTATTATTATCAGAAGATATTTTGCGGTCCACCAAAAGACTCCAACTTAACGTTAAATGTGAGTTTTGAGAAATTACATCAATCTGCAGAAGGTAAAACAGTGAAAAGTAAAAGAGTGGAAAGTAAAAAGATAACTGCAATTTAATGGTTACATAGAATAACAACAAACACCAATATCCGAGCAGGATACGTTTAGCTCTGTTTATACGCTAATGGCAATGTTCTCGGACCTCAGATCTCTCGCTATGATAGAAAGTTTATGTGGTCCTTGCCCTTCTTTCCTGCCTGAAGTGCCCAGCGTTTCAGTTCTCTATTGCCCCATACCACGCCCAGCAGATGCATGTCACACGAGCCCCTATTTCCAACGTTTCGGTCCTTTTCTATGTACTATTATTCCTTATTCCACTAAGACATCATCCACAACTAGGTCCAATGGCATATGTTCCATACAATTTATAATATGATTTGATGACTCAAAATCCCTGAAATGCATCTTATTCGGTACATAATACATCTACTCCCCTCTCGCGTCAGCTGAAGGGCACGGGGCGTTATTTGTGCCCAGGCAGGGCTAGTTTTAACAATATTCAAATATAAATATAAAAAAAAACATTGCAGGAAATTAAAATTTGGTATAATTATAGTATAAGGACGTGTGCATTTAACACCTGTATAAAATTTATATTATGTTCATACAGTTCCTTGCAAAAGGGGCATAAGGCACTCTGTGTATCCTGAAAAAAGTATTACACTCTATACTTCAGGTCTAGGTTCCTTGTAGGAATTTAAAGCTATAGGCACCAATCTTTTTCCTAAATCACATAAGACACAGTTTTATAATCTAAACTAAATAAACAGCATACACAGTTTCTACTATGAACATGACAAATTATTTAGTTTTTTTAAAAAATGGTAATATTTTTAAGGACTGAAATTTATTTTCCCTACATTTTATAATTCATATGAACGTAAAAGGGAGATTAATGTGTTCAGGGAACATTAACAAATAAGCACTAAAAATTTTGTATCAATATATTTTATAGTTTTTGAGAAACATATACCTAAAGTATGAAAAATCAAGGTTTTGGGAAATCACGATCAAAGATACAGCACCATTCTTTTCTAAATTATACATACTCTCAGAGCATGTTTTTTTTTTTTTTTTTTTAGACATGCTGCCCTCATATTGCCACCAACCTTTATACCCATTTTTGTCATTAATTTATGCCTACCACTGCATCCATCATTATAACAAATAAAACTATCATATACACCAATTTTTAAAGTTTTTGGCCCAACATGCACAGTGTTTAGAATTCTTTCCCATATTAGATGATGAAAACTTTCATGGGTTCTATCATGCAAGCACTTCCTCAGTAATTCATCTTGAGAAAGTTCCCTAAATACTGGTTTAACTGCCAAAAGAACCACTTTTGAAAGAGAGGATTTATGTTTATAAATTTCTTTCCTAATCTGAGCTGTTTGAAATCCACACCATGTATCTTCAGCTTTAGGACACAAACCATGCTGTGGGTTTCTGTGAAAAATTTATGAAAATAAATGACCCCAATAGCTTGTTTCATTTCTGCAATTGTTTTACCTGTATTTCTTCTGATAGCTAGTCCATAATACTGCTGGATGAGGTCAATCTCACTGTTAGTCTTCCACAACCTGCAAGTGATTTGCACTCTGGAAGAATCTGTACCTCCATACTACATCAGAAAGCGGGCGTGTCATTGCGCCGCCATATTTAAATTAATGGGTTTAAGGGCTTTAATACCAGCTGACACCCTATGTTTTGTGTATATCATTTAAATGCTGAATAATTCTATAATTTTAACACCAAAAACAAAAAATTGATTTTTTGAAGACCATCAAACTCCCAGTGCCCTAAAGCGACCTTATCCCTATGATTTCCAAATATTCCTTTACTTTTGAAACGGATATCAAGTGCCGATTATAAAAGATCGCCCCTACTGCAGACTGGGCTGCATGAAACAGTCACAATAATTTTTTAATTTTGTAACCTTGTACTCCATTCTCTAACCAGTTTTCCAAATTCCCCCGTTATTCCCTATGTCAGATAATTCTATCTATGGGTGCATTATTAAATATTGCAAAATAAGTATAGAATTTGTTAATACTACCTGTATTCATTATAAAAAATAACACGAAAGTTGTTAGGTAAAACAGTTTTGCCTCATTAAAGGGGCAATATTTTAAAAGAAGATTGTTTTTCATAAATTAGGAATAAACACTTTCGACTGACGTGATCTGTGTACTGAACACAGTTTGTTAACAAAGCTATATTAAACCGAGCGAATAAGTACCTAATTTTGCATATTAGTATTATACATTAACCTAACAAATAGTCTCGAACATTCAATAACCAGTTCAGTAAAGAGCTCCTTAATTTATACGTCATAAATAAAAGGTTTTGACGTTGAATCACTATATTATTTGCGTAGTTCCTTTTACTGGTGTTGAGTAACAGAGCATTTGCCATCGGATTATAATTGAAAAGGGAGCAGCTGTAGTTTGAAACATTAGAGAGGTAAACAGTAACTACTCTAGGGGAGAGTTTGGTTTCAAGCTGCTTAGAAAGTTCTAATGACGGTAGATAAACAAGTTGGCCAAGTCAAAGCTTCAGAAAAGGGCGAGTGCTCCATGTCAGGTTTCGTATTTGAAACTGCGCTACGTTTACTAGTATACGACAAGTACACCAAAAATTAACCTGAGAAAACTAGTTCTGTATTTATTTATATGGTGGAGGCGGCGCTCAAATATATTTTAATGAACTCTTCACAGTTAAAGCTTAAAAGTCTATTCACAGTGAACGGTAAACGAAAATGAAACTGGGGAATTTAATGACAGGACGGCAGGTTAGTCATGGTAGCTCAATGGGTAAGAGCGACTGGGCGGAAACCAGGAAATCCGTGGTTCAAATCCCGGCCATGCCATTGAATTTTTCATGTCGACCCTATCCATACAAAACCTTAGCCTATATGCAACTAGTGTGAAGAAATGATTAATTTCCTCAATTAACTAAAAAAAATAAGAGTTAAATGATGAAGCCTGATACTTAAGTACTTACAATAGTAAGTCGCCACAAACGGTGTATCTCGAATGCGGGAGCCCCTAGTGGTCTACCGGTAAAATATACGAGTCAACTGGAGAATTTAATGTCAGGACGGCACGTTGGCCATGGTAGCTCAATGGGTTAAAGCGACTGGACGGCAACCAAGAGATCGTTGGTTCAAATCCCGGCCATGGCATTGAATTTTTCAAGTCAAGTCAATCCATATAAACGCAAACGCTTGCGACCAGCTAATTCAATGAGCGCCATTGATTACATTTGCATTTATGCAGAACAAATAAATCCACCAATCAGAAGACACTGGAAAATAGCTGCCTTTGGCGAGAAGCTTATTGCATTGTATCACAGCCATGCTAAAGTAAGACCTGAAGCTTTCCTGGCGACGAATGCGCTCACTTACCTCTCGGGCGCGCAGCCAGGTGAAAATATGATTAGCTATCAACGTTTCGGGAGTGTGCATCTCTCCCATCATCAGGATATTTATATAATGTTATAACCGTAAATGAAACACTGGCTGTAACATAACTATAAACAAAGACAAAACACTTTCTAAATACACATTACTGAACAAAAGACTGTTTTCAGTCAATTAAATTCCAGGTCAAGAGTTGGCGTGAGTATAGAAAATTATGTCAAAGGAACGTAACTACTTAAATTGATTATCAAGTTGTATTGCTCTTTGCTTCTTAATTCGACGGATTTCCATTATAAGGCCGGTTTCCAAGAGGAGCTGAACTGAAATCCCGCATCACGATTAAGCAACAGTTACTGGAAGCGGAGAATTAAGGAGGCTTTGGCGATTTCCTCTGAAAGGAGCACGGTTAATCATGATGCTGGACTTCAGTTCAGCTCCTCTTGGAAACCGGCCTTAAAAATGGAAATCCTTCGAATTAAGAAGCAAAAATCAATACAGCTTGATAATCAAGTTAAGTAGTTACGTTTTTTTGACACAATTTTCTATATAAATATGAGTAGCTGGCATGCTTAATTTTTAAGATTACTCACTCAGACTAGGCAGGTGTTCGCCATTTCTTCCAATAGCGCTTTTCGGTCTTTGCTTCAGACCATCTTCAGTGGATGCTGCTCCAACTACTCTCGACGGACGCAAACTTGACTCTCCAAGAAGCTTAAGGCCCCTCCCCCTGACGATCTCCTGATTTTCAATAACAACATTTGGTACCGGAACATTGGGGCTGGACACGGATGATTGGTTGTCACATGTGGTATTAACTGGTTGGAGTTGCTTCATCTCTGGATGTCAAGAAGTTGAACTGTTGGATTGTTGTGGCAAATATACTTCATTTTCTATCTCAATTTTCTATACTCACGCTATCTCCTGACCTGGCATTTAATTGACTCAAAACAGTCTTTTGTTCAGTAATGCGAATTTTGATAGTGTTTTGTCTTTGTTTATAGTTATGTTATATTCACTGTTTCATTTATGGTTATAACATTTTATAAATATCCTGATGATGGGAGAGATGTACACTCCCGAAACGTTGATATCTGATCATCTTTTCACCTGGCTGGGTGCCCGAGAAGAAAGTGAGAGCCATGCTTGTAATTATGACAACGCGGAGAAATCTTACAAAGACGCAGCCTTGAAGAATAGCATCTGGAAATCTTTTTCACTTGAAATAGGAACAAATAGCTATAGAAGTATGCAACTGCATGTGTTCTTTGCTTTTATGCTGAACCTAAATGTTGTACTCATTTTATTAAGTTTTGCTCCCACGATGGGTTCCTGTAGACAAAAATAAAGCTTAATATTTTTTTCTGTTATTTTAAATGCCGTTTGTCTTTATATATATATATATATATATATATATATATATATATATAAATTAGCCATAATAATATATTTATATCGACATATATTTTCATTGGGAGAAAATTCTGACTACATCATTTTTCGTCTTGTTTTAGTGGGCCAACTAGCTCTAATACGTTATCAAGTTGTGCAGTAGTCATTCTCGTGTATTTCTGGAATTGCACTGGATGATCATATCTTATTTCACAAAGTAAATTTTGAAAGTCTCCTCGATAAATTCTTCTTTGATTCATGAGGATGATGATGATAATAATGATGTTGAATTTGTGTTTAAGGGCGCTCAACTTCAAGGTCATCAGCGCCCGTTAAATACAATTATAGCAAAGACATGCACTAACCTAAAGACTACGTCAATATATATCTATTAAAATAAATATTTCAAAGGGGAAAAACACTTAAAAAGGAACTTAGCACAGCAATTGAGAAAACAATAAAAATGTAAACATAAAACCAAGATATATATCTATAACAAATATTGGCAGAAGCCAATGATAAACTATAAAATAAAACATATACAAAATAATAGAATATAAAAACAAAAATGGCTAAATCCTAAAATCGGCTCTAGCGATGTAACGTAGGATTTTTTCCACCGCAGAGTTATTGTCTCCCAGGATCTCCGTCAAGCTGATCGGAAGCTGCAGAGACTCCCGCACGTCTGCTAGATGAATACACTCTAGCAGCACATGCCGGACCGAGACAGCCCGACCACACAACACGCAAATAGGAGCAGGGACCTTTTTAACAGGTGACTGCGTGAGAAGTAGCAGTGCCCAATACGCAACCGAGCAAAAGTTACTTCCTCCCGACGGGATAAGCGACAGAAGGTCACCCAGTTTTCCGGAAGCTACTTCACCTTTGTGAGCTTGTTATTACGCAGAGCAGACCTTCTATGCTTGCCATGTTTGCTGCCGAATCCGCTATTTCATTCCCATGCATGCCTACGTGACCAGGAATCCATGCGTACACCACGCCAACGCCAGAGGCGTCTAAAACGTGGAGGGCGTCCTGTATACGCTGCACAATAGGGTGTTGGTTGTACAATTCACGAAGGCTCTGAAGTGCGCTTAGGGCAACACTTAGGAAAAGACAATCACCTAACTTTCTTTGACGAACATGTATAATGGCTCGGTATATTGCATAGAGCTCTGCACTATAAATGAAAGCACAGCCATAGAAAAAGAATGTACAGGGTTCGGCTACATGGACATAAGCACATCCAATGGTAGCGCTTTTAGATCCCTCTGTATAAATTAAAGTACGGTCCTTATAACATGATACAAACTCTAAGAAGCAACTGCGGATGCTACACGAGGCGTCATAGCGTTCCTGTGCACCGCCATCCCAAGATCTACGTGGGATCCTGCACGCAACCATGGAGGAAAAACTCTTTCGCCCTTAGGAAACATCCTAGGCATTTCAAGTCCATGCCTCCTTAGAAGCTCCCGGAACAGAAAACCTGGCGGCTTCGGACTTACACGTGTGTTCCTATAACGTCCGTCAATTAAGGTGTCGAAAAACGGTACAAACGTCGGATACGATGGCATACTATTCAGACCACAGCCGTAATTGCCCAGCACAACCTCTCATGAATACCCCATCTACACCGTGACGACCGTTATATTTTCAAATATAGTACACCGAGTAAATTGGCTACCGTTTTTTGAACATGCATGTTACTTCACGACCAGGAGACATTTTAAATCATGTAATTTTGATTGGCTGTAATTACGTTTCCGTTATTTCCATTATGTATGCCTTTCTATGTTTATGGTTACAACATAGGTTCGCGTCCTTTCGTTGACGTTTGCATTTTCTTTGTGAATGACCTTAGCTCTTTCTCATGCACACAATTTTTAAATGAGTGAAACACTAGCTAACGATTCATAAATGCGGGGTATTAGAATGAAAACCTATTTAAATCATAACAAATGATACGTGAAACACAACTTTTACTTTTAAGTTGTAATAACGCAGATATTCTATGTAACATAAAGACAACTTTGCGCCCATGAAATTCTTAAATGGGCCTGATGAGGTCGTACAACCTTGCAGGAGTTTCATGTAGTTTTCTCCTCCATCATATTATATATAAACTTGTCTTTATGTGCAGATACCGCTTAAATTGCTGTGTTAAAATATTAAATTTCTTACAAAAATCTCTGGCTTTCACATGTGGTGTGCAAAAGAGTATTAAGTCTTTGGTGAAGAATAATAACTTAATAAATATTGATTGATCTAACAGAAGTTTGAACCTCCAAAGTTAAATATGTACATTAAAACTAAGGTTCTCTCGTACCCTCATTGTACATTAAAGGTGAGAAACACTTAGAGAACTTCCATAAATTATCTCGATTTACATGAAGGTGATACAGGAATAAAGTTTATAAGAAGAGTTTTCACAAGAGTAAAGAAAGCCATATGAGAGCAACAAGGAGTAGGTGAACTTCTGGCTCTCTGACGCAGCATGGTGAGGCAGCAAATCCTTTAAGAACTATATAATTTATACCTCTAAGTACTAAGCAAAACAAAGAACAATCGTATCCGTCATAAAAGTAGGAGGTGTGACTTTCGTTTCTTTATTATACAGGTACTGCAGATGTTTTTATAAAGAAATAGTATCAAAACACGGACTAACTTTTATCGTCTTTCTATAGTTACGCTTCTGGTTGCTAAAGCTACTTAAAAACCCCTGTTTTTGAACATTTTGAACAAAGTTTCCGTAGATTTATTTGTGTACGCAAAATTAAGTACACCGTCTTATCTACTAGTTCAATTTCTTTAGGTTATAACCATTTCAATCACATAGCAGGCATTTTACCTTTATGTTGTAATACAATTAACTGATATTTAAACAGGGAAACAAGCTGTGCCCGCCCGCCTCGGTAGCGTCTATGGTAGCGTGTCTGCCTAACGTTCATGAGGTCCCGAGTTCGAATCTCGGTCAGGGTGAGTTACCTGCATAAGGTATTTCCGGGGTTTTCCCTTATCCTTCAAGACGAATGTCGGGTAACTAAGGTCCATGGAACCTGGTCTTATTTGAGCATTTCACCCAATTCATTCACCGTCCGATATGACTTAAAGATGAGTTTTCTCGGCGGGTATGGACAATGAGGTGTACGTGGTCTAAAATGTTTCAGTTACTACAATTAGGTGGGGAATTGGGCAAATATACAAGAATAACATACCTCCAACAATGTGTAGACAGGTTATTTAGGTAAATGACTTCAGTAATGGAAGATATAAGCACAAAATGAAGAATATTTGGAAAGGCGATGGTGCAGCGAAAGCATCTAACACAACTGTAACTATTAATATCAAATGTTAACTATAAAAATCGTTTTATTTTTAAAGAAAAAAAAAAGCTTACATTAGAAAGTTAGAGAGAACGTAAGATCCATTAGGAATGAAAGGACCTGGTATTCATAGAAATGCCATACAAATTGTGCAATGGCATCGATATACATTATGCCATATTGAATCTTCACTTAGAGAAATGTGACAGGCAGTTATTTTCTGTCTTTAACCACATGGCAACCACCTAATACTTTAAGACCCAAAAAAACACACATAATTTAAATTGGGTATAATATTTCTACTAGAAATGACTGAGAATTTATGCGCCATTATTTTTAGGAATGCCGATGATAAGAATTGTTAAATAAGAAGAATACTATTTACTCTTGATCAAGCGACTTCCTTCAATATGAGTATTTGACCAAAATTCCAAGTTTCGAGAATTACGAAGTACATTTATAAGTAAATAAATGCGTATGGAATTCCAAATATAGGTCGTTGTTCTCTGAAGTCCCAAATACATAAAGTTGTTGTCTACATTGAGCCACAAGAAATGGAAATCGCCAACATTACCTCCGAGGCATGCTTAAAAAGAGACGTTAATTTTAAAGCAAGGAATCTGATGTGCTGCGTTCATATGGCTATGTCTATGCTCCCCTAATTTCTTGCTAACTGGGGTGCTTTATTTAAATATCTTGTTGTAGTTGCCATAAGAGGGGTGGAAGCTAAAGATACAGTAAAATCTTGAAAAAGCGGTTCGTTGTATGTTGCGTATGAATTGAATACCTGCCATTTGAAACCCACGCCAAACAAATAATGGCTTCATGGACTTTTGCCGTTTTGCTCTTCTTTTCCTTTGAAGATGTAGACGTATCTGTATCCAGCTTTGCATTTTGTGCTACCACAGAGAAATGAAAGTAGTTCATCCTCTTTCTTTAAGATATGGGTGTAAGCTTCCGGTTAGATTCAAACGGAATCAAACCCTTAGCCGAGACTCTTGGTGTTTTACCAATGTTTCACTGCGAACATATTTAAACGAACAGTATTTTTTGTATTTTCATTTATTTCTCATCTTTCTTCTACAGAAAATGCCATTGATATATTGACATTTGTAACATTTCTTTCACAAAATAGCAAAATGACTTATTCACATCCAACATACCCTTCCTACCTGCTTGCCCCAAGTCTCGGTCTCAATACACATAACCCCTGGTTTTCCGTGTATTGATGACCCTCCTCTCCGTTGTATCCCTCGTTCTAGTTTTCCAGCCCTTAATTTGTTATTTATTCTGCATCAATCTTAACCATATCTCCCTAACTTTCCCCAGATATTCACCTATATTTCTTACATTATTTTCTCCTTTCACCAATAACTTTTTCTTTATTATTAATACCTCCCACCCATCCCTAAAACTGTCCCACTTTTGTTGCCAAATTTGTTCTCTCCATATCTTTGTTTGTGTGCATTAAAGTATACTATGCCAATCTGTATCCTCTTCTCCACACATTGGGCATTTCTCTGTACCTTTTTCATGTCTCATACTTTTCAAATTTCTAACTCCTGTCCTTGCCTAGGCTAATCCTTCTCGCCCTAACTTATTACACACATCTATGTACTTCTCCCTCCCTCGTACTCTCTTTATTTCCCTTTATGTCCTCAATGTTCTTCTCTCCCTTACACTGGTAAATATAACTTGGCGACCTAAATCTTCCAGCCTTAATTCTACCTCTCTCCAAAAGGCCCTATAGTAATACTCTTCGTTTCTCCAAATATGTCCCATACCTATCTGTTCCATCAGTTAAACGAACAGTAATATTCAAGCCTGAGGTGGGACTCGATCTCCACTCTTATATGCAAAGAGCACTAAGGTAACCATGACCACGTGACTCGAAAACTTAAGTCTCATCAAGGGAAGTTTAGACAACATGTACTCGTTCGGACTATCCTCGCTTGCCGCCAACTGAATCTTCATGATGCTGCCAAGCTGGATCCTCTCCCTCTCCCTCTCCCTCTCCCTCTCCCTCTCCCTCTCCCTCTCCCTCTCCCTCTCCCTCTCCCTCTCCCTCTCCCTCTCCCTCTCCCTCTCCCTCTCTCCCTCTCTCTCTCCCTCTCTCTCTCCCTCTCTCTCTCCCTCTCTCTCTCCCTCTCTCTCTCCCTCTCTCTCTCTCTCTCTCTCTCTCTCTCTCTCTCTCTCTCTCTCTCTCTCTCCTTCCCTTCCTTTTTTAATTTACCTCCTCCAGCGTTAAGTCATATCGGAGGATGAATGGAATGGGTGAAATGATACTTAAATTAGTCCACGGTCCATAGAGCTTTACAGTTACCCGACAGTTGTCTTTAAGATAAGGAAAAACCCCGTAAAAACCTTATCCAGGTAACTCACCCTGATCGAGATTCTAACTCGGGACCTCTAGAACGTGAGCCAGACACGCTACCATCTACGCTACCGAGGCGGGCTGGATTTTCTTTATGAAAGCGACACGCACCGTCACCGCAAAAAGACCGTCAGCATTCGTAAGGCCGCAGTTCTAAGTCTGGGGTGGCTACCGGTCTGCCCTGGCTGACGGACTATCTGCAGTTGAGTACGTGCTGAGGGTTGAGTCTAGCTGAGGAAAATCTTTGTTTCCCTTTCGACACTTCTGCCTATAGAGCCACACAGCTCACACCTACACAACACCAAACAACACAGCCGGCTTCACCAACCATGGCCTGCCATCACAGAACATCACCGCCGTCCAGCCACAACACAGATACACTCCCAGCACCAACAAAGATATTGGTGCTGACGACCAGTACTGCATAACCTCCAAACAGAAACTGAGGAAAGCACTGCATCTCTCAAAGACATCAAGACAACAATAAATAAACTCAAAGGTTGCATCACAACGTTCCAATCTCAATGATATCTCTCATTACCTATAGTCGAAATAACGACAGAAATCCACCAACAGGAGTATCAAGCTACGAGTCTATTTTAAAAAAGAATTGTAGAAGCTTTAACAGCTTCAGATTCTGCAAAGTGCACAAATGAAGTGACATAATTTTAGAAGACTACATTATGATACTATTCCCGAGATTCAGTAACTTGAAAGAATTGATAACCTTGCACAAAACATGCTGTCACTGGTAAAACGTGACCGCAGATTGTAAGTCCATATCAGTATTCGGCAGTGACATCCGCCTGGCCCCAACCCATTTCTTCAGACTTCAGTGCAAACGTTCTCTATGTAAGCGGAGTGGAACTAAGTGCCCAGAGTCATTCGAGTTTGCTTCGGCAGTACCGGGCCGCATGTAGTCACAACAAAGGTAGCCACCACAGCACAGTCTTCTTACACTTTTTATGAACTTTTTTTCTTTCCTGACGCTCACATCAGCTATCCATCAAATGCTTATTCCTGTTTAAAAATAAAAGAAAGAAAAAACATGCAGTTACAGTGAAGAAAGAAGAAGAAAGCTTGAAGAAATGTGATGAATTAAAACCAAGAAAAATGAGTATGTTGCAGTTGCAAAGGGATATTAACACTTAAAATTGGGAAATAACTGTTAGGTCATGAATTATTAGTGTACTCTCCGGGACTAAGGTCCCAGTTTGGAACAATGGACCGCACCATGGCCGAGCAGTTCGACCGCTTGATTCTTACCGAGTGGCCCAGGTTCAATCCCAGGCCACCGCATGTGAGATTCGTGGTGGACAGCACTGCGCTGGGGTGGATTTTCTGCCATTATTCAATCAATTGTTCATTATCATCTTTCTTTATGTCCATTCACTCTCATTCCGCTCAGCTATTACTCACACTCTCATTCCAGGCATCGGGATGATCACTCACCATGAATATCTAGATCCAGAGTTTCGGTTCCTCAACCCGGCGCCTAAAGGCATAAAGGGTAGAGGATCAATAATCCCTAACATCACTACAGCGGTATAAATAGGTAAGTTAAAGATAATGTGACTTTGTGGGTTCGCAGAATTAAATAGTGCAATTAGCCGAAATTCTAAATGTTCTTTATTTGCGTAGAAACACACTGCGTAGCAGCAGCATTACATCACATATCACAATGTACAACACCAAGGTCAATGACAATAACAAACAGCTTACTCAACTTCCACTGTTTACAACACTCTTCTTACATATCTTTACAACTGTTTACTACTCACGACTGACTCTTGGCGAGTCGTCGCTCTCTTAAATACCTCATTGTTAAATTCGAGAGACTTCTGGAGCAAATAAGAAAAACAACTATACTCTGTCAATCGAGATATCACTAGAACCTTCCTTACGTGAAACCCTATCTGGGCCGGCAAGCCATTTATCTCAAGCGCTATGTTTATCTGCTTATGCAAGCACTGTCCGCCTGTTATCTTTATCTGCAGGCTCTTTGTGTACTCCAGCGGCATTTATTTCTCGGCACCAAAATTTCTGTGCTTGTCGCCGCGACAATAATTATTAGTGCTTCAACATGTCGGTTATCGTACTTCATGGTGACAGATAACCCCAAACATTCTGGCAATATATATATATATATATATATATATATATATATATATATATATATATATATAAATTCTTATTCCAGTTTAAACTTTCAGTGAAATTCATTATTTAAAGAAAGGATTGGACTAAATAAATCGTATTTCCCTGGCTCCTACACCCGGTCCACTAAGTTATAGATTTCCGACTTCGACAAGGATTGTACTTGATATCAAATGTAATGAGCTTTGACTAGCTACCGGTTGACCATTGAGGATAACAAGTGCAGTCCTTAGTGAAACGCCGAACATTTTCAAACGCATTGGAACACGTTTACAGTCCATGGAAGTACATTTAATCAGCAAGACGCCGGCCTTGTATGCCTCGGCTTGTATCCATTGAAACAAGTTTAGAATACTTATCCCCTAAACTAAAGTAGGACAAAACATCTTAAAGCATTTGGTTCTATTTAATTCGGTGTGATGGTGATTTCTAGCCCGCCTCGGTAGCGTGGTGGTAGCATGTCTGCCTCACGTTCTAGAGGTCCCGAGTTCGAATCTCGGTTTGGGTGAGTTACCTGGATAAGGTTTCTTCCGGGGTGTTCCCTTATCCTGATAGACTAATGTCAGGTAACTCTAAGCTTTACGGACCCCGGGCTCATTTGAGCATCATTTCACCCATTCCATTCACCGTCCGATATGAATTAACTTTGGAGGACGCAAATTACAAAAAAGTGATTTCTTACACATTTCCAGAACAAAGAAATATTAAATAGTGAAACTAATCTACGGCAAGACACGCCCAACCTCCACGTCCTCATACATTTATATTAAGCTTTTCAGCACTTTCCTTAAAATTAAAGATACCAAAGAAGAAGGATGTAGTTCTAACCGAGCTAACACATCACACAAATAGTTCGGTAGCAACGGTCTCAATTGCCTCGGACATGAGCATCGCCATTGTGCTGGAATTTCGATCGCAAGGTTCCTTACACGTCAGTAAATATATTTACATGGGACTGTCGCCTTTAAGCATACCTAAAAACCACTGGTGTCGGCCGGGGTTGAACTCTGAACCTTGGTGTCAGTAGGGAAGAAGCTAATAAAATGAGGCATGATAAATGTAATGTTTGTGTGAAGAAACATCCTACAATAATTATTCTTCTAAATTTAAAATATTTTATTTTCAACTATGAAATACTCGTAATTCCCTCCCTTCATACATTCACCCCTTCCTCTGTGTCTTTCTATTTTTCTTTCGTTTCTTTGTCTTGTATAATCACAAAATTTGAATGTCAAATTAAATTTGAACTCTGAACCTTGGTGTCAGTAGGGAAGAAGCTAATAAAATGAGGCATGATAAATGTAATGTTTGTGTGAAGAAACATCCTACAATAATTATTCTTCTAAATTTAAAATATTTTATTTTCAACTATGAAATACTCGTAATTCCCTCCCTTCATACATTCACCCCTTCCTCTGTGTCTTTCTATTTTTCTTTCGTTTCTTTGTCTTGTATAATCACAAAATTTGAATGTCAAATTAAATTTGTTCCATACCTGTCTACGGCCGCAACAATGCCTGAGTGGTTACACCACTTGCCTCTCCGCCAAGGCGGCCCAAGTTTGATCCCAGGCGACCGCAAAGTGAGATTTGTGGTGGACAGTATGGCGCTGGGGCGGTTTTTTTCCGGTTCCTCCGGTTTCCCCCGGCAGCGTTCCACCGATTGCTCAATCATCTTTCATATCACCTCATCTCTCTCATACTTTCACTTCCGACGTTGCACTGATCCCTCATCCCTGAATATCTGCGATCAGGAAATCTCTGATCCTCAGCCCGTTACCTACGGACCTCGAGATTGCGCGGTTCAGAAAGCCCTATGTTCTTCTTCAGGAAATTCATTCTTACCTGTCCACCGTTATGATTAAGACAAGGTACGAAGGGAATACCAATATTTTTGTGAGGTGGGAGGGTACTAAGGGTGGTGGGACTAAGGATAGGCGACAGCATACTGTAGGTTACCTAATGACTTGATATTTGAATTCGCAGATGACTGTTAAACAGGCTCCCCCCTCCTGCAGGCTTATATATTCTTTGTCGGGGAATCGCGAACGCGGAGACGTTTCCCGATTTGGAGGATGAGCATTTACAGAGAACAATGCAGTGTCATGTACGCCAAATTTCCCGACGGTGCTTGTAAGTCTCGAATAGTCAACCACGACGAAAGGTAAACTGGTACGAGAAGTGAGGTGAAACTTTGTGACAGAATATTGTCACGCCAACAGGCCTAAAAGTTTCAGCATAAATAAGAAAACAGTCGGCAGATAAAGTCTCATGATATTAATGAGCCTTGCTAAGCAATTAATGTTAGCGCGGCTATTGTAAACAGTTGCCGGCCAGCAAAGATAACTGAGGTAAAGGACTTGTCAGCATAGATTAAATTACCTTTCTGGAATGTGATAGAATATTTGGTTTCTTTATTCTTCCGGAAATTTCTGGACTGATAGAGATTGTTCGGATTCTGGTTTATTTTAGAACAAGCTAGAATTAAGAATTAGATATTTAAGGACGACGTGGCTCTCAAAGTAAGTTGTGGTAAGCAGAGTTGTAAACAGAGGGAGTAAGCAGAGAGAACAGCTGAGTGTGTTGTTGTAAAGAGAGCTGAACTGGACGCTGTTATCATAGATCTTGGAAGATTGTGTTGTTACGTGAGAATTGAAGAGTGTATCTCTACGTAAATAAAGAACATTCAGAATTTCGGCAAATTGGACTTTTAATTCTACGAACCCACAACGTCACAATATTTGGGGCATCTAACTGTCCGTCCCTGCATTCACTTTCGGCCCATGGCAATACAAGAACATGTGGTTCAGGAATTTCGGCCAGGGAATCTTAACTATGATTTCTTGAGTACGGGCACAGACTTTACCGCGTAATCTATTCCGAATGGTGTGTTCCAATATGCCATAGTGTATTACGGAATTGAATTGCCTACCACCAGAACGTTACGCAAAATGTGTATGGGAGAAATGCACCTTCATAAACATTGTATAAATACAACCGAAGGAAGCAAAACAAAAGGTTAAAGTAGTGAAATTTGCAAAATGGGGAATGTAGCTATAATAGTAATAACAATTCAAAATATAGTCTGAAAATATAACTATATGTACAGAGAAACTAGTGGATAAACATGTTCATTTGTAATTATTAATCGCAAATTATAGCTACCTAATACGTAAAAGGAAAAAAGATAACTAAAGTTTAATTATATTATATGTATATATATATATATATAAGTAGTATAGAATTGAGAGAATCAGCACAGTGTAGATAAGATGCTGATGCTCCTATATGAAAATCGAGTTGTAAAAGAAGGGGAGTGTTGGCGTAGTGCCGTTCTCCCCTGTGCAGTGAGATGTGTTTGAGGGTGGGGTGATGATGATTGTGTGTGTGTGTGTGTGTGTGTGTGTGTGTGTGTGCGTGTGTGTGTGTGATGTGTGATGGGTGGGTAACGGGGTTCCGGGGGTGTTTGAATTAAATGTGAATTCTTTTCGATGTGTGTGCTTAAACTCTCATGTATGAATATCGAGTCTAGGGTTCGATATTGTGATGGGTGGGTGGGTAACGGGGTTCCGGGGGTGTTTGAATTAAATGTGAATTCTTTTCGATGTGTGTGCTTAAACTCTCATGTATGAATATCGAGTCTAGGGTTCGATATGGGGTTCGGGGAGGGGCGATGTTTGAATTAAATGTGTTGATAGTAATTCTTCGATGTCTGTGCTTAAACTCTCATGTATGAATATCGAGTGTAGGGTTTGATATCTATTACGTTTAGTGTATGATATATGATGCAGTATCGTTAATCTTTAGATAAAAGAATATCAAGAGAATGATTAGGTATGTGTACTGGGAGAGATTTATGAAAATAAATGTAATAAGACATTCTGGTAAGGGGTGTTCCCTATCCAGAATCCAGCCTTGAGCTACGTATCCAAGAGTGATGTAAAGGTTAAGAAAAGGTTAAATTCCATTCCCACATCGAGGTACGAGAAAATATAAATCTGTTCCACATTGAAGTATAAGAATGGAAATGTAAATCTATGTGAGAGGGTCTCATGACAAAGAAATGTTCCCTCTAAGCATGATAAAAGTGGTACATAGCAAATGCAAATAGAATAAAAGCACTACCCATCTCTTTAAGAATGATAAAAAAATATTGAGAGAAAAGTATAAGAATGCAAATGTAAATCTGTTTGAAAGGGTTTTCATGATAAAGGAACGCGCCCTCTAAGCACGATAACCTAAAAAGAATATTCCCTCTAAGCATGATAAAAGTGGAACATAACATCGAAAATAAAATAAAAGCACTAACCATCTATTTAAAAATGATTAAGATATCGAGAGAAAAGTATCTCATCTTTAAGTATATATGTGTAATACAAACTGATCAATCAATATGATAATATATATACGCAAGTAGGGATCTATAGTGTAGATATCCTAACTATCCATGGCAAGATATCACCCTCCATATAAAAAAATTGTCTAGAAAGTCTCCCCTCAGTATTACGAATACTCCACTGAACTTCATCCCTCTTGGTATGTGGGTCAGAGAAAAAAAAGAGTTAATCTCTCCAGACTGGTGACAGGGATGGTCAAAACATTCCTATTGCTGTAGCAAAGTCCAATTTTGTCAAATAACGTTAGGGAAAAAATATATTTTAAAATTAAACGAATGAATCTATATATTTTTATGAATGATGAAACAATACTATGAATGTGTTAGTATACCAAATGTAAAAAATCAAATGTTCAGAAAAATATATTTTGTACAAGTATGTGTGTGTGTAAAGAAATGTGTAACTATATCCCCCCCTCCAAGATGTAGGGAACGAATCACAGTTAGTGTGCGCACGCAACATGGTGTTTGGGAAGGAGAGATACGGTTGGAGGGGGTGTAAAAAATGATGAACCTATATAAAGTTTAAACTATTATAATAAAGTTACTAGTATTACTTTTGAACTCATAACGTAGTCACAACAACTTTAAACTCATAGCGTAATATGTAGACAGTAACACCTCTGCCGGACGGAGGGGGCGGAGCATCTTAATAAATACCGCGGTACGGATGAGTGAGGAGGCAGTCGATTCTCTGGAAATATGGATCCTACAGGTAAGATAGAAAAGTTGTATACTGTAATTCATTTTTTATCTCTGTTTACGAAGAATGTTGAAGTAATACTGATTCGTGTGTGCTTATATGTTTGTTTCAGATCATGAGATGCTCCAGCTAAATCAACTAGCTGAAGGTGGAACACATCTTCCCACTAAGAAACTACGTGAATTAGATCAGTCCGTTCAACACATCATTTGATCCGTCAAAACCGTGAAGACCAGATATGGTGAACGGGTTGTCGTCGAAACATCAGAATTCCAAGTCTTCCTCCCGGAGAGATTCAAACACATGACCGCAGCGCAGAAAGATCTACTAAACCGTGGTGACTGCATACTCCAATACCATGGCGAGGAAACTCTAGAAAGTGGTTTCAAACGACATAAATTGTCTTTTTTAAGCAGCCCGTAATGTCGTCAAAAGGTGAGCATAATTATTGAATAAAATTGCATAAAAAAGTGATAATGTAGTTACTTGCATGTAAATGTGAAATCGTACATGTTGTATTAAAACTTAAAGTGTTAATTATCGCACGTCATGTAGTATTAGTAATTGAGAGTGAGTGAACGTTGTAGGGTTAATTTTCATGTGTAATAATTACGTACATGTGAATATCGTAGTTCAGTTACGTTATTTCACATGCATGTTAGTTATGTTTTGTTTGTTACACGTAAAAGTAACGTTGTAGGTGAAAAAAGAACGTTAATTTATATGTGTAAAAACGTACATGTGAATATCGTAGTTCAGTTACGGTATTTTACATGTATATGGTTTACGTTGTGTGTTTTATCATTTATGTAAGGGAAAGAGCATTACGTTAAACAGTTACATACTATCTGAATATTGTAGTTACATGATGATAGCAATAATTGAAATCTCTGTGTAAAATACATAATCATTATGTCAATATTTTCATATGTAAAAGTTACATGCATGTTACGTTCTATGTAAAGTATAGAGTTTACGTAAAATTGAGATTCATACATGTAAAAGTTATTAACATGTATGTTATTTCTGTCACCACCTTACATACATGTAAATCAATGTTCCCGTATGTAAAGTTAATCGAATGTTGTAATTACTTTTTCAGAAACGGCGACAAGATGCTCCGATCCTGTTTATCCTGTCAATATGTCATAATATCACAAGAGAGCGATAATATTCATACATTTAACTTTAACAGTAAACTTGAGGTGATATTGCAATCTACAGATAAATCTATATGGTATGAAGAAGAAGATTGTACAACCTATACTAGATCATATGGATAATTTTGAATCGCGTACCAGTTCAAAAGCTTTATACAGTATTGAGAAATTAACAATATATGTGACACAATACGATTCATTGAATGCAGGGATGTATACTGAATTACCCGACTTTATAAAATCGAAGAGAGCTGTTATTAACATTCGTAATACTGATAAATATTGCTTTGCATACTGTCTGTTAGCATCCAAATACCCAGTAGAACGTAACAGGATTCGACCCACGTCCTATAAAAGACACGAGTTTCTTAAAGAATTTAACTTTGAGAATATAACATTCCCCGTATCATTGAAAGATGTAGAAAAATTCGAGAATCAAAATTCAAATATTTCAATAACGATATACGGTGTTGAAAATAAATCGATTATTCTCTTATATCAACCAAGAGAGATAAAATCACATCATGTTAATCTTTTAATGTATAAACGACATTGTCTGATAACAGACTTATCACGTTTGCTAGGAAAGCAGCTAACTAAACATAATGGGCGAAAATGGTTATGTAACAATTGTAACTTGTATTTCACATCAGAATCACGTTTAAATAGCCATAAAAAGCGGTGTATGATGAATCAAATTATCAGAATGCCCGAGGCTGGTAAAACTGATCTCGTTGAATTTAACGCATATTCGAAATGTCTAAAAGTTCCATTCGTGGTTTATGCAGACATAGAATGTATCTTACGTAAGGTAGATTCGTGTCAAGATGTATCGAGTAAAAGTTGGACACGTACCACTCATAAACATGAAGCGTATGCAATTGCATTACATTTGGTTTGTAGTTATGATAAAAATTTAACACGTTTCAAATCATTTGAAGGTCCATATGCAATTGAAAATTTTCTTAAAGACTTAACGTTAATTGCAAATCAGGTCATTAATATATATGCTAATAAAATTGAAATAAGTATGAGAGATGTGGATGAGCTAGAATATCAAAATGCAACACGATGTCACATATGCAAACGTGAATTTCTTAACTCGTGTATAAAGGTTCGTGATCATTGTCATTTGACTGGAAGTTACGTTGGCCCAGCCCATAAGCACTGCAATTTAAATAGGAAAATGCCAGGATTCATACCAATATTCTTTCATTGCTTGTCAAAATACGACGCTCATTTCATAGTAAAGAAACTAGGTTACGATACGGAACCTATCAACTGTATTGCACAAACTTCTGAAAATTACTTATCCTTTAGCAAAAGATATACAAATTCGAATGGAATGAGTATATATCTATGATTTCTGGATAGCTATCGTTTTTTGGATTCAAAACTTAGTAACCTTTCGGATATGTTAGAATCACATGATTTTCATTATACCAATAATACGTATACGAATCCTTTGCATAGACAACTGATGAAACGCAAAGGTGTCTTCCCGTACACGTATGTGGATTCTATAGAAAAATTATACGAGAATAGTCTACCATCCAAACATCAGTTTGATCATGTAAGCGATGAGGATTATAGTCATGCTAGAACGGTATGGAATGAATTCAATGTTAAAAATCTGGGTGAATATTTAAATATATATCTTAAGTGTGATACGTTAATACTAACGGACGTGTTTGAACGCTTCCGTGAACTAAGTATCGGTTCGTACGGACTCGACCCGTGTCAGTATTACACACTTCCCGGATTAGCCTATGATGCAATGTTAAGAACGACTGGTGTACAGATTTCATTATTAACAGATAAGACTATGTTAGATTTCTTCGAAAAAGGAATACGAGGTGGAATTTGCACTGTGTCCAAACGGTATGCAAAGGCGAATAACAGATACATGACTAGCTATGATAACACTCAACCAACTAATTATTTAATGTACGTCGACTGCAATTCTTTATATGGATATACAATGGAAAATAATAGCTTACCATACACTGATATAAGGTGGCTAACTGATGCTGAAATTAAGTCAATAGATTTTATGTCTATTACAAGTGATTCTGACGTGGGATATGTGTTGGAAGTAGACTTTAAATATCCACAGGAACTTCATGATATACAAAATGATTTGCCATTATGCCCTTTGAATGAAATCGCGCCAGGTGATAAGTATACAAAATTGCTAACAACATTGAATGATAAAAATAAATACGTATTACATTATCTCAATTTTCAAAAATGTGTTAAACTTGGTTTGATTCCATTACGTATACATAGAGTAATAGGTTATAAACAATCTAACTGGATAAATCCTTACATTGAACTCAACGCTCGTAAACGTATTGAAGATAAGACGAAATTTGTCCAAAATCTATGGAAGTTAATGAATAATTGTGTTTATGGAAAATTTATAGAGAATGTAAAACGTTATAATTCATTTCATTTAGCTACCAGCTGGAAACGAGCGCGTAAATTGTAGGCTCGACAGACGTGTATAAGGTACGTGATTTTTGATGAAAATTTAATAGGTATAGAATTGGTCAGAGATGAAATATTGATGAATAAGCCAATATACATAGGACAAGCAATCCCGGATCTATCCAAACATAAAATGTATGATTTTTATTATGAAATTCTGAAGAAAAAATTGAAAGATGTAACTTCAATCTATACGGACACGGATGCTTTTCTCTTTGAATCTAGCTGCGATATATATGAATTTATTAAAAACAATATACATTTATTCGATACATCGAATTATCCAATGGATAATGTGTATGGTATTCCGTTAGCAAATAAGAAAATTTCAGGATTATTCAAGGATGAGCTAGCCGGTAGAGTGATGACCGAATATGTGGGGTTGACATCGAAATTATATTGTTATCGATATGATACTGAAGTGATTAAAAAATCAAAAGGTGTAACAAAAGGTTCGATGAGATTCATAACCTTTGAACAATATCTCTCATGTATTACACATCCTGACACGATACATCGAAGCATGCAGACATGTTTCAGAAGTTATAAACATGATGTTCATACCATCGAATCTAATAAGATAGCTTTAAGTGGTATCGATACAAAACGATACATTCCCGATAATTCATTTTCAACATTAGCATGGGGACATTATGCTATAGAAAATTGTCAAGTGTAATTTTTTTCTTTTCTCAATAAAGCATAGATTCAACTGAGTTAAAAGGTATTACTAGGTCACGATAATAACATATTACTGTATTTCAAAAAACAAAATAATTGAGTTTCAAGTATAATTGTCAAGTGTGTTACAACTGAGTTAAAAAGTATTACTAGGCACATGATAATAACATATTACTGTATTTCAAAAAAAAATAATAATAATTGAGTTTCAAGTATAATTGTAAAGTGTGTTACAACTGAGTTTAAATGTATTACTAGGCACATGATAATAACATATTACTGTATTTCAAAAAAACGAAATAATTGAGTTTCAAGTATAATTGTAAAGTGTGTTACTAATTACATGATAATAACATATTTACTTCATTTGAAAGATAACGTGTTGCTTTTTTTATGTTTACGTTAGGGGGGAAGGAATATTTTTTCCTATTCATGTCGTTTTGAAATGTTAGATAGCAGAAATCAATGTAACCTTATTGATCTCTACAATGAAATGTTAATTCAACGATAATCATGTATGAATTTTTATTAAAATATATTTACTAATTATATCAAAATGTTATTATCATGTCTCCGTTAAGGGGTGAGGGGGGGATTTATATATAATCAATGTGAACTAGCATGTACAAAGGCTCTTATTTCAGCTATAATCATGTATGATGTTTGTTTAACGTATATTACTAATTACTTCAAATTGTAATTATCATGTTTACGTTAAGGGTAGGTGAATTTATATATACTCAATGTGAACTAGCATGTACGTTATGTTAAAATCTCTACAATTAAATGTTAATTCAACTATAATCATGTATGATTTTTTAAAAAAGTATAAAAATGTTATTATCATGTTTAAGTTAAGGAGATGTGAATTTATATATAATCAATGTGAACTAGCACGAACGTTATGTTACAGAATATATCAGGAATCAATGTGAACAAAAAAAAATAAAACACAATATATCATTAAAATTATATTTCTTTATTGAGTTGTGTGTTTTTTATTTATACAATGTCCACCTCATTAATCCATTCACGGGTAGGAAATCCTAACCATTTCACCAGAATCCTATCACCACGTCGTCTGATAATCCTTTCAACTAAATAGGTGTCTGGATATTGAGTTTTCTGTAATTCATAACCGTAGAATGCTCCTTCAATCAGTTTACCCTCCAGATCCTCGATGAGATAGGTCAATGGATGTGTCCTTTGCACTGTACGTATCCTAAAGACTTCAACATTCCAATTTGGTAGATAACCTTTCTCCATAACACCTTTATGCTTAGAAATCCTCACGTAGTCACCAACACGATGAAGTCTAGATCTTCGCTTGTCACGCAGACTTCTATCATATTTGTATACACTGACGAGGAGAGAATTATCACGAACTTCTACAGGCTTCATACGAATCGCTCGATGGTAAGTATTATTGTATGTATGAATAATTCTAGGTAGTATGTTTATCCATTGATATGAGCCTTGAACAATAAATTCCTTATGCAAATTCAGTTTGATCGTTCTTATTAAACGTTCCACTGCAGCAGCCTTAACGTGAGTGAATGTACTGTAATGATTAATATTATTACGATTCATTAGTTCGCGGAAAGTTTTATTGTAAAACTCCCTTCCATTATCAGATTGAACATTCTTCGGAAACGATTCCATTTCATTCAATATCTCCTCCATAGCAGTCGAAACGTTAATACCACTTTTATCACGTAATGGTCGTGCATAAGCCATCTTGGAATAAAAATTGCATGCAAGAAGAATATACTTATAATTCCTATTGTCTCTTGCATAATTAGACATGTCCATAAGATCTATTTGTACTAAATCGTTCATTCCTTTGCTTATGATCTTACGACGTAAAAATCGTCTTCTAGCTGGTGCATGTAACTCGGTTGCAATTCAACGTTTTATCATGCTATAATTTTTGATGTTTTAAGTTCTGTAATAATTTCTTCTATCTCGGGTGAGTGATTCAAATTACCTGCATCCCTCGACGCAACTAATAATCTTAATCTGTTTATTATTTCATTCGGATCGTTCCAGTAGACGTAATCTAAGTTTCTCTGCGGTACATGTTCTTTCCAACGTAAACCAAATCCAGTTCGATTACTAACAAGGTCACGAATGATATGACGATACTTGAACCCTCGATTTGCTCTTAAACGTCCATCTCTTGAATAACCGTGTCTGTAAACTTGAGTATTCTGTAAGATTTGTGAATACACGTCTAAATCATCATCTGTGTACGATGTCTTGCGAGGTAAACGTTTAAATAATAATTCATATAAGCCTGCTGTGGGTTCATACGTTTCTGTTCCTATCTGAACACCATCAGATTTAAACACAACTGTCTTGTTACCCAATTTATACTCATTATCCTCGTAACGTATGCCGTAAGTATTGTCCATGTCACTCGAACTAGCAGTTCGAACCTTGTGTAGATACTTTGACACGAGATCAGATCCGTTAGCATCATCTGTAGTTTCGTCGTCGTCGTCGTCGTTGTTGTCTTGGTGTGCTTTCGCTATTACTTTCAATGGTTCGGTTACAGGTTGAAGAACTTCAGACATGACTCGTTGCGTTTCGAATTTCATTCCTTTGAGAGAACGTAACTTTTCTCTTATTGCCCTAATGTGACGGGCAATGGATTCATTAAGTCTTATAGCTTCAGCATCCATATCGAAATGAATGTATAATTAATCAGCTACTGCTAATTTATATGAAACTATCAGTTCTATACTTAATATATGACCATCTTTAGCACCTCCGACTGGCGCTGTAAACGATAGAATATCGCGAGTTTCAGCTCTTACAGGATATCTTTCAACTAATCTTCCGTTTATTGCAAACAATGTATCATTTACAGCATGCGGATGTACCGATGATACAATAGAACACGAGAGTACACTTCCATTTCCAGGAACTTTATAGTATTCGAGTCCCGATGTTAACGTATACCTTAAAGAGGGACCTCGAAACGGACGTGTTTGCAATGAAATTATGAGTTGTGCTTTCAATTGTTGTAACATAGTGTTTACAACATTTCTCATTCGTGTTTTCATAGTATGAATATCATTATTTATAGTGATTAGTTTATTATCAAGTTCCGTTTGTCGTGCGGTTAGTTCTTTCACTTCTTTTTCTACAACTGTAGTAATAGTCTCGCTAGCGGAGGTGATTGTTCTAGTTAACTGACTTTGTAATTCATTCTGTTTCCGTGTAATAGTATCGGCAATGTTTGTTATAGTCTCAGTTAAACCCGTTTGCAATTCATTGTGTTTCTGTATAAAGAAATGATTAACATAACTCATGGTGACTGCATCACTATCATCTATCGGGTCGGCTAAATCCTTCAATCTCTTCATTCGAAATGATAAGAGTTTCATTAGAGTCGTGAATTGGAATCCTATCATCTACATATTTTTTATTAGGAACGTCGTGTTCGTGAAGGGGGTCCAACAGCGTTTTCATTCTTATACCATCTATAATGACATTATTCTCGGAATCACGTTTAAATGCATATTTACTTAAGTACTCCATTAAATTGTTGTATTGGATGTCGAGCGATTTTTGTATGTGAGCCCTAAGCATAGCTTCAAACTCGCCCATACGCTGATACGAGGTCTGCTCGCTGAAGATCTGCATTCGATTCTCGACGTCAGCCGTATGGGTATCCACATAACGTTTAGTCGATGCATCGTCACCTTCTTCAGGGTCGTGAATATTGCACAATCGCTTTCCCTTGAATCGATAGTTTCCCGATCCATCTCTAGTTATGATATATCGATTGAACACACCCCTAGAGGGTATGATTCTTCGGGATCCGAACCTGTCGATACTCATTGCTTAAGTGATGGATTATTCTATTTATTCATTCTGATAAAGCGATCAAAACCGTGACGGTAGCGTCCATCGTTCAGTGGATATTCTGGTACTATAACAACAAAGGATCGTTCATCACTCTCCCATATATGTTTACACATATCCTTAAATTCATCATAGGACATATCGGTATTTACATAATCTTCGTATATATGTTTTAAATTGAGATTATCCTGTCTAAAGAATATAATCATATTTGCATTATCTCTAATAAATATTTAGGTACTTTAGCATATGATTGTGCTAAATATATAGCATCGACATTAGGATGTCTACCCATACTGTAATATGAAGCTATCTTACCCTGTTTTTCATTTATCACATCATCAAATACGAATATCGAATTTTCTCTAGCATCCGACGTTTGAATCACTTTATCACCATCATCGAACGTAAATACACCTATATCGGGTATAGTTTTCAGTAACCTGAGTAAATATCGATATTTAGGTTGTTGCAACGATTTCGAGTATATGTAGAGGTTTTCGAATCTCAGACCATTCTCGTGAATAAGCAGGTTGAGTAAAACGTTCGTTTTTCCAGCATTTGAACTGCCCAGTATGAGCGCTCTAACGTTACTCGGAAACAACGTACCGTGTCGTCCTTTGCGAATGTCATCCTCGAAATCTAACACCTGTATGGGTAGCGTACACTTTTGCTTTACTATCTCCATATCGCGACTAATACTTATAAAGCATAAGTTTTGTCTTTTATTTCGTTCGTGATAAGGGCAATCTATGTCTTTACTGGATTTAGCCAATCGTCATAGGAATCGTATACTTATAAAGCACACGTTTTGCCTTTTTATTTCATAGTGGGACATGCGCTCTACACGTGCACGCAAAGGTTCGGGAATTCTTAATTCCTTGATTAATTCATTACCATTTGAGGCACATTTACCGGGTTATCGTTTCTGCGGTCCCGGAACGAAACTACATAAACGCTTGCAGAGAGGTGACTTACCGGTGAACGGGTTAGATTCAGCGTGTCTCGATCACGATCGGGCTTACGCAGAGAGTACTGATACAGAATCTCGTCGTCTAGCCGATAAGGTGTTGGTAGAGAAAGCTTGGAGACGTGTAAAGTCTGCCGACGGTTCTTTGGGCGAACGACTTGCAGCTCGACTTGTGACTACACTTATGAAGGGTAAATTGGCAGCGGGCGCTGGCATGCGTAAACGTCGCAACAAGAGAGGTGGTTTCTTACCTTTGCTACCACTTTTAGCAGCTCTAGGTGCAGCAGGTGGTCTAGCTGGAGGTGCTGCTCAGATTGCTACGGCTGTCAATAAGAAACGTTCGGAAGCAAAACAACTTGCGGAATTAACACGTCACAACGAGCGCATGGAATCTTTGGCTCAGGGCAAAGGTCTTCGCCGTAAGAGACGTCGTAAGGGTAGAGGATTGTATCTTCGATCAAAAAACTCGGGGCGAGGCCTATATTTATCCCGGAAAAAGCCCTGAGTGCTAACGAGATCGATTCGTATGCACGACGTCTACACATTCCACATTTTAGAGGTGTCTACATGATCGATAAACTAACTCCACGTCCTCGATACTATGAGAGAATAGTAGTGAATCTGGATACATCAAATAACCCTGGTACACATTGGGTTGCTGTACGTAAGGATGGTGATGTTGCCTACTACTTTGACAGTTTCGGCGATCTGAGACCTCCGGAAGAGATAGAAACGTACCTTTCGGGTGTCAAGCTCCTATATAATACGACGAGATTTCAAGAATTCGATTCTGTGATTTGCGGTCACTTGTGCCTTCAGTTTCTCCTCGATGAGTTACACGATCACCGTGAGTGGTAGTGATACCAGCTTCACTACATTTCTAAATCCACCGTTACATCTGGATCCTAACGGACATTACGAGATAGCTCTATTGAATTTTGAGACTTTTTACTCGATTCGGAATGTGGACGAGAGTAATTCTCTGTATGGATTTTTCCCATCGGTACCTCCAGGTTATCATATCTCGCAGGAACCATCAAGTCCTATATATTTACCAATCATCGATACGAATCTCATTGATCATCTCGAAATTAGAGTGGTAGACCAGAACGGCAATAAGTTAGATTTCAGGAACGAAACCATCACTGTACGATTGCACATACGTCGTAATGGGTATAAGTTTTAAGAGACGATGCTATATTAAAAAACATCTCTCGAGATTGAACTCTACTCGATCATCGACCCGCAAGCTAATCACATCGTCTAATCGAAAATTTCTCGCTAACTTAGGCTTCAAGGTTCTATGATGGATGTGTTGGACGTGACCGGGATTCCGACCTTTGATGATAAGATCAGTAAGGAGGAAGAACACGTATTCCTACCGTACAATACGTCAGCTCTCGATGTGAACGATGAAATTTGAATTCCATGTCAAGCTGAAGATTTGTACACGCTTCCTAGTAGAAGTTATCTCTACATTGAGGGGACTCTCAATAAACCCGACGGCACCGTCGCCACATCGAAATTGAGTAACAATGCTATGGCATTCCTATTCGATGAGATTCGTCTGGATATGAATGGAACGACTATTGATAGAACTAGGAATCCGGGCATTTCATCAACGATGCGTAACTATGCAGCACTGAATGAACTGGAAACGAATCGTTTACTTAATGCTGGTTGGATCTATCCAGGAGGTGTGGTAGACATCGTGAATACATCGAATGGTATCTTCAATGCTATCGTTCCTCTTCCGATGTTGCTGGGTTTCGCCGACGATCACAAGGAGGTCATACTTAATAGCAAGTTTGAACTTATTCTCATTAGATCTAAGGATTCTAATAATTGTATCATTGGAAACGATCCTACAACCATACAACTAACTAGACTCGAATGGAGGATGCCTGTACTTCGTCTTTCAGATTCTGAACGAGTTGATAAACTTAAACTCGTCAAATCGGATAAACCTCTACACGTCGCATTTCGAACCTTGGACCTTCACACTCAACCTGCTGTACCTCAAACTAAAGCGTTCACATGGAACATTGCAACCACGACTAAACTTGAAAAACCACGTTTCGTCATAGTCGGTGCACAAGTGGATAGATTGAATCATCTCGCTAAGGATGCCTCTCTATTTGATAATTGTAATATCACCAATCTGAAACTTTATCTCAACAGTGAATCTTACCCCTATCACGATATGAATTTGGATTTCGCCAATTCGAAATTTGCATCTCTGTATGATCAATATTCCAAATTTCAATCATCCTACTATGGAAAGGAGAATTACCCTCTTTTGAAAAGGAACGACTTTCTGAAATATGCACCGCTATTCGTCATCGATTGCTCTCATCAACCTGAGGATACTGTGACGGGGGCAGTGAATGTCAGATTGGAAGTTCAAGCATCCTCAAATTTTCCTGCACAAACTTCATTATTCTGTTTAATTATTCATGATAAATTATTCACTTATAAACCACTAACTCATGTTGTACAATCTATCATATAGATGTAATAAATAAAACATTACAAATTCAAATTATCTTTTTATTGACTTTAACATGCATCTCCAATATCCTCTTCCTTGCACTCCTGCTTTTTGCATCATATGAACATAATGATTTATGAATATCATACAACTGATATAAATTTCTTTCAATATATGGAATTAGTCTTTTAAGTCCATTGAATGCAGTACTATTCAGATTTATACTGCCCACATTTAAACATGTATTCACAAACGTTATTTCTTGCATCTTATTCATGTATAACATTATATTAAATGCATATATTATATTTTCACTGTACGGTGCACATGGATGCTTACCATCTTTCAGATACGTATCCAAAACACACAAATTTGACATTATTACCTCCCAATCCTCTTTTGTAATATACACAAACGTATCGTCATGTGCGGCTTTAATGTAAAGTGATGGGAGTTCATTGTATAATCCTATGTTCACACGAAAGTCAATGCTGATGGAGATGTCGTTATCGTTCATGCACACACTATTTACCATCACTCGCAACTTCCTCCTCTACTTCTTCTGCGAAGGGTGTGAAGGGTTCGAACATCATTATGATGAAACTGTCTTGATCGAACATCTTCTTGGCTTTGACGATTCTCGGTTTGCAGTTCGTCTTCTTCTTTTTCTTGTCTCCTTTCTTACTGGATCTGCGGACATATACGAACTATGTCTCAACATCGTGAATATTTAATACACTTGTTAACGTAAAACTCTTATTATTTTATACTCACTTTTCTATGACTTCCTCCTCGGGTTTCGATGTACCGATATCCTTAAACGGACGATTATTGTACGGACCGCACACATCTTCACCTTGATCCTGTTCGGACTGGCATGCCACATCTTCACTTTGGGCTTTACTGAAATAAACATATTTATCATTAGTTATCTAACACATAACAACACTTTCACGTTAACACGCAATTATAATTCTACTTACCCGAGATACACTTTACAATTCTTTCCGCATTGAGCATAAGATGTGATCGAATCATGATGGGAAGGATTCTTGCAAATCACTTGATGCATCTTTCCATCACACGTTTCATCGTGATGCTCAACCCAATGCTTTTGCAAATCTTCGAAATTGCGTAGATTCTCCCAGAATCTGGTATCACTTTCAATGATAGGAGTTGTTGTTCCACTCATCTTGACGTTGCGATGTGAAGTGAGAATGCATTCGTTCCCGAGTGAGCAGATGGGTGATGAAACGTGATCATACCTGTCTCCCCCCTCTCCATCCTATCGTCGATTGTACTTAACGTACGGAGGGTTTGTGTGAAGTGAGGACACGTTCGTTCCCGAGCTAGCGGAGACAGGATGAAACCTGTTAATTCGAATTTACTATATTACCGTTTCACAGGGGAGAACGGCACTACGCCAACACTCCCCTTCTTTTACAACTCGATTTTCATATAGGAGAGTTCTAAATCAATGAGCATTCTACATCACTCATATTAACACAGAGGATAGTTCAGCATCTTATCTACACTGTGCTGATTCTCTCAATTCTATACTACTTATATATATATATATATATATATTTGTTCCCGTTTTTTTCTCATGATATACATTGTGCGCCTATCAATAGTGTGCATCATATTTTTCTCATTTCATTGAATTCTAAATAGTTTGCACTATGTTATAGTAATAATTCAAAACAGGAACGAGGGGATTTCTTTCTCTACATTAAGATAGTGAGGTGAGTTCAGCGCCAATATTTGTTAAGACCTATATACTCACCGAGGTCTACTTCCCATTAGTCCCGGCCCCGTAGGACCTGAACCCGGGCCTCATCTGTTATTTCCATTAGGACAGCACCTATTTTATAAGCTGCCCCCCCCCCCGCCTGCACACGGCAAGCGGGACGGAAGTGGATACGCCACTTACGCGCCGGTCCTTAATGAACCAGCTACCAAATAACCTTGGTAGGGCCGCCAGTGTCTAGCTCACCAGCTACTAGCTCTGCAGGCTAGTCCCCGGGACTTATGAGGCAACCCTCTACCCCCTCCGGGCGGCCAATGTTAGCCTGGCCAGAGGTACCCAATTGCCTGTGGGTGACGGGAACCAACTGCCCCCTCGAGACCAACTCAATCCGAACAGCTCCCATTCGGGAGGGGCTCGTCATGTTCGGCCCGAGGTTCCTCTAGTAACGTCAGAGGTACCACGAGTGCTAGGGGTCCGTAGCGCCGCACTTTGGCAGCTAAAAGGGACGGATCCCTTCCCCTACGGGGGTTAAGATCTATAGGAGCATCTGGAAGAAAAGAAACAATGGCCCTTTTAGTAATATTAGGAATTTGGCCTATAGATTTAATAATGAGAAGAAGAGCAGCCGTCTATTGGTTTAAGAAAGCTAGATATGATAAGATAGAAGAGGGGATTGGAGAAAGATGTGCAAATAAATAGGAGATTAATGTGAAGCTTCTGGAAGACTGGTAGGATGAATGCAAATATATATTGGAGTAGGAAGAAGAGTATACCTATTTTTGCTGAACTTACGTCGACATCTTAGAATGAAAGATCTATATACAAAACAAGCATTAACACATTTCTTATCAGGACATGGACTGTATCGTACGTATTTTATGAAACTATGGAGGAAGGAAACGTATAACTGTGGTTCATTTTCTTCTCGGGCAGCCAGCCAGGTAAAAATATGATTAGATATCAAAGTTTCGGGAGTGTACATCTCTCCCACCATCAGGATATTTATAAAGTGTTATAACCACAAATCAAATGCGGATATAAAAAAATAAACTAATACATGAGATGGCTTATGCATAACTACAACCTCATCTTCTGCCGCATATTATCCTTCCTTACAAAACACTCCACAGCCAGTAGAGGGCCTAGCCCTGATCTGGCTTGAGACCGAAGTTCTGACATTCAGATCTTCAATGTCCAGTCGTGTGTGTGTGTGTGTGTGTGTGTGTGTGTGTGTGTGTGTGTGTGTGTGTGTGTGTGTGTGTGTGTGTGTGTGTGTGTGTGTGTGTGTGGATATAACACAACTACAAAGACAAAACACTTTCAAAATTCGCATTACGTAACAAAAGACTGTTTTCTGTAAATTAAATGCCAGGTCAGGAGATGGCGTGGGTATAGAATATTGTATCAAAGAAACGTAACTACTTAACTTGATTATCAAGCTGTATTGATCTTTGCTTCTTAATTTGATGGATTTCCATTTTTAAGGCCGGTTTTCAAGAGGAGCTGAACTGAAATCCGGCATCACGATTAAGCGTGCTCCTTTCAGAGGAAATCACCAAAGCCTCCTTAATTCTCCGCTCCCAGTAACTGTTGCATTTTGCCAAGATGGTCATCTCCCGAAAATTGGATCTATGGTGGTTATCAAAACAATGCTCTGCCAGCCCAGACTTCTCAGGTTCCATTAAACGAATGCTCGGTTCATGCTTAATTATTGCAGTGGCGATGGTCCTTCTGGTTTGTCCTATATACGGCGTTCCATATTCACAGGGAATGCGGTACACTCCCGGAATTTGGAAGTCCAGTTTGTCTTTTACTGGTCTCAGCAGATGTTTAACTTTCAGAGGTGTCTTGTGGATGGTCCCGATGTTGTAATTGGCGAGACTTCTGCTGATTCTGCCGTATAGATTGCCGGTAAACGGGATCCAGGCTGTAGCGGTAGTCTTATCTCACGCTTGCTGTATTACAGATTTCCCTTTCCTAGCTTTGGTGATCGAGGCTTCAACGTCATACTCGGAGTAGCCGTATTGACGGAAAGTGAGTTTCAAGTGCTGTAATTCTTGTTTTAATTGGCTGGGATCAGAGATAGGCAAAGCTCTGTGGGCCAGTGTATTGAAAACTCCCAGTCGTTGAGTAAATAAATAACAATAATGGTATCCAGTACAAAAAGGTTGATACGTACTGGCATGAGCCAAGTGCAAGCTGGTTTAAAAAGTGTACCATTTTGTATCATTTATAATTATCCCTGCTTTGTTTTCCATATTGTTGTTCATATTGCCTTTATACTATAATATGTGTTATGTTAACTTTTATATTATATATATGCTATTAAACGTTATACCTCTGTGCATGTTCAATGTTCACAGCCTTTTCTGGCTACAAGTGAACCTACTGAACGCAAATCAATCTAATATAATCTTATGATGGAAACTATGAGCGTTCAGATAGAGATCGCTTTGTGTATGCTTGCGATATACAGCGTGCCCCAGTATAACGTTGCGCTGTTTTGAAGCAAGAATGTCCAGGAATGGAAGAGTTCCATCCTTCTCCACTGCCATGGTAAACTGTATCTGAGGTCGAAGGCTGTTGTGATGCGCAAGAAAGCTAGGCAAACTCTCTGATCCATGTGGCCAAATTACAAAAGTGTCGTCCACTTATCTATAGAAATGAGATGGTTTAAGTGGAGCGGTGGCAAGTATTTCATGTTCTTGGCGATCCATATAGAAATTAGCCATAGCTGGTGACAAAGAGAGCCACTTGCCACTCCGTCTACTTGTTAAAAGAAAGTACTATGAAACAAGAAGAAAGTGGACGTCAGGGTATGTCGGAAGAGCTCTGTGATATAAGCCGGAAAATGCTCCTTCAGAAGTTAGATGGCTTTTTGAAGTGGTACCCCTGTAAATAGAGAAACCACGTCGAAGCTGACAAGAAGATCAGAAGGGCCAATAGTAATGTTCCTAAGTGTATGTACAAACTGTGTGGAAACACTCACATGATGTGGGCAATCCCCTACCAGAGGTTATAATAGATGAGCCAGGAGACGTGCCAGCTGCAATGTAGGGCTGCTCTTGGCGTCCACAATGGGGCGTAAAGGACTAACTGTAAGTTAAGTAGTTACGTTTATTTGACACAATTTTCTATACTCACGCCATCTCCTGAGCTGGCATTTAATTAACTGAAAACAGTCTTTTGTTCAGTAATGCGAATTTTGACTGTGTTTTGTCTTTGTTTATAGTATGTGTTATATACAGTGTTTCATCTGTGGTTATAACATTTTATAAATATCCCGATGATGGGAGAGATGCACGCTACCGAAACGTTGATATCTAATCATCTTTTCACCTGGCTGACTGCCCGAGAAGAAAGTGAGTTTATTCTTCGCCGGGAAAGCTTCAGGTCTTATTTGGATAATTGTGGTATTTGTGAACTTCAGGATACTCTGGAGCATGTACTGTTTGAATGCAAAAAACATGAAGATCAACTTAGTGAACAAAGTTTAGAAGGTAAACTATTAGATGATTTTCCCAAAAAAGAGAGACTGTGAAATCTTAGAGGAACTTGCAGGCAAGGTATCAAGACTAGGGCTGGAGCAATACCTAGAATAAATGCAAAGAAGTCAACATATATTTTTAATAGGACATGCAGATCACCAAGCACAGAGGATGTCAGAAAGATTGAGGCAGAATATTAATCTAACGGACTAGTGGAGGAGTAGTCGATTCTACCCAACCCACTTCAGAACCAGAAGGAGCCCGTGATGATCAACGATGATGACAACTTTGGATACTGAGGACAACATACATTATAAATGGGATAAGTGGATAACCAACAACCGAGGATGTCAGAATAATTGAGGCGGAATAGTAACTGAATGGACTAGTAGAGGATCAGTCGTTTCTACACTCAGATGACAACCTATTTCAGGAACAGGAGGAGCCCGTGATGATCAACCTATGATCACAACTTTGGACACCCATGGAAGGATAGAGGCTGGCAGATGTAGAACGGAGCAACTCGAGATCAACAGGAAGAAATATGATAAACCCAATTTAGGTTAGGTCAGTAATTTTATTAAAGAACGAAAATAACTTTTTATTTTTTAGGCAGATGCTTGTAATTAGCTTAAAATTTTTAGTTGTATAATTTGTATAAGATTGCTGAATAGGTTAGATTTATTTTGTAATCTGCCGGAAGTAAGCAACTTTAGGTTTATTAGTTCTTTAGTTTAATTAGAAATAAAATGTATCTGCACAACTCTGTTTTGTAAGAGATTAAAGGAATAAAGTTAAAAGTAATAAAATCGGTGGATACCGAGCTTTGTTACAGCTTCTGGAAGCCAAAGCTTTGGTAATGCAGATTTTTTTTTTTTTTTTTTCTTCTCTAAGTAGAGAAACAAATGATCCGCTTAAGAATGATCAAGTGAATTCATAGTTATATTTCTCACTGTAGCTTTTTACACATGAAATAAATGTAAAATATAAATTAATATAAATAAATGAAATATAAATAAAATATATATAATGGTTAAAATATAACTAAATATAAATAAAACATAAATAAATTCTAGTAATTGACGTAGAAAATATTTCTGTCTCATGAACATTCTACATTTTAGACAGTCCAAATTATTACTCCTTTCCGCTAAAATTCCTCAAAATTTTAACAGTTTAAACTGTAGAAGGACAGCTTTCGTCCTCTGTGTTAAGCGGTGTAGTATTTCTAATCAGCTTTCGCCCTGTTCTTCTTATTTATGTGCAGAACACTTTGGATTAGAGTAAGTATCCTTTCATTAATGTTGAAATTCCTGTATTCAACTTTATTACGCATATATTTCCTTCCTTCAACTCTGTAATTGACGTTTCTGGGGCGGATATGAATCATTAGTATATCCAGTGTTTTTCTCAAATTTGTGTTTGTTACAATTCATTTGCTTATTTTAGGCTTTACTCACATAGACACAAACAAATCATAGTCAGTATGAGCGGTCGATCTAAGTGCCCCAAAATATGAAGTGTGAAAGCCCTTTAAAGCTAAAGAATCTACTATGAATCAACGCAGAGGACAAGAGTAAGTAAGTAAGACGACGTACAATTACGCTCATATTTTTTATACATTTAAATGTAGTGAATTTATGTGTAGTTTAATGGAATATATTCCCACAGATTTTATATTTATAAGCAATATGCTGAAGAGTTTCAAATTAATTTTAGATCGGCACTAAATCCTGAACGGTCTATTAAAAGTTACAATCCTTAAAATGTCCGTGAGACCACATTTTTCATTTATGCTACTGAGAGAATGTGTTGCCAAATAACTCAAGTGAAATATATAATGACAAAGCTTTTGAAATCCTCCACTACTAGTTATAGTTTCCTGGTGAACTATATCGATAGTCACTCTCGCACTCTAATAAAACAAGAAAGGTGCAGAAACAACAGAGGACCTGCAGACATCTAAAAGAAGGCAAAAACATCGCTCTCAAAGGAAAAAGCGCTGCAGATAACACGAGCTCCACCGTGTTCAATATTCAAACAATATCTTTTATTTTCCGATAGGGAGCCGAGAATCAATGATTTCTATTTGTACGCGCAACATCTCCATGGAGCTTCAAGGGAATTCTGATATCCTTATCTTTTTGTAGAAGCAGAGCTGCCCAGGGGGCATACAGACCTCATTTCGTATTCAAACAAACGATAGGCATCTTAGTAATTTTAGAAGAGTATCTACACTGCGTTGAATTTGACAGCTTGATTTAACTACATTTCCGATTTTACCTCTTCTTTGCGTTAGGTTGCACAAGAGTTCCTATAATTTCACACTGTATCTTTTGTGGTTACACTTCGCTACTGTACTCTGTTACGAAAGGTATTACCCAGGTATAAAATTTTTTAAATATATAAGGAAGCGCGGAATTATGTAAGGGAACTGTTAAAAACTGGGATTTCTCTGAGCTCCCATTCCGTCCAGTCTTATGACCACTTTGCCTTATCATTTTTTTTTTCTTTAATGAGGTCAGCTTTCCGCTTTACCCTAACTTCTTTATATCTTGCACAAAGAAGGTTGCATTTACGCATTCAGTTAACCAAGCATTACAGAGTTTTGTCTTCGAGTCCCAAATGCTACGATTATTATATACTCGGAACATGCTAAGAGCAGCCAAATTCTCTCACCGCTTTTTCGCAAAAGTTTGGGCATAATTATTTATGAGTAGGCGTTTGCAGAGATCACTCAGACCGGTTTGTATTGTGACTTTGTGGGATCGTAGAATTTTTTAAATTCTAAATGTTCTTTGTATCCGTAGAAATACACTTATAGATTACAGCAGCATTACGTTACGTACACAATCAGTCTCCCAATGTCGATGACTATGACAAACAGTGACAGATGTTTACATTAGGTCTCATTACAACACTCCACTTTACAGCGGTTACTTCTCTCTGTGTTTACTAATCTTGGCGAGTCGCCGCTCCCTTAAATACCTCACTGATAATTACGGAGATTTCTGGGCCAAACAGGAACCGACTGTTTTACCACCTTCCAGAAGCGTAACGCTGTCTGTGCCGGCAGGTCTTATCTCACGCTATCTTTATTTGTTCCGCCTTACTCATTATCCCCAGGCTCTTTGTGTACACAAGCCGCGCTATCGCGATCGGGTTCGCGACAGTATATGCACGTCAATGCTCCTAGCCGCTGTTGCTTTATGTTTTATTCAGTGATAATGATTTAAGTTTAGATAAGTGGAGGTAAATTGTTTAGGCGTTGCTTTACCTAATACATGTAACATATTCAAGTAACGTAAACACTACGCACGTGGACTTCAACACTTCGTTCATGTGACCTTTTGTATCTGTGCCACAGTAAGACGCGCCTTGGGAGAGAGGAGTTACGGGAGAGACGACATGAGGACCCCCGATCCAAGAGCAACAAAAAGACAGAACACATGGCAGGGTTTCTTAAATTTCCAGATTGAAGCTCCTGAGTGACGCACCTTCCCCTTAGGAGGTTGTGAAGCAGTAGACAGTAACGCCGCGGAAAGGACTTTGCAGAAAGCATCCTTTTTCTGTGCCATATAGCTCCCGAGACACCTATTGCCGCGAGCAAAGAAAGAACCAAGAGGGTGAAGCGAGGTAAAATGAGAAGTCAGTTGAAATAATGGTTTAAGAAATTCGGAAATTATCGAACCATCCCAATATTCACCTAATCACCCGAAGAAAACCCCGAATACACAATGACCAAGAATATCGGCCATAGAATTCAAGGCGAAAATATCACGAGTGCGCAGCATACACATTGCCACCTGAGCCATCCCGCTCGATTGTTTTCAAGTAATCGTCCATATAATTTAGTAATACAATGTAATTTTAGTTTAAGTTTCCAAAATCCGCTGAGCAAAAAGCGACTGGATAAGGGTCAAAGGATGATAGGAAAAGTATGAAAAGCCTTTCAATATTCGGTTAAGTCGTAGACGTCGATATTGGAGATCACTGCTGCTGAGGCGAAATGGTCAGTGAATAAGTGATACACCATATGGGGAACGGAGGCAGAAAGTTCCTTTTGTCCGGGTTGGAAATATGCAGGAAGTAAAGGTGGAGTTATATGGATTTATGAGAATGGCGAAGGTCGGTTCTCACTAACTCCACTTGAGGGTTTTGGCGAAATACGTTAGAGTATGTGTTAGAGACAGACATGAGGTGCAGTTGTACTCCTTGTAGTTAATGCAGCTTGGTACAGTATCGTGAGACTAGGAACAAGTAGTATAATGACGATTTGCCATGCATATAAGGAAGCGTAAAGGAAAGTGTAAAAAATATTTTGTATAACTATATTATTCAAAACTGGTACACGGAAGAATATCGCCCGCCTTGGTAGCGGGCGGTCACGTTCAAGAGGTCCCGAGTTTGAATCTCGGTCAGGGTAAGTTACCCTATAAGGCTTTTTCCAAGGTTTCCCTTATCCTGAAAGACAAATGTCGGATAACTCTAACCTCTATGGACCCTGTGTTCATTTGAGATTCATTTCACGCATTCCATGCACCGTCCTATATGACAAGGACGTAAATTACAATGAATGAATAAACAAACAAACATAAACAAATAAATATAAACGAATAAATATAAATAAATAAATAAATGACTAAAATAAAACGGAAGAATAATTTACCTTGACAAATCTACTTAGCTTCTACAAATTTCATGTCGCCCGCACAAGAACGGTTTGTTTTTGCAAATGAGGTTAAACACCGCAGTAGCTGACAAAATATATTGCAGAAACTAGTGAGAAACTTCCTGGTTGGCTAAGGGGTCTAGTACTTTTTCAGCACAACCTACAATTTCTTGATCTGGGCGTTGTTAAAGGTTCAAAATTGTTTATGCTAATCGAAAATCAGCGATGAAGGCACTTATTTTTAATATAATACCACTCTGCTGAGTTGTGAAGTCTGTCGTGATGGAGTTCAGATCTCTAAACAGTTGTTGAGAAATATTAGAGAAACGTCATCTTTGAGAGTGACAATCATTAGGGACTCGTGATCCATAGCAAACTTACGTATCGACGGTAAATCCAAGACGTACTTACTACTTACTCCTTACTACTAATTTATCATCTAACGAGAAAAATAACCCGCATCTTCGCCAGAGCATAAAATTGCTTCAGAGTAGAATCGGATCCATTTGAACCAGGAATGTTTTGTTTAGCAATTATCTTGAAAGATGATCTTTGTAATTCCCTATGAGCACTAGCTGTCAATGAAGGTTGCGACTGATACAAGGAGAGAGCGACATTCTAGAAAAGGTGACAGTTGCCTGAGATGGTTAGCTTACTGAAATCTGATGACGCATAGACTGGGTTCGAAACGACGTCACATTCTTTTGTTTTTTTCTTTCATTCTTCAAGTCTGTACTGTTTGTATTTCATTTAATAATTCATTTATTGTTGCTACTGGTTCTCTTGTGAGCCAAAGACCCAGAAATTATAATTACATCATTGGACATCTACAGGACATCTACCTACGGCGGACTCTATACAGGCGGTAAAGTAGGTGGAGGAGTTGGTGACGTAGATAGGCTATCACACAACATGAAGTCCTTCGAGGTTAGTCTAAAATGACGGTTAGGTTACTGCAGTACTATTACATCTATTCACTTACCTTGTGAACTTTTTGTAGCTTTTTTAGTGTTATTGATGTGCCTATCTTCTACATTGAAAAGTAATGAATCGTTCCGCTTCTTCTTATAGTTTCATAACGAAATATTGAACAGTGCTCGCACAATTTTATCTGTAATTTTAAGAATGTCGTTTCCGATTCAACACTAAACACCAATTTTCTGGTCATGCAATGGCATTTTTTGCACAATATCGGGGTTTTCTGTATTCCATTGTTAAATGCTGTATAATGTTTTATCAATACACTTTCGTATCTTCCGTACTTATAGTACTTTAAGGTAACAAAAACTGATTTAAAGTCCATTAAAGGCATTATACCACTACGGTATCATTAAAGTAGAAACTATTCACAAATCGTTGTATTATCGCTATTTTGTTTCACTGTAGCAAAGGCCATTCTTTGCGTCGAATGCATCTAACTTGTGAGACACTACGTAATGTGTGCATATGAATGATATAGGTAAGGGGGGTCCGAATCACACCAACTTTCACCGAAGGATTATAGTCGTTAGTTTAAACCTTAACTAGTCCAAAATTTGGTGTCGCAGCTTCGAAATTATAGGAATAAATTTATGCAGCATTAAATAATACATGATTTTGTGATTAGGCAGCGAAGGAAAAACTGGTGTGCAAGCCTCACGCACCGGCCAAGGAAATTAAAACATTCCTTGCTCTTTATTAGTGACTCTATCCTACCTTTCAACTAATGGGCAAAGAGCAGTTACCTGTGAAAAATTTGACTAATAGCTCAGAAAGTTGCAAGGTCGCTCTTCAGTATAACACTATGTACACACTCCGTCCTAACAGGGACGATTTTGCGCGTACTTAGGAACTACAAGCAATATGGCATGCTATACTAACGCCAAAATTATGGATATAGTTTTGATTGATGGAAGAGCTGAAGGGAGTTCAACGAATGCACGACTAATTTAGTTTCATTAAAATATGAATTGTAAAAGGACTTACATCAATGATAATATTTATTTGTTTAACTTCAGAGCATTTTTGTGATCTTAATTGTACAATACTTTCAACCACTTACTATAAATATCAACAGCTTCCTTTTCAGTTACAAATGTTCATTAAGTATTTTCAAACACGCAAAATAAAATCCTCGTCTCAGTGCACAAGGCAATATACAATTCTTTGATGTTGTTTTCTGTTCTGTTTATCATTTAATGCTTCCATCCTCAACCTTAATAACATTAACTTCCCTCTAAAAGAAAAAGTGGCATATGTTCACCGGCTTATTGGTCATCGTGGACTGCTATAACGGAATTTTGGAACACGTTTAACCCTCATAAGCAATAATTACGCAATAGCTTCTTTATTGCGGTTTCATAAGCCAAACAAATTCTTAAAAGTATCAAGAAAGCTACTGCAAAGTATACCGGTATGTTTACAAACAGTTACTGCACGCGGCACGACGTGTGACCTATACCTCCGAATTAAGACAGCGTGAAGCACGTGTCGTTCCTGTCACTGCCTAATCCACACCATCTGGAGTAATTTTATGTGGCTGTATTGGCGGTAAAACTATCTATATGAGTCACATAGGGCTGAACAACTACCTTTATATGTTCGGTGTCGTGTTGAAACTCCCGGTACATATACACTCTAAGCTGTATATAATATGCTTTGTATATTTTGTCAAATTGTTAAATCGGTTATAAATATTCATTAAACATTTTAAACGAAGTTGCTTGTAATTGGTGTTATTTAGGAAACTGTTGCCAAAATCGCACTTACAGTTGCCAACATCGCACCTCGCTAACTAGCACTGCATTCAATTGACTTAACATTTAATTCAGCACAGTACACATAAAACAATTATACAGTCAAATAATACAACAGTCGCTTAAGTCAAAATTTCAAATATCACAACTGGCAAGTGTCACAAAAGAAATAACGTCATATTTGTAGTTGCCTGAACATTCTTCATGCACCCAGTTTTACATGTTTCGCACTGAACCTTATTTTTCATCGTATCCTTCTCACTAATGAGGCAAAACCACGATTCTTCATTTTCGGTTGATGCTACCCTCTTCTGACAAAATTTCCTTCTTGGGCGTTATTTTGGATTTCCACTTGTTCCTGCGTCAGGATTTTCGAAGCTGTTTGCGAGTTTTCTCTCGAATTTCTCAAGCTTTTTATTTACAACCTCTTTTCTACCCTTCTAGTAGTAGCTTATAGAGCGTTGCTTTTAACACCCCTGCTTTTTGTGCACCCTTTGACAAACGCTTCTCTTGCTTGCTGGTGATCCGTGGCAAGAGGACTAATCTGTTTTACTAACATCTTAAACATTTGGCATTGCTGTTACGTTCCAGGTCTACTTTTTGTAGTTCTTGACAATGGCCCATAGTTGATGCCGGATCCATGATGATGGTAGCTTGTTCTAGCAACTTATGTGATGTTCCATCCATTCAGCTGGAAGCTGGTGCTAGAAGAAGTGCAACAAAGTCTAAGTCTTGGAATAAATTTCTATCAAGAGACCAAATGCCAGTGGTTTGGAACCCAGGTATGACAATAGATATGCACGCTGCTTTTTTATATTTACTTTCTTTTCCTTTTCAACCGTTATTGTGTCGTTTCCGTTTATTTCACTTCCTGTTTTTTATAGTTTCACACATATACACTATACATATAAACACCCATGCCCAAGGCGAGACTCGCTTTGGCATAGGCTTCAGCAAAACTACCTGCCACACTGAACTGTTTGAACCTCCCCTCTTTCCGCGCATGTTTCCTTACAGCTTCATCATAATACAGATGCAGAGATGTGAAGAAAGATACATCAAGAGGCTGCAAGCGATGAGTAGTGTGCGCTGGTAGCTGCAGGAGAATGACGTCATTCTCTTTAGCCAGTTTGATAGCCTCTAGGTTTTTCTTTTAATATTTAGAATGGCCATCGAGCGCAAACAAGACTATCTTCAATAGAAATTAGTATAGGACTCAATCTGATTAATTCGCTAGTTGTGCATATTTCCTTTTTCGCCTTAAGGCATTCTATCTCCTTGTGATAGCAGCTAGATTGTACAATTACAATTCATTTGTTCAGAGCATTATTTAGCTCCTGAGGTCGCAGCAATGAAGCGTCTCGCTCCTTGCGACCCTTCTTGCAGTTGCAGATAAATCTGAGAAAATAACTGACTGTTCTGAGTAGCCTGATTAGTGAGGAAAAGTTATTCAGAAATGAATCGTCACGTTTGGTAACATTAAGTAATGTTGTTACCCTTTTTCTGGAATGCTAGTAGAGTTGTTAGTATTCATGTCATTGGGCCAACATGAAGGTTCCAGTTGCAGCCAATCAGGTCCATGCCACCAGAGCTTAGAATCCCAGATTAGTGTTGGTTCTATACCTCGAGACACAAGGTCCACAGGGTAATCATGTGAACACACATGTCGCCAATTAGCTGCTGGAACTTTTTCCTGTATTTCTGAGACTCGTATTCTGCCCTTTGAAGTAAACATTGAGTTTTCAATTCCGACATATGTCCAAGACACTGGTATTACCTCATAAACTGAACGTAATCTTTACGGAGTTTCTCAATTGCCTGTAGTTTTCGTTCCAGGAAGTTAAAACGTTGAGTGGTGATGCCCAGTGAATTTCCTAGACTCAGTTCTGTATTTAAAAGTAGTTCAACAATGAAACGTCCAGTTTCATCTCTTTTAGTAGTTTTGCTGAACCATGTCTCACATTCTCGCTGCTCTGGGGATAATGAAACATCAGATAGTTCTTCAAGGCTCCCAAATCGTTGGACTAATCTTCTAAATTTTGTCTTGATCTGATGAAAAAGGAGTGGTCTTCTTATTGTATGCCATTGGCTTGTGGAATACCTTGTGGATACTCCCCGCCGAGGATCCATCCAAGATGTGTTTTCTGTAGAATAGAATAGCCCGGACGAGTCCTTCTCTCAGGTTCATCAACTGGAGGAAAACTTCTCCAATTAACAGATGTGCACACCGAGGAAGGTAGAAATGAAGATCTGCTAGGGTTATGTCATCTGGAACATTCCACTTCTCGTGACTGATAGTTGCAGTGGGAACATTACCTGTAATCTTCGGAAGCACCATACAATCTATGATAAAATGGCAGTTGTTGACTTTAGAGTGAATATTGACGTGTACCAGGGAATCAGCTTGAGGTGATAGTTCTCCGAATGCCTGTAGAGAAATTTTTGAAGTTTTTCTCCTTTTCAGTCTCAAACGCTGTACAGCATGTTCCGAGATGAAGTTTTTTTGAGAACCACCGTCAAGTATGGCTCGAAATTTGTGTAGATTTCCATAAGAATCTTTAATTTTGATCAGCACGGCACTCAGCAGCACCTGAGCTCTTGGTGTATTCCTAAAAGAGTGATAAGTTGCTTGATATGATTGATCGTCGGTCGATGGCTCTGAAGGCTTGCGGTGTGACTGGTTGGAGTGCGCTGGTACTGCTGGTTCAGGTTTACGATGAAGCAATATGTGATGGTCCTTACTGCATAATTTGCATGACATGATAGACTTGCATTCATTCCACGAATGAGAAGGACTGAGACAGTTGCTGCAATACTTGTGAGCATTCACACACCTTGCTCTTTCTTCGGGAGATAGCTTATGGAAGTCTTGACATTTGTACAGCTGATGTTCCTTTGAACAGAGACAGCACCGCTATGTAACTGTGACGTACGAATGCCGAGTCAATGGTCGTTGTTTAGTTTTGCAAACCTGACCTTGATTCTGTTTAGAAACCTGAGTTGAACCGCAAAGTTGTAGTGTTTGGCTGTAGTTTTCAAAGAATCGAATTACTTGTTTGAGTTGCAGAAAGTCTAAATGCGAATGACCAGTCTCAGATTTTAGTCTTAACCCTTTATCAAGTATGGATAGCAAGATTTCACACAAAAGAAGATCCAGAATGCTAGGCTGTATATTAAGATCTTCAAGTACGTCTACACTACCTTGAAATATATTAATCATCTGCCGAATTTCTACCTCCGTTGAACCTAACTTGACAGGAGGTTCTAGTATCTGTTTAATATATTCTGCTGCTATTAGTTTTGGAGAATGATATCTGAAAACAAGGTCGTTGTACGGTACTGCAAAATTACTATCTGATATGCTTAAATTGCTAACAGTATCGCATACTTCTCCTTTAAGAGATGAGAGAAGATAATGAAATCTTTCAATGTGTGAAAGCTCGTTATTCATGATTACATTTTCGAAGGTATCCTTAAAATGCAACCACGTAGTCAAGATTCCGTCAAAGGTAGGAAGGTTGATTTTAGGGAGTTTTATATTTCTAGCCAAATTATGTGATGGCTAAGATGCTACTTCATTAACAAACTGTAGACCGTTTGTATCGGTGGCACTTCGTAGCTTCTATTCCAGTAGGTCAACAGCATCTTCGAAGTCTTGCCGGTAGTCGCCGTGAGCTTCGTGGTCATCATAATTTACTTCGAGCTCGTTCTAAATTTGTTTGAATTCTTCACTTATTGTGAGTAATCTATTTAGCTTGACTTGAAAGAAGTAGTTTTCAGCACTGTTCGCTTCGGAATCTACAAATATTTGTAGACGCCTCAAGCCGGCTTTGAGAGTAGCTCTCCTTTTAATTAACTTCTGCTTATCCGTGGCGTTGATTTTACCTTTAAAATGAAAATGATAATAGTGAGTTATTAACAAGATTTTGCATAACTAATGCCTTATGATTTACAACGAGTTGCTACGGCTCGCACGATGTCAATTACTAGTGTTGTGCAATTGTTACCATAGGATAACTTAAGCAATCTGGGGCTTTTATATTGCGATTTATGAACCACTGTAATCTGCCTTATAGTTCATTCCTTCACGCATGTATAGCAATAAGCATGCAATTCATGTAATTTTCAAAGCGTATTACGGTATCTCACGTTATATCTGATGCCAGTTATTTGTTTTGATGCATGGTGAAATACGCCGTGTCATGGGTTGCAAAACGACAAACTTAAAGCCTTATATAGCACCACATAACAAATAATATAGCTTGTTTCGCAAATCTATTACCTTAATTTAATGCTGGTTCTTTATGTGCGCAAGGAGATATCATTCGTTTCGGAGGAATTATTGGGAATTATTGTTCACAAGATATGCAATAAACATTGATTTCCATCTTGCCACACTTCCTTTATATACAAATGTAGCCAACACACAAAAGGTAAAGCAATGAAACTTATCTTCTCAAAAACAACATTTCTCTAGCATAAGGTTTAACAAAAGTTATAAAATGACGTAGCCACTTTATAAACAGGTCTGAGTTAATGTAGCCTGTTTCAGATACCTCGACTGGACTTCCCTTAGGTGCTCCATTTTTGAGATCAGTGCAGTATCTTATCCACTTGAAAATTAGCATTGGAGTAAAACTTACCGACTGCAGTACAACAGCAAACTGCTGTGGCATTTACTCCTCTTTCTCCTGTAGCTAGTTGACAAATCAGGCTTTTCCTTGTTCCCCAACTATCTTGGGAGATTTCCATTGTACTGTGAAATTCACGTTTTGTTAACATTATAGATCCTCAGAGCGTTTAACTGATTATTGTCAATAATCTTTTGTACGGCAACAGAGAAATATATTATGTTGTGCATGCAGAATTCATTTGCTCTAGCAGCATAAATATTTTCTGGTTGTCCTAAACTTACATTAGGATGCCGCTTCATAAAATATTAGCACCATTTGGTACCTGTCATCTTGCTTTCATGATTGAAGGGATTTTTAATATGCGGATTTGCATCTAAAATATTGTAAGCAAGTTTTCGCAATTGTGTTATAGTTAGGCCCATTCAGGCTCTTCAGGCTGAGCTATTTCTCCCCCATTCACTGAAGAATGAGGCTAACGTTTAAACCCTCTCCCCACTTCGCCACGGTAATGCCTAAGGAATGTTTTCTTGGGGACTTCGTACTTTGTAACTATTTGACTAAGCCCGATTTTCCCTCCCCGTAATCCTTGATTGCAAGCTCCATATGTTCTGCCAACCACTCTCCATATTCTCTCTTCCCTGTCATCACAAACTGCAAAGTGAATTGTGACAGTATCTATTCTTGTAACATGGCGCAATGGCGGCGCGATTTGAGATAACCGTGATGGTGTGATTTCGGCTATTTTATGATTCCCAGCCCATTACTTCTACTCATGTGTCGCTTTAACGAACATTTTTATCGTAAAACTGTAGCTGAAGGAGGAAACTATCTTTGAAAACATGATCAGAATATACTGAATAACTTACCAATAGATAGAATGCTTAGACGATTCTTGCAAAATCTGCAGAAATTTGAACAAAAAGCTACAGTTTTGTATTTCAACACAGTGAAAAGCGCCAACCTCACCAAATTACTGCAGAAGTCCATGTAGGTATAGAACTTACAAAAACTGCCGTTAGAAGGCACATGCACACAGAAGCATTGTCTCTGGAGAAAATGGTGCGACTTAGGCGTGGTGCGATTTACGCAACGACACCTAGACATATAACTTCGTATGCGAAGTGTTCTCCGGTTTTAGTTTTCAAGGTTCAGTTTCTGCTACCACGCAATAATCATTATGCATGTTGTCACACACAAGCTAAATAGAAAGAAAACATCTCTGGCAATATCTGTTCGCACATCTCAATTTAACCGATAGGTGGATTCGGTGAAAGAAAGAAAGACAGACAGACAACTTTCATCTCGTCGCCTCTCGCTGTGAAACTGGCAACGCTAAGAGAGTATCATTGCTGTGTTGGCTATTCCTATGTCCACTCTTGTTTTGTAGCTACTCTGGAGTGAATGATCCCGCACACTGCAGAAGCCCGTTGCATTAATCAGCCAGTGCACTCGCGTTCCAGAACGCGAACCTGAACAAGGTACTAGAACTAGTTCAATCTGCTATTCAGGGGCGCCTGGATGACGGTGCTCAGCAATTAATGAATGCGTGATGTTTAACGCCCGCTTTTACTGTATCTACATCATGTGGATATGCACTAAAGAGATATGAGCTAGTACTGATTTCTCTGACGTAGACACAGGATCACCTCTTACACGGAGGTTCTTACTGTTACATTCGAGATCTCGTTAAAATGTGCAATTTATGCCCAGTGCATTTTTTGTTTTAGTGGAGCGAACTTTCTGCGGGAGACTGCATGTCATTTGTCGACGCCTTCCAATGTTCATGGGCTTTTCAAATGGTAAGTCGTTATTCATTTTTTGTGTTGGCCACACATTATGAAAGGAATTAGAAGACTATGGCATAATGACTAGCTGTGCTCTCAAGAATTGACCATCCCTTAAAGAGTCCTGTAGTGCCATACTTCCCTTGCACCCACAAGGAAATTATCAATGGGATAATTTCTTCAAATGTTTGTCGATTAACTTGAAGTTGAAGAATAAACCTTTGTAAGAATAGTTAGTGCAGGAGTATCAAAACACCGTTTTTTTCTATTTGGTACATTATAAAGCAAACGTATTAACATCAATCCAACTAAAGGTATTAATCATTTAAATATGCATCATTGCTTTTAATCTCATTTATTTACCAGTATCCTTCATTCTTACATTGGGCGGACTTGAACGAAGTCCACACCCGTCTTAAGTTTAATCATAATAACCTAGATTATAGGTGCTATGTATTTAACCATTACCCATAACAAGCAGAAAAACATTTGATATATAAGAGTTGAAGAGATGACATATATTTGTATTAATGATATAAGTTAGAAAACCTCTTAGTTAAGGAGAGATATTTGATTTCATTCATTACCCATGGAAACAGGATGGGATGAGTAAAATCATACAATCCAAAGAGTATTAAATAATTTTAGTATACAGGAACTTGTATAGGAATGGATGTTTCCATTCTGCCCATTACTGCTTCACACTGCCACACAGTTGCGATGTTATGAACGTTGAGACCTTCGCTCCATTTGCGTTCTTTATTACCAATTAAAGTAAAATTATTAATAAATTAATTTCATTCAAAGGTGAAACAAACTTTTTAGGCTTGTGGATACAGGATAACTTAAAATGTAAAACTCATACAAATCATCTACTAACCAAATTAAGCAGGAATATATATGCTCTACGAATATTAAGTCCAAATGTCAGCCTTCGTGTACTTTTAATGTCCTATTATGCATATATACGTTCTATAGTTAAATATGGAATAATATTTTGGCGAAGTTCACCGGAAGCCAAAGATGTATTTATTAAACAAGAACAAGCCATTCGAATTATAGGCAACGAAAGAATGCTACGTTCATGTAAGCCAATGTTCAAAAAGCTTTGCATGCTTCCTTTGGCATGTGTTTATATTTTGGAGATAGCTTCATTTGTAAAAAGAAATAGATTTAACTTTCAAAATAACAGAAGTGATCATATGCATTACACGAGGCATATTAAGGATATACACGTAACCTCAATCACAACTACAATGTTTAAGAATGGAGCACTGCATTCCTGTACAATAGTTTATAATTCCCTTCCTAATGGCATCAAAATCATAGGTAACTACAACATGTTTAAAACTAGAACAAGGGCTTTCTTGCAGGAGCACTGCTTTTATACAGTAAAGGATTATCTGCAATTTAACAAATCCAAATAATCATAAAACACGAATTTACTTAGCTTGTTAATTTCTCTCATTTATAATTGTATCCAATTTGTGTTACATTATAATTGAATGTAGATTACGCAAATTTGGTGCTCAACTTTGTAATATTAAGTGTAATTTGCTGACGAATTTCATGGTACTACCTACAGACTTGATTTAAAAGTAGAGTTTTCATTAATTTGAATTTGAACAACATAAAACGAACTATCTTCTCAATATTCATATTTTAATGTACAGCCTTTAGTCCCAGTTTACTGGAAAATATTTTAATTATTTTAAACTAATATTTACAATAGCTGCTATTTGTGCCCATTATTTAAACCAAATATAGGTTATAAAGTAAACACAAAGCATACATATGCATTTCTTTTCAAATATTTAAAAAATATAGAAATGTTATTTCATAAAACATACTGAGAGCTTCAGTGCCATCTGTGTTGCAGTGGGTGGACTATTATTACCTCCTTTGCCAACTGGGGTATAACTGGTGGAGACAAACGCGGTACGTGTTCCACGTTTGGAATTTCCTGACGGCGACGTGTATAATGGATATATTATTTACTGAGTGTTTTTGACATAGGCACTAATAAATATTCTCGATATATGTGTAGTGTTAATATATAGGACGGGTGGTGAATATGTGCAAATAATTTTATATATAATACAGAACAATGCGTATAACCACGGCGGACTCTATACGGGCGGGAAGGTTGGTGGAGGGTGTAGTGACTTACTTTGTGAAGAGAGCTACCACGGCAGAGTACATCCCTTCTACGTCACTAGCGCTGGCCACCTGAAGGTCAATACGCCTCAACGCTCTGTCGAGTAATAGGTTGTCGTTTGAAATAGTAGAAGGGTTTATTTTTGTTTTTAACGGCAGTTTTACACGACTCATTGCACCAAAGTACAGGTGTTTCAAACGGCTTTATTCTGATTTTAGGGTTTCTGAACTATACCGATCTTTAAATCTTCTCGCTGTATATGTCAACAATGTCATCAATTTCTAATTCCTTGAAACTGTATGGAGAAGGCAGTTCGGTAGTATAGTTAATGAATGAGGCCTTATACTCTGCCAGTCTGCTTTGCCGAATTTCCACCTAGGAACTGTGGTATATAATGGCGAAGGTTTATCAATTTGACTGCTAATTGGAACTGATCAGTATCATAAAGATTGCTGTAGTGGTGCAGTATTATTGCTGATTTTTACCACTCAAAGATAAAAACTCGGGAGCAAACTCTTAGAACGTTTTAGATTAGATTAGATTGATTTGCGTTCAGTAGGTTCACTTGTAGCCAGAAAAGGCTGTGAACATTGAACATGTCCAGAGGTATAAAGTTTAAAAGCATATATATCTACAAAAGTTAATTATAGACACATATTATAGTATACACGAAATATGAACAACATTATGGGAAACAAAACACGGATAATTATATATGATACACAATCAAACACCTTTTAAACCAGCTTTCACTTGGTTTATGGCAGTACGTCTCAACCTTTTTGCAATGGGTACCAGTCCTGTTATTTATTAATTACATATACATTAAAAATAAACTTTCAACTTGCGTTAAATATTTATTAGTAATGATTTGTCTTAGGAACAGTTACATACTACTTACAGAGCTACAGAAGCATTATCAGGATAATTTGTCATTCTGATAATCTTGTACAGAATAAAACGATTTTGAGCAAAGGTACTCTCTAACAGCTGTTATAAAAGCACCGAAATTAACAACTTTTTGTTTAAGAACATTAGGAAGTGCGCCAAATATTTTTATAGTTTCATAATGGACACCTTTCTGGAAGCAGGAAAGTTTAGCTCTGGGATAATCGAAATTATGCTTTTGTCTAGTATTTATTTTGTGAATTACACTATTTGTTGCAAATAAGGCAAGATTGCATACAAAGAATTTTAGGATCAAGAATATATACATGCAAGGAAGCGTTAATATTTCCAATCTTATAAAAAGATTTTTGCAGGAGCATCTGGTATGGGTGTTAGTAATGATTCTTATAACCCTCTTTTAGATAAGAAATATTGCTTTACTCTCTACTTAGTTGCCCCAAAATAATATTCCATATTCCATAATAGGGTTAAAGTATGCCTAATATACTAATTTCAGTGTGTGAATAGAACTCACAGTAACCAGCTCTCGGATAGCATAACAGGCAGAGCTGAAATTAGGTAAGATATAATTTATGTGAGCTTTCCAATCTAAACATCTGTCCACAGAAGGCCCAGAAATTTTATGCTGTCAATTTCTTCTAATAACATATCATTAATCCCGATTTCTGTTTCAGTATGTGATGTACGACAGGTTATAAATTTGGGCCCTTTTGTTTTGTCTAGATTCACAAATAATTTGTTCGCTTTAAACAGCATGACATACAGTTCAAATTTGTACTGGTCACGAGGACGCTAGTGTCATCCACTCCATGGCCTCCATGTCTACATTCCATGGCCTCCATGTCTTTTTGTTTTATTGGATTTGTACTGGAAGTTTTACTAAGTACTTCAAAATCAGGGAATGAAAACGTCTGATTATGATCCTTTTGATTTAGCATATTATTTCTTACGCTTTTCAGCAAGTGGGCAGTATTGTACACACACATCATGATTAATTTCAGTCATGAACAATGTACATTCATTTTTAGATTACTTAATTAAAACGGAACAGACGTTCTGCTTTACATCATTGCTATCTGAAAAGACACACTGTTATATCGGCCATTTCAGAACTTGATATTATTTTTACTGGTTGAAGGGAAACAACATGCTCAAAGCTGGAACATGCAGAAGATAATATGTGAGGAATATTTTAAGCCTAGTAAGATGGTCGCGACATTTCTAGTTTGGAGATACGCCCAATGAATTTATAAGCTGTTGCAGATATTTAGGGCGAGGCAAAGACAAGATTTTGTTTGCTCTAAGTATTTCGTAACATTTCTTGATTGTGTGCTAATAATGGAGGCAAAAAGCAGGCGAGGTGAATACTCTAATTTGATACCAAAGGAAAGGAGAATTGTCACAAGAAAAATTCCACTTTTTCAGCTTAACTATCATTATAATAAAAATAAATAAAATAACCCATGGCGCGACAGCCCTTATAGCGCCAAGGCCTACCAGCCCGACTGCCGGCCTCACGCCCACTTACGCACGGCAGAGGTTTCTTTTTGTAATTTACGTCCTCCAACGTTAAGTCATATCGGACGGTGAATGAATTGGATGAAATGAAACTCAAATGAGTCCAGGGACCATGGAGCTTAGAGTTACCCGATATTCGTCTTGAAGGATAAGGGAAAACAGGGGAAAAAACCATATCCAGGTAACTCACCCTGACCAAGATTCGAACTGGGGACCTCTTGACGGCAGAGTTGGACGACCATCCAAACGATACGGGGATAAGAAGGAGATGTGGTCAGCATCTCGGCATCCCACAGCCGGAATGTTGTTTTCCGTGACCAGTGCCGCTTACCTAGCGTAAGCTCCTCACTTTCCTCACGATGCTGAGTGGGCACCGGTCCTATACCAGGGACCTAAAATCCCCACCACATGGATGGGATAGAACCCGGGCCGCTTTCCGTGATCAGAGACCAAGGCATGCTGCCTTAGCCCGCTACGCCACGGCGCAGGACTTACCTATCATTACTATTTCCTAATCTTTGTTTCAGATTTCTCAGATTAGATTTTAGATGCTCTAAAAGTCTGTCCACACAAGACGAAGAATTCGTGTTAATGAATTTCTCAACTAACTCCTGTAAGCAGCTCCACCTTTTCAATAATAAATCCGATCGATTAGTGTCACTGAGGTCTTAGTAACAAATTGAATTGTGATTCAAACAAGTAGAGACTAAGATTTCTTCCTAATTTCATATAAAATTCTATTGACATAGATTCAAAGTTAATAATATAGGCAATAAGTTTATCACCATCTATCTTAAAATAGATTACTTGTTTTGTAATTGTTTAACAGATAATTGCTTCTCAGTTTCCGTCATTAACTCTTAAAATTTCGTTATTTTGTACTCTATAGCAGCATCTTTACAAGCTTAAACTTCAGTGGTAATGTAATTTTGTTCTTTTAATGTCGACAGGCCTCTCTTTGGGATTGTTTCTTTTTGCTGGCGACTTTTTAGAAAGATATGCTGTCAAGACTTCAAAAATTGTAGGGTTAGTATCAATTTTTAGCTTAAGGTTTTCATATACACTCTTTTTATCCCTTTTGAATCAACGTATGATATTCCAAATTGAAATGCAATCTGGTTCAAAATATTTAATACAGACGGCACTTTGATGTGAAAGAATCCATTCTTTTCTTTGGATATTTCTTACCCAGTTTTCACGCAATATGTTGTCTTTGGGAATAATAAAACATGTCACATATTCAGTTTCAACACCTTTTCGTGTATAGTTACTTTTACCACGAGGGACACAGCACTTGTACTGCACTTTGGTAGTGGAATTCTTCCAGATACTGACATGAATCAAGCCATGCATTCCTGATCAAACTGCCTAGTGACGTCACGGTCTTAGCGAAGAGAGGAGGAAGCCTTCCGGCCTGTATAGAGTCCGCCGTTAGTCACACATAAGTTGCGCGAGGTCAGCCGATCGGCAGGTAGGAAAGGCCCTCGGCCTTTGAACTGCAACTACAGGCTATCTTTATCTTCCTCTTTTATTAAGGATCATGTTTAACTTTGTGACCCATATAATATTTGCCATATCTAGTGTTGTAAACCATGTTACGTAGTTGACTTTCAATTTTAGGAACATGTCGAAGGCATTAAATCTAATAGTTTTTGTTTCGTGCTTAAATCCTATACTTTACTTTTCATTTGTGAAATGTTTGAAACTTCGTTGAATGGAACCAGCACAGCTTCGACCATAGTAAAATATATACTAAGAACTATACATTTACAACTATCTGCCAAAGGAAAACATGGCTATATATGGCTATATTGTATAATATTGTATAATATTGTATAATATTGTATAATACCTATAATGTACTAAAACTGTTATTTTTATCAAAATATTAAAGGTATAGAAATGTATAGAAAAAGCAATAAAATGTTTGAGCTGAACACGAAGGATTTAAACCCAACTTACAGTGGCAGAGTGATTAAGTAACCTATATAATAGCATTTAGTCAAGGCCACCTTGCGAGAGAAGGTTCCTATATGAAAAAGTAGCCGTTGACATCCAACCTCCACCTCGAATCTTTACCCGCTTTTTCACAGCTTCATAAGGTGTTTTGAGCTCGTTTTGGTAATTTAAACACAAGTAAAAAAACCATCAAACTTCAGAAAAGGATGATCTGCTAGTGATAATGCTTTTACTATAAAGAGTATTTTAGAAAATAGACGACAAATGAACTTAGAAACTCACATAAAATTTGTAGACTTTGAAAAATCATTTGATTCTATAAATAGATATTGATTGTGGAACATAATGGGCAAAAGGGGATATCCCCCTCATACAGTAGAATTAATTAAAAACTTGCACAGAAACACAAAAATTATCATAAATACAGGCACGATAAAAACCGAAGAAATAAAAGTAAATTAAGGAGTAAGAAAGGTATGTAGCCTTTCTCCCACTCTATTTTAATATATACGTATACGAGTTGACAAAAGGTTGGAAAAAAACAAGTGGATGAAGGAATACAATTAAATAGAAACAAAGAACTTACTGATGATGTAGCAATAATACAAGGAAATGAAGAAAGCCTTCAACGTTCCAAGTATAAAATAAATTTACTGGGAAAAGAATACAATCTAAATATGTCCACAATTAAAACTAAAATAATGGCACATCGAGGAAAATATCCTTTAAGATAAAAATAAGCATTAAAAACAAATGCCTGATAAAGCTTTTGACTTTCAGCTATTTGGGCTGTGATGTAAGCTTCGACTTAGACAAAGGCATAGAAAAAATGAAGCAAATTTCAGCAGATATGTGCAACTATAGCAAGAACATTGAAAAACAAAGCAAGGAAAGAAACAAAGTTAAAAGTTTAAAAATGATGGCAGTTCCAATGCTCATGTATGGAAGCGAGTCCTGGAAATTAAAAGAAAGAGATATAGGCATCAGAAATGAGGTTCTTAAGAACAGTTAAACTATGCAATAGACGAGATTTAATAAGTAATGAAACTCTTCGATAGGAACTAGGCATATATAAATTACAGGACAAAATAGAAGGAAACATTCAGAACTGGAAAAAAAAAAACATGTGAATAGAATGGATGAAAAATAGTACTGGTTTTAATAAGAAGATAACAATCCTAGTGGAAGAAGAAATGTAGGACGCCCTAAAAACGAAGGGAATAGCTGATAGAATGCGAAGACGGAACAAGCAGAAATGCCTAATCCCTGAAGTGAAGAAGAAGAAACTGCATCAGCCATTACATTTAGTGTGTGAGCTAAAAACTGCCATAATTTGTGTCAGAAGCGAAAACAATCCACCTAAAACTTAGCATTTTATGACATGGATGTACAGCGAAAACACATGTTGCCTGAACATTTGAATCAAATTGGTCCCACTGTCTAGATATGCCATTTTTGTGTTGCAATGTTATTGTCAACTGATGCATGTGATAGATTGTTCCTTCACGGGCGTGTTTAAGGGTGTGTGCGGATGTACGCTAATGAACAGTCGCTTCCTAGTAGCGGTCGTGTCAACACGTTGGGTCGCACCGCTCTGATACTAGGCTAGCAGTGCACGAGTAATTCTCGATTCTTTCACGATGAAAACAAAATTAGTGCGTACTATAAAAGCAACGTGTAATACAACACAAACGAGGCTCTCTGCACTGGATATACACAACCGGGTGGATGACGAACTTAAGATACGTGTCGATGAATTGCAAACTTTACAACTTGTAAGAAAAGAAAATGTAGTCTACTTAAAATTTAAAACGAATATAAGTTATGAAAATCACTTGCGAAGACATGCTGGGGAAGCAACAGTAGCTCCAATGAATTGGGAAAAGGTAGATGTGGTTATCACTGCGGCTGGTAAGGAATTTACTACGGCCATACTATATAATATTCCACCGGAAATTTCCGGTGACCGAATTACGAATGAATTACAAAGTTATGGGACTATGCACTTGGTCAAAAGGAACATTGGACTGTCAAATGGAAATTTGCTAATGTAAAGACAGGAACAAACTTGTGGCGGTTCAATCGATATAAGGCAACATTGTCCTCAACGTTTGCAACTCGCCCAGCCTACACCTACTAAGAGAACGTTTAGTGAATTATCTTCTGCGGTGACTCACAGCATAGAGCCAACTGAAGAGTTCTCAGAAAGTCGGGGAATGGAAACTAGAGATCTGCAGCAGTGTTCCTGCCCCACAGAATGACTAAGTTTCCGGAAGTAAGTGGTAAAGTGTGCAGTCCTAATGACAAGAAGGGTGCGCACCTCTTCGGATACTGAAATGTTGATGGAATGTGTTAGTCGTCCGGTATCGGCTCGATGTACACAAAACAAAGGGAAGGGTGGAGTCGAATTAGCCGTGGATATCGACACTGACACAGCTGAAGTTGATTCTGTTTGTGAGAGAGCGAAGTGCATTTTTTTTTTTTTTTTTTTTTTTTTTTTTTTTTTTTTTTTTTTTTTTTTTTTTTGGAGTGCGGGGATTGGGTATGAAGTAAGCGGTGGTTAGGGGAGAAGTTCGGAGGGTTTTGGGATACCGCTGAGCACTCCCGTTAGTACGTTGGTTTTGGCCTTTCCTTGGACAGGAAAGGGCCCGAGGTGCTATTCGGCCTGCTGCCATGACCGAGGCCCTGACAGCAGCCCGGGATATTGCGGAGGTTTTTAGGTAGAGAAAAGTCGGGATAGGTTGGACGTCTTTATTTATTTAATAAATAGGAGGAAAATTGAAGGATTAGGATCGTGGTTTTGTTCTGAGGTCTCTGCGCACCGATGGTGCTTAGTTTAGGCGTCGGCTGTGTCGTGTCGGTCGCTCGGAATTTAGAATAGTCGTCGTCAGGAGATCGATGCGTTCAAGGACTTCATTGCATAATCCGTGAATGCTGTCGGGGTGTATAGCAGCAGCAGCAAGTTGAAGTTGAAGGAGCTTGTGGCTGATTCCAGTGTTGTACTTCCCGGTCTCCGAGAGGGCGCTGTTGAAGTGTTCTTGTAGATTATTGAGCTTCTGGGCGATAAAGTCTTGTAAGGTGTCTTGTAGTTGTTTTGTCAATTGCGTAATGACGTTGGTAAGTGATCGGAAGGAGGAGGTATCGTGCTCTAGGTGTGTTGTGACGTAGTCCATAGTCTGCTGGTGCGAATTCACTAGTTGGTCTTTGAGGTCAGTTACGGTGGCTGTTACCGTGGCATAAGTGGCGTCACGTCTTGAGTTGTCTGCGGCGAGTGAGTCCTCCAGGTTCCCGAGGCGAAGGCCAATATTCAGAACCTCGGAGTGGAGGTTCTGAACTTCGGCTGTGGGAGTCCCTTGGCTGGCGGCGCTGCATAGGTTCGGTAGTTGCTGCTCAATACAGTGAAGCCGGTGGTTGACCTTCTGGACTTCATCCTTGAGGCAGTCAATTGCCTGGCTCCAGGAGGCGGCGTTGTCGGAGGGAGCCGCTGGAGGTGTGATGTTGTTGGAGTCCTGGCGTGGGCGAGCGGGGCACTAGTGACACGGACAGCGTACAGGTAAACAAACCTCCGAGAAAAAAGAAAGGCAGAGGTCACGGTACGGTGGTTCTAACGGGCGAGTCGGAACGTAAACATGCAACACTCAAGAGCCCCACTGCTGAAGATATGGACACTACTTGTGATCTGCGGCTGCGAAAGAAAGCTCCTACAGCAATTATAACTTGGAATGATGAAGTTGAGGTTTTCCATGGACAGGAACATATGAATAAGGACAGTGTGTAGGCAGATACGTCATTACTTATGGAAACATCCCGAGATTCCCCTCAGCAGCCAGTATCCTCTTATACTCATACGGAAAGTAGAACATGGCTTTCTTCTGCTTAAACCAAAGGACTAAATATAGTGTTGGGACGTTTACTGCTCTTCTGAATATCTTGTGTTCCTTTTAGTCTCCACATGGCGATGACCTTGACAGTGAAAACCTTAAATTTAAATGGTAATTTCTCCCCTACAAAATGGATGCTACATTCCTTTTTTCACAGTGAATGATGCTGATTTACTCTTTCTCCAACAGGCCGCGCCGTGGCTCAGTGGTTAGACCACTTGGCTCTCACCAAGGCGGCCAGGGTTCAATCCCAGACCACCGCAAAGCGAGATTTGTGGTTGACAACACGGCGCTGGGGCGGGTTTTCTCCGGAACCTCCTGTTTCTTCCGCCATCTCATTCCACCGATGCTCCGTCTTCATCTCATGTATCATGTGTCACCGCCTGCGGTGCCGTATGTAGTGAAAGCGGGCATTAAACACTACACACTTCATTTCTGTCTCCAGGAGGTAAAAGGTCCTCATTTTTCGGTAATGAGATATAATGCAAACGTCAATATTGAAAGGGCGCCGCCATATTAACTAAATCCGGCATTGAATTAACACCCATTGGAAAACTGTCTACCGGAAGAGGAGTAAGTGGAGTATTTAAATGCTCTTTTTGTTAATATTTATGCACCATCCGGCTCTAATAAGTACAGGGAAAGGATTTTTTTATTCAGTCGGATGTTCCATATTTTATGCGTTCGTTACCACAGTGTTATATTCATGGTAGGGATTTGAATTGTTTTGTGGGCAGCAGATTGTACTGGGACATTTCGACATAGTAGTACGTTAAATGACCTAATCACAGTGATGCGTATGTGTGACAGTTGGCTACAGGTGTATTCAGTGGTACACTATACATATTATACTGGAAGCTCAGCTGAGAGATTGGATCGCATATATATATATATATCCCCGCCCGCCTGCAAGGTCGCATACAAGCTGTTTAAATTATACCAGTAGCCTTTAGTGATCTAGGCGTTCAGTGTGCATATTTCCTTAAATTTATAGTTTTTTTTACATGGAAGCTCATATTGGAAACATAATACCAATTTAATGATTGATTCCACGGTGACGGCCAGATCTGCAGAGGTATGGAAGGTGTGGAAACCACGCTTGCCATCCTTCCCCAACTATACAGAATGGTGGGAGCGTCCTGTTAAGCCACAAATCAAACGATTCTTTCAACAGTGCTTCTATGCTAAACGCAAAGACGAGGATAATTTGATTAGTTTTTATTTTCTATGTATTCGTGTATTGCATAATGTTTATCAACCAACAAAAGAGAGTGGGATGCAATTGCGGCAACTCAAAGCAAAAATTCGCACGATTCATCGAAAACGAATAGAATGTATCTAACTTCGCAGTGGAGATGCGACAAAAACCAGTGCTGAACGTATGGGATTTCATCACCTAATGAAATTAAGAAAGAGACGTCAAGCAAACACGATTAAGCATGTTCAATAGGATGGACATGAGTAGACAACCCAGCATGGAACTAGTGCTGCATTCTATAGGCATCTTTCTTCCCTGTTCAGCAAGCCTGCTGGAGAAGTGGCAACTTTAGAACACGTGAATTTCCCATCTCTGCAAAAAGTAACTTTGGAAGAGAATAGTGCACTGGTGCAGTCCATTTCAAAGAAGGAACTCTATGAAGCCTTGAAACAAGGAAAAACCTCTAAAACACCACGTTCTGATGGTATCCCGCATGAGATTTATACCGTTTTTTGGGATGTTATTGTTGATGATTTAGTGATCTGTTTAACTGTTTACTACAGAACCAACAACTGTGTGTGTCAACGGAAGGGTAAAATAGTGCTCATCAGCCAGAGACGTGAAAAAGCTTAAGTTCCTAGTTACAGTCCAATTACTTTATTGAATAATGATAAGTTATTGGCCAGAATACTAGTCAATTGAATCCGGCCTTTGCTTGATAGGTTGCTTCATCTAGCAGAGGCATGTGGACCTTCTGGTTGCTCTATCTATGATTTAACCTGTACTCTACCGGATGTTGTAACCTATTGTAGTAATACGGGAAAACAAGCGGTTATAGCCTCGCTGGATTTTAAGAATGCTTTTCATAATGTGTATCATTGCTACTTGTCTCAGATCCCGAAGTGGAATGGTTTCTGGAAACTTTATATCCGTCATTTGACCGGAGAAATACCGATTAGGCGCTCCATTCTTCAAGTTTGTCCAGCATCTAGTACTTTGTTTGCATTGGCTCTCTATACCTTATATAAATTACATGACACAGTGAATGGTCTCCAATTTAACGGTTATAAATTGGCAGTTTTTTATGAGGACGATGTAAGTGTTCTTCTATCCACGGAGACAGATGCCTCCAATATTATATGCATCCTTCAGGTGTGTGGCAATGCCTCTGACTTGGAACTTAATGCTGATAAATCATGTATGTCGCCCATAGGTCCATGGAGAGAACCGCCTGCACTATCCCCTTGAAGACGGCAAGGCGGTTAAGAATTTTAAGAGTACTATATTCCACCTATATAAACTATTTACAGTCGATAAATTGGGCGCCAATGGTCCAGTCAATCAAAGTACATTGTAAAACTGTGTATCCGCATAACTTTGTTTATATGAAAGAATGTAGCTCATACATACGAGCTTTCCCGCTTGTGGTACTTGGCACAAATCCTTCCCATAATAAAGCAACTGCAGTGGTTGGTTGGTATATACGGCAGGGAAATATTTGCAAAGTGGCTGTGAAAACCCTTTATGAGCAACCAAAAGAAGGTGTATTAATTTTTGGAATATAGAGCTGAGATGTACAGCGCTTCTCTTTAGTCTAAATTATATGCTACAGCATAAATACTGTACTTTCTCCAGCAAGTGGCTACAATATTAGATTTCTGCCGCTGGACTAGATATCCCACTAGACGTTAGACGGATTCCGACAACCTTAGATTATAATTGAAGCTATATGCAAGACAGAAGTTATCTTCTGACCGCAACTGACTACACCTCGAAGAAAATCAATGAGCTGTTTATGCGTTCATGTAAGGCTCCTGTTAGGCGCATATCCAGGAATTGGAGAGCGGAGACTCACTATTCGGCTACGTTCTCCAACATCTCATCGAAACATCTGTCGGCCAGACTACAATCCCTAAGGTTTACAGTGGTAGACGGCATACTGGCCAGTCGCAGTCGATTACATCGGATATGGCTCTCAGCTTCAAGTAAGTGTCTGCAATGTGATGGGGAGGATACGCTACAGCATAAAAATTATGAATGTCCAGTTGTGGCGCCGATTAAGGGACGCATCTTGGATTACCTACAGCAACTCTGTTTGACGCGATATGTCTGGTGTACCCCACACATTTTTCTTGAACCGAACTTCGTGATTGCCCCACTTGGTAGACATAGGTTTTGTGTGTGGCTACTAGCTCATACAGTGTATTATGTACAACATTCGGAGTATGTGAATCCCTTTGACTATGTGAGTTATTTGAAAGCAGAAAACGCTAAGCTCCTGGTGGTAGAAATTCTGCAAAGTTTTATAAGGTATATCAATTCTTTTTTGAACGAAGGAAATTGTTTCCGTGGTTATTTAGTGTTTCTAGCAATCTCGTTTTATTGTAAAATAAGCTTGTTCTCTCATTTGCTTTGTTCAAAATATAGATATCAGAATGACAAACAGATGTAACTATCAAGACGTGAAATAATATCAAAAATACATATATTAATAAAAATGCGCGGAAAATGAATAAAGGTTTGTGAACTTGTCTAAAATTACTACTGTAACATCTGTGTCTGGGTATGATGTTTTTGGAATAGACATGCATACTGATTGCTTCCTGTCCCTACAACACGTATGCACTGAGTTATCTACCACTCCTCTATAAATTGCTGTGTATATCCACCATTAGAATGCATTCAAGAATAGCGTAAGTCACATGTGTATAATTTCAAGAATAAGTATGTGCAGGTGACTCACCTAGTATAATGTGAATATACCGAACTCAAAATTACTGCAGCCAAGAACTAGCCTGGAATCTTCAGAATTACTATTTTATAAATTTTAATTAACCGGCAGTGGTGCACAAAGGATCACTGCACCTGGATCCTCAACCGTTGAGGAGTATAAGCTACCTTCTTGCCCCTCAACTAAAACTCACCCTTCACCCCGCATACTGCTAATTCCTGTCACTACGTGGTCAAGTCCTTCCTAGGACAGGTGCACGTATATCCGTCAGCGTTCCAACTGCACGACGAAGACGACGACGACGACGACGCAATGCTGCTTAGTGCAGTTCGTCATCAGCATCATTTGGCTGAATTTTTTTTCTAGCTGAAGTTTTCTAGCGGGATTGGATTAGCCTGATCCTGAAATTTAGCACTTTGGCTTTCAGATGACATGTGTGCAGAACAATCAATATTGATTGATCTGAGAGAACTTCATCTCAAAATGTGAAGATGTACTTTAAAACTACGGTTCTGCCCTACCTCCATTAGAAGTAATAAAACAACTTCTACAAATTTGTATCTTGATATGAATGTTAGTGACAAATAAGTATACGTTTATAAGAACAGTTATTCCAATATTACAGAAAGCCGTGTGAAGGCAATAAGGAGTTGAGTAATCCGTTACCTTACCTGAGGTTTAAATACAATAAACTATAGGATTCGGTGCCGAATCACCTCCATAGTAATCCTAAGCAGGGCCAACATTATTGTAATAAGTTGAATCTGTACACTTTGAACACCTACGAAATAATGAACAACCCATGAGGAATTTAAACACTCTAAGAAAATTTATAACAACAATATCAATAATATTATTGATAGGAATACTAATAATGATAAGAATAATGATGATATTAAGTTAACCACTGGCGCGACAGCCATAAGAAGGACAAGGCCTACCAACCCGACTGCCGGCCTCACGCCCACTTACGCACGGCAGAGGTGGGCGATCATCCAACCGATACGGGCAGGAGATGTGGTCAGCATCTCGGCATCCCCCAGCCGGAACGTTGGTTTTCGTGACCAGGGCCGCTTACCTAGCGTAAGCTCCTCACTTTCCTCACGATGCTGAGTGGGCACCGGTCCTATACCAGGGACCTAAAATCCGAACTCCATGGGAGGGATCGACCAAAGCATGCTGCCTTAGACCGCTACACCACTGTCCAGATCGATGATGATGATGATGATGATGATGATGATGATGATGATGATGATATGTGAGAGTATCAGAAGTACTAGGTGCATCATTAATGTTCTTTTATTAATAACAATAAGTCTGTTATTAAATTAAGTATGTGTGTGTTTATACCTTTGGGAACCATCACGTTATACTGATACCCAAATCTAGTCTCGGCCTCCTAGTCTGCCAGAACAAAGCGGGAGGATTCAAGAGAGTTTTACCGAAGTGCACTTCGTTGTCTCTTATTATTGACGCCACTTTTTTATTGCTGACGTCCTTTCCTGGGTACTAAATGCTGTTTCGTAGCATATATTCTGGAGCTCAGTAGTCATTCGTTGCACTTTAATAATCTGTGGTACTTAAGTAAGTAATAGGGCCGTTTTATCATCTCTCAGACGTTAGGCAAACTACAAACACCTGAGATTAAACACCCATGCCCACACTAGAATTCGAGCACGTAACCCTATGAGAATGACACGTCAATGCCACACAACCCAACGACAACGGCTACGAGGACAGGGGTCTTCAAAGAGTGTAATTTAGAGTGTTTCGAAAACGGAAGCAAGTATTTATTTCCATTAATTTTTTACCCCACAAATCTCCAATTTCTACCAATGTGCTCTTCCATAGGTAAGTGGAATGCCGCTAATACCATAATGTGGAATGTAAACTGAAAACGGAAAAATAAATCACTGGTTACTTACATGCGACCTTTTTCTGGAGCAATTATCAGCAGTTCATATATCAGCCGTTGATCGACTGGCTGCCCTTAATGCATGCTTCAGAACTGAGTGACTTGCTGGTTAATTTTGCATCCTTTTTTTATAATTCTTCAGATAAATTTATGTTCTTCCCCCCATTACTGGACCTACTCTTTTAATTACAATAAAATAAACGTTATAATGTTCGAAATATCCTCTAATTAAAATAATGGAATGTTCGAATCAGTAATATAATGCCCCATGGCGTAAAATGAAATATTTCGTATAAACTGCATACATATTTTAAATCACTTATTTTTGTGTACCTTTTACGGTACATCTATGATAAAAGTAGAACAAGAATAATGCGACTGTGGTTTCGTGAAACAAAGCCCAGTGGCACAATCTCAAAATGTCCTTATTTTCCTCCAAGTTAGTCTTGGTACAATTGCAACTCACAGCAGAATTACATACCACACACAATTACGTAACAGACACAATTACGATCCACCAGTCTGCAGGTCCAAACTATTTGGCACCTTGCCGTAAACTCTGACTCAGAACTCTACAACCGACTCTGAAAAATCTGAGTAACTCGTCCGATTCATCGCTTATATAGACAAATCGCAGTATCTGGAAGTTTCCGGCTGTTAACGAAACATCACAGTCCTCCAAGGCGGCAGGAAAAGGGGTTCCAGTAGTTTGTGGTTATTTCTCTCCACACTCCATCTCTACTCGGCAGGTCGTTAGCGCTACGCATCACTGTAGGCGTGGCCTAGCACCATTCATCTCCCTAACTTCCACAGCGAGAGCCATTCGGTCACACGAGTAGTTGTGGCCTCAGTGCCATAAGTCCCCTTCTATTGGCCAACTCTTTCTGGAGCTGCTCGTATGCTCGAAGATTGGGTAGCAATAACAACATCTTAATAGAATATCTGAAATGCATATTTGATAATCAAATATTTTCTACAATGCAATTTTTGGATTAGGGGAACTTCATAAGAAGCTTCACCTTAATGTACTTTAAAGTTAATTGATTAAAGCATGAGGTTTTTATCCATCAGCTTTCTCACAGTTTCTAGATATACCATTTTGGTTTTAGGAGAACCCAAAACATGCATTATCTTTTGAAATCTTGATGTATCATTTTATCTGTGATAGAGGGCTTCCACTACTGCTGGTTACTAATGGGAAGATAAGCTGTCACTACAGTAGGCAACAGACGTAAATTCTATAACATTAATACCACATTTTAAGACTGGTAAGAGTGTCTATCTTCGTGTGTAAGTAACTGTTAACGAAATATATTTAGTGATTCTTTAAACTTTAAAAATAAAGAAATCCGGAGTAATAATTCTTAAATTTCAGGTTAAAATGGTCTGAAATTACAGTAATCGGACGTTGTTTATAATGTATTTACTTGCACCGTCGTAGGAATCCACAGCATTTTCACCTAGTGATTGAAAAAAAAAAAAACGAATTTAATTAGCAAGCAAAATTTTTCTGCCCCTTTAAATTTATGTTTATATCATATTATTACAGGAAACACGTATTCAGTATCACATTTCTCCATCAACACCGAGAACAAATTGTTAAAAATTAATCGCAACAATTACTGCAGTGGACATAGCGGGAAAGCACTATCACCTTAACACCCTACAGGCCTCAATGCGGAGTGGATACATACCGATGTACTAAGCTGACAAGCAAAACTTTGAAAAATTATCCGTTAAGAGCAAATGACGGTACTGGGTCACCTCACTTCCTTCTTTTTATATTCATGTGAAGTCCAAAAATTAATCTGTGGATACACTGATATTGTACGTTACCAGTGCCGCTCCAATTACTTTCATGATTTTGAGACGCTTAAGTAATTAATAATTCTTAAAAGGAATATATAGTTATTAGTTTTCTGAATTTCCATTTATCGTTATTTTAAGTGGATCAAATCGCCACTACGTTTCTGTAAACACTAAATTTCGTAACGTTGGTATGTTATAATGTTTGAGAAGATTCTGTTGGATTATTATATATTCCAAGTGTAATTCACTATAATAAATATCTATTTTCTCAACTTTGTGTAAAACGGACAATGAGCTCTAAAAACAATTGCATGAAATGATGTACAGATTTCAGTAGCTAATACAAAAGTTTACATACTAAACCATTACCGTCGTCTTTTTATGTTTTCAAGAATTGAAACAAAATAGAAACCTGTGTAATTTATTAGTTCAGCGTACAGAATGTCAACAATATATTTTGTTTGCCTTTTTATTCGCCTAGGATCCCAAAATCACTTAGTGCACAAATAGTTCGCTAGAATTTCTGCTCATATTCTCAGCATTAGAATTGCTTACCTCTGAAGATTTGTTGTGTGTTACAATAAATCGAAAATTTATCCACAGTTTATAGTATTACAGAAAACTGGTAGGGAAATAAAACAAGCAAAGTGAAATAATGTACTTTCACAAACACTGTGGCCATTAGCACTTTACTGTTCTAAATCAATAAACTACACAATATTGTCGCGGCAAAAGGCATAAAAGTTTCGGCAGAAATAGAAAATAGACGGCAGATATTGTTTCATGGTAATAAAGAGCTTGTATAAAAAGTTAACAATAGCGCGGCTAGTGTAAACAAATAGCCGGCAAACAAAGATAGCTGATGTAAAGGACTTGCAGGCTCATATAGGGTTTCAGTGTTTGGAAGGTTCCAGTGATATCTCGATTGACAGAGAAAAGTTTGAAGCCGAAACTGTAAATGCATAAAATACTGAAATTATATAATTTGGAAATCAGAACATGTTAAAAGGTTACAGTTAGTGGTGGCTTAGCTGGTGTTAAAAGTTACAAGAATGGGATAAATCTGTGCAAGCAGGTAGGAAGGGTCACAGGCCAGGTATTTGTCTTACTCCCGAGACCAGTTTTCTCGGAAACTGACTGCACACCTGGTCCAGGAAAATAATTGAAAGATCTCTTGGTTGGCGTGGCCAAGTGATGTTTCGCGCTAAAATTTTTAGGGGCTAAGGCGAAGTAATGCCGTGATCTGAGACCACGAGGGAAACGAAGTCACTTGTGTCGGAACACTCGTGGAAGGAGGTTGCTCCACAGGCAGCTGCTCGTCAACCTAACCAGCATTGTGGTATATTGTGATAGTTAGTGAACCTATCCGGCGGCCGTAGCTACAAAGACGTATCGGCAAACCTTCAATTCTATTTTATGTTAATAAATCGCATTTCGAAGAAATCTGTGGTTTTTCTGCGCTAATATCCCACGCATACCCAGAGTGCAAGATCCATGCTAAGCAGCTGAGGCAGAACTCTACGAGAAGCGGCATCTCCCTCAGTAATAGCGAAAGAGAACTTGGAGTCGTTGTATTCCACCTTCGAAAAGCAGCGACGAGCCGACAGTTTATCGACGTGTCGTTAATTCCCGCTGCAAGTTGCTTTTCTTTATTGTTCCGGAAATATCTCGAATTTAGGAATGAGGTAATTAAGGAAGTGCCGACTTGACAAGAGTTAGTTTTAAACAGAGTGAGTGAGCAGAGAACAGCTGAGAGTGTTGATGTTGTAAGCAGTGGAAGTTGAGTAAGCTGTTTGTTACTGTCATCGACCTTAGTAGACTGATTGTGTACGTAACGTAATGCTACTGTAATCTATAAGTGTATTTGTACGGAAATAAAGAACATTTGGAATAGCTGCCACCCGGTCTTTTAATTCTACGAACCCACAAAGTTACAATATGTACATATAAAAACCGCGATGTGTTCACATAATCAGATAACTTCGTGAAGACATACATGGTGAAAACAAACCTTTAAAGCTCATGTAAAATAAATAAGTACATGTAGCGTTCTTTAAACATACCACTGGGCGTTAATGAGCTAAGCAAAGTAATATTTCATACCTTAGGGAACAGCATTGTATGGTCCGTAGACTTTCAAACTGTTACTAAAAATAATGGGCTCAGACTTGACAGGTAGAGGCAGAAGAATAAATGCTTTAATGTAAAATTGACGATCCTTTCTCGTTACCCAGCTACATATCACCCAGAAATAACAAATTGTGCGTGTTTTTTCCGGCTGCTTCATAGTTCATAGCCACCACGAGGAACCTTAGTAACCAGCCCTTTGCTAGCGAGACGATATGTGGGCTCGTTTCAACAGTTTTGTCTCTTGCGGGACAAGATTTACACCGATAGTGAATCATTCTATTTGGTACCCTAACCCAAAGGATGTATTAAGAGGGAAAGAATACGACTCCTCTCGACAATCTCCAACATTACCAATCTCCAACACACCTATACCTTATCAAACTTATGCATCTAGTGCAAGAAATCAGACAAGGCATATTCTAACCTGGTGAAGACGATGAGGACAAGCCCATTGCCAATCACTCCAGCAATTCCTACGGCCAACAAGACGGTGCCCAGGACGTAATGAACAGCTGGGTGTACTGGTGGATACATAAGCCAGTGCGGGTGTGTGGGCACTGGACACCAGTTTACGACCTTTGAGGTTATATTTGTTTCGTTCATCCTTCCATAACCTGCAACAGTTCACAGCAAACAAACAATTATATAAGACACCCAAATTAATAACACAGGCCAAATTTACTACGCAGAGTTATTGTTCACATAAATAGTATAAAAATCAGGAGTATTATCGAAATTTGTCAATAATATATCAATATTTATATCTCTAAAAGTTAAGTGCCTTCTTTTCCCAGATTTGTTAAACATAGACATAAAAGGAAATTTATTTCAGTGGTGCTAGGTACCTAACATTTAAGGAGGAAAAGAAAAAGAAAAAGGAAGCATCAAAGAATAAATATCGAGTCATTTCAGTTCATAGCTATGACTAATTTGAAAATGTGAGCTACGAACCTTGTATCTCATTTCTAAATGTGTTTCTCTGCTATTACAGGTTAGATTTTATGTCCCGAAATGAAAGCGAAATATTTGGCACTTTTGATGTTTTAAAGTCAATCGGATATTAAATAGAGAGAGAGTGCAATGAGGCTTAAACCTCGCGTACTGTAACCTTCGTGAGAGCTATTGCGGCTACCGGGCAAGGAATTAAGGGGTAAACATGAGGAAGGGATGAATTGAAGGAACTAAATGGGGCTTATGATATACCGAAGAGACGTGGTTCCTAGCTTCAGGTACCATTCCCACTAATCGAGCTACCTAGGGTGGGCAACAAACTACCCGTGTCTAAGGGGAATACTCCTTCCTTGTAGCATGGAACCACACTATACACAGTGAAATCTGGAAATACCCTACGGAGCTCAGGAATGCAAGCCAACTCGTTCCGCCAGGTACTAAATATTAAAATACCGTAATCAAAAATTTGTTTGATATGAAGTAAACTGTCATAAAATCTCTCCATCCCATTTTAAGAAAGCATATCATGAAGTTTGATAGAAAATGAAAAAATGGTTTAAGAGGAACCTGTTTTAAATTCAAACAAATCAGTAATACAAAATGACGAGAGAAACCAATTCTAAAATACGTTCATAAACTATTTTCCCACACGTTATTTTGTCCATAATATGAACATTATGACTTGGCATTGACATACCAAAAGATCAAAATAACTATCGAATACGGACTAAAATATCTGAACGTAGGTTACCTATGATACGAATTTAAACATTTTTTGAAATATTTTTGAAAATATACCATTGCGTACCCTTAAACAATGGGTTACATAAGGAATGAGGACAGTATTATTAGCACAACTGAGTACAGTTAGGCAATTTCTTCGCCATATAAATCCCATAACCACTTGGCTAACCAATTTTAAACTTTTACTGTACAATTTTATATTTGAAGGCTACGCTGAACTTGCATATCGACTTTGGATAGCTATAAATTATTCAAAGTCCTATTTTTTTCTTTTTAATCTCGACATTAAGTATATTCACCAACTTCAATTTCTGGCCAACAGAGCTTCAAGTTTTTAACAAAATTTCTGTCTTATTTTGCACCCTATTTTCTATGGAGTCTAGGTAGCGTTTGCATAAATACATTGATTATCAAAACTGTATTTACAAATCTTAGAAACGAAAAAAACTAATTTATACATCCCCACTTCTCCATGCTGAACATTTGTTAGTCATATTGTGTGCATTTACCTCACATGCTAGACCTCAAACTAATATTTTCTTAAATAAAAAATCATGACACCTGACACGATAATCTGGAACCTTGCTAGAGGCCCGTCCACGATCGATCCAGTTGTAATTTTCTCTTAACCTGCAACATTCTAAAGCTATTTCTGAAACGCCCTTTTATTAAATGTGATTTGTGTGGGCGGGAAACGATGGCGTCATATTATTACGTACTGCACCCCCGACCAATCAATCACTTTGACTCCGGTCTTAGACGTAACAGTTCCATAATATTATCTGTCTACAACTGTTTGACATCTGTTTTCTGGGCCCTTTAGGTTATAGTTAGCTTTGTCCATCAAAATATGTCTGTAAAAGTATGTATATAACTTCCTTTAGGTCCCACTCAGTCTAGTTGACGCAAAAGACGGAGCTACAAATCAGCTGTTTGCCTTATTCAAGGGATTACTAAAAACAAGTGAACTAAAGAGTATGTTCAAGTGTCCAAAGCAAGGAAATGCGCGCGCGCGCGCACACACACACACACACACACACACACACACACACACACACACACACACACACACATATACACTTTCTTCTATCGTGGAGACGGATAGCTGGAGTTATATGTATAAGAGATCGAGTAGTGATTAAATTAGAATTAGTAAACATAAGTAAGATTTAGATATATAAAGCGTACCTTGTTATTTATTTTGCTACGCTTTTAGTTTTAGCTTTGATATCAGATTTACTGTATCCCCACAATAAGATCGGCTTTATAAATATTTTCAATGGGTGCTCTTTTAGTTTATTAAAATTATTCAGTATTACTTTTCTCCTAAAGACCATTCTGTGAACAGTTCATAGATATATTGTCATCTAATTATCGCAAGGCCCAACAAGCTAGCAGCTCGGTAGGCGACAGGAGGCATCCAGACCACGCCTACCCATTTATCTTCTAGTGCTAACAAGGGGGATGGTTGGAAAAACATCACTAGCCATCTCTTTCCCCCTCCCTACGTCTGGAACATTCGGGAATATTCACTGAACCGCGAGACTTCCAGAAACGGCGATCTTCCGTAGTGGACGAGTTCAGTTCAGTTCTTGGCGAGCAGCCGTAGGAGCTCCGTGCTGGTGAACGGACTGGAAGACTGTGTACGTTTGTCAGAGGAGTTGTACGTAATTGTGAGTGTAGAGTGGACCTGTGACAGACGAACTGGTGAATTGTAATTGTGTGCGCTACGCAATTCTATGTAATCGGCAAGTGCTCCAAATGTAATTCGGTGTAAATAAAGAACATTTTGAGTTTGTGCAACTGGACTTTTAATTTCACGAACCCACAAAGTTACAACTGGTGTCAGGAAGCGGGACGAAAACATCACCGAACATCACAGCCACGGACGCGCCATTGCAAAAGGTTTTGGAGAAGAGGTTGGAAATGAAGGATGGACTGACCTCGCAAATGAAAGCGGCAAATAATAACCTGGCCGCGGAACTGACAGATATAAAGACGGCAAATGACAACTTCGCTGCGAAAACAGAAGCGGCGAATAACAACCTGGCCGCGGAACAGAAGGAAATAAAGACCCAATTGACCATGGACATTAAAGCGGCAAACGAGGTCCTCGCCAAAAAATTTGAAGAACAGTTGGCCGACGTAAAGGACGTCATGGAGCTTGATGAGTTCGTAGAAGACCTGGCGAGCCACGTTAACTACCTGGAAGAAAAGACCGACAGCAGCGTCAAATCCCTGAACGCCATGGTGGAGGACGTCGTCGGCAAGAAGTTAAAGGATTTGAAGGCCGACGCGCCAGGACGCGAAACATCTGCGTGAGTCAAACCGCCTAAATACGACGGCGCGACAGCTTTCGAAATCTTCTGCCGCCATTTCGACGCAGTGGCCAAGCACAACAAATGGTCACCAGAGGAAGAGGCCACGCAATTAATAGCCAGCCTCCAGGGAAGGGCCGCGGAAGTCCTGAACGCAGTACAGATAACGGTGGCGCTCAACTACATCTGGGAGGCCCTGGAGAATCGTTTGGGAAACCACTGCTTAGCCGCAGCGTACCGCAGCCAGCTAAAGACAAGGTCACAACAGCCAGGGGAGGCGCTGCAGGAGTTCGCCCTGGCAGTTGAGTAACATGCTGGCTAGACCCTAGTCGAACTACCACCAGATTTCGTATACCGGATAGCTGCCTACACATTCGTTGACGGGGTACGAGACACGGATATTGGTCAGCGCCTACTGCTCGGCGATTACAAAACCATCCACGAGACGTTAACGACAGCATTAAGGATGGAGGCGGCCAAGGTGACAGCTAACCCGAGGTCGAGACCGAGGAGCATCCGCTACACCGGAGACACCAGACCAGCCGAGGGACGCGGGCGAAGACCTAGTGGCCTGTGTCGGGGATGTGGACAGCCGGGATACCTACAGAGACTGCCCACACCAGGAAGAGCAGCCGGAAAACGAGTAAGGGCCGTCGTGGACAGGGGCACTTCGGCGCCATCACCACCATCCCCTCGTGTGACACTGCGCGCAGTCAGCCGGCGTTTGGATGACAGCCTCATCGCGGACGGTTGGGTGGAGGGAAACCGAGACGCGTGCTCGTAGACACCGGGGTGGCCGTGACCATCATCAGACCTGACGTGCCCAACGGTTTGCCGACGAGGAAGCCGAGCCGACCTTACCAGCTTGTGACGGCATCGGGTGACACCTTGCCTTTGGAGAAGGAGGCCCTGCTAAACTTGACCTTGGGAAGGAGTGCTGTACGTCTGTCGTCGCGAAGGTGGCTGAGGAGATGATACTGAGGTTGGATGCCCTCAGGAGCCACGAGGCGACGGTTGAAAGAACGGCTGGCTACGCGTCTGCGTGGACTGCAGGAAGCTGAACGCTGTCACCTGGAAGGACTGTTTCCCCTTACCCCGAATTGACGACACCCTGGACAGGCTAGCTGGTGCACAGTGGTTCTCGACCCTGGAACTGAAGTCGAGCTACTGGCAGGTAGCTCTAGTCCCGAGAGACAAGGAGAAAACCGCATTATCAACAGGCCAAGCGCTTTGGCAGTTCACAGTTATGCCCTTTGGCCTCTGCAATGCACCAGCTACTTTGAAACGCGTCATGGAGTTAGTGATGAGAGGACTGACTTACGACGCCTGCCTGCAATACCTGGACGACATCATCATTATCGTCGGTAAGACTTTTGAAGAACACGTCGAGAATCTGAGTAGCGTGCTAGAGAGAGTGCAGGCGAACAACTTGAAGCTGAACGCAAAAAGGTGCCAACCCTTTCGCAAGGAAGTTAAGTATTAGGGCCACATAATCTCAGCAACCGGAGTGGCCACAGACCCGGAAAAGACACAGTTTGTGGTAGATTCGCCTCACCCAAAGGATAAGAAAGATTTGCGCAGTTTCCCGGGGCTGTGCAGTTATTACCGACGCTTCATAAAAGGGGCTCTCCAACATCGCCAAAAAGTTCACCCGTCAGACAGAGGAACACCGGCCTTATGTGTGGACGGAGGACGCCAAAGACACTTTCCAGCACCTGAAGAAGACCCTGTGCAGTGCTCCAATGTTGGGTTTTCCACAACCAGGTGGCGCCTTCATTGACGACACCGACGCCATCGACCATTGCATTGGAGGGGTCTTATCGCAGTTGCAGGACGGCCATTAGCGGGTGATAGCCTACTACAGCAAGACGCTATCCAAGGCAGAGTAGAACTACTGGGTCACAGGAGGAGAATTACTGGCGGTAGTAAAGACCTTGGAGTACTTCCACAAGTTCCTGTACGGTCAGCCATTCCACTTAAGGAGTGGCCATTCCGCCCTAACCTGGCCATTCAGCTTTAGGAACCTGGAAGGCCAGACAGCACGTTGGCTCTAGAGGCTGCAGGAGTACAAGTTCACCTAGGAACATCGCAGTGGGAAGAGCCACGGTAACGCAGACACTGTGTCCCGAAGCACCTGCGCAGAAGAGTGTGGCCAGTGCACAAGAGTGGAAGAGAAGGGGCGTGCCGCAGCAGTCCAAGTAGTCACGTCAGTGCCTGCGGATGGCTGAGATAGCGCAATGTCACCTAATTATCGGAAGGCCCTACCAGCTAGCAGCCGGGTAGTTGAGAGGAGGCATTCAGACCACGCCTACCCATTTATCTTCTAGCACTAAGAAGGGGGATGGTTAGAAAAACATCACTTGCCATCTCTTTCCCCCTCCCTACGTCTGGAACATTCGGGAATATTCACTGAACCGCGAGACTTCCAGAAACGGCGATCTTCCTTATATAAGGCCGTCAGTCGACGAGTTCAGTTCAGTTCAGTTCAGTTGAGTTCTTGGCGAGCAGCCGTAGGAGCGCCGTGCTAGTGAACGGACTGGAAGACTGTGTACGTGTGTCAGAGGAGTTGTACGTAATTGTGAGTGTAGTGTGGGCCTGTGACGGACGTACTGGTGAATTGTAATTGTGTGCGCTACGTAATTCTATGTAATCGGCAAGCATTCCAACTGTAATTCGGTGAAAATAAAGAACATTTTGAGTTGGTGCATTTGGACATTTAATTCCACGAACTCACAAAGTTACAACATCTGTGTTCATATAGAAAAACTGTGTTACCACAGGTGCCTTTCCAAGCTAAGTTTTCAATGGTAAACAAAGTAATACCTGACTTAAATCTGACTATAACATTTGCCTATGTGAACGACCAGAAACAAATTATAGTATTTAAGTTCAACTACTAAGCGATGTAATAATCACCATGTAATATTAGGGCAGAGCGGGGCTATTCCGCCCGAAATAAGCGTATTGGTTTACTGCCAACAATCATGGGCAGTGATGACTTGCCTGCCAGTTCATTGTCGAGGTTGCTGCTTGTGCTACGTTTCTATGGATATACTTGAGGTTGTAGGCTGCGGTTTTAGTATTATTAACAGAAGATTACAAGCTAAGTAACTTATGTTGCCTTTTTTGGCTTGAATAGGAAATATTGTTTAGTAACTAGGGGCTAATTTCTGCATATAGACAGATTTTTTATTGAAAATTAGTGTCAGTGCAGGTTATCGTTTGGTTTACGTCCATGCATCGCAGAAGGCGCATTTATTTTATCATAACTCTCACATTGGGCGCAATTTCAACATTCAACGTTCAACATTTGGGGCTATTCCGCCCAAGTAAAGAGTGGTTATTCTCGCCCAGTTATTATATAGCGTTTTTTTACTCTTTAACCCTAATTATTTCTTATACAACTATTATTTCATTTCATTTGATCGTTTCAGATGGTACACACATATACACAAAGGAAGCTGGAACGAATGTGGACGAGGACGACATTGCTCTAGCTGCTACGAGGGTATTAAACGGCGATGTAAGTATGATGTTCATGCACATCAACGTCAAGAAGCATTAGGAGGAGAAGTGTACAAATCAGTTGGTCATCCTACAGTGTTTATTTTGTAGGAGATGAAATACTTAGTTTCCAGATTAAAATACTTGGCAGCAAGAGATGTACACCGGAACAAAGAGAAAGAAAAGCGTAGACATATTGTAAAACTAAATTGTGGGAATACTGAGTCAAGTAATGACTTGGTTCCAATCGAAACACAAGACAGTGGTGAGAAAGATGCACCAAGTGGATTTTGTGTGTTAAAGTTTTACTCTCCGAAATCAGCAACTAAAGGAGACTAGATCAAATGCAAGAAATGTGGACAATGGGTTTTCACGAAGTGTGCGTTGGTGCAGTTGGTAAGGAACACTTCATTTGTGTAAAATGCATTTAATTAAAATGAAAAAGTACTCTGTGTGGTGATATCCCCAGGGCCGGGCAGAATAGCCCCGTTCATTCTGAGATTTCCTTTCTTGTGCAACATTCGCTGTTTTATTTGATGACAACTATAGCAAGCAAAATATGTGCGTTTACAAGGGATTAATAAAGACTGTCCTGCTCTATGATTAACTTAAAAATTGTTTTTATTTCTTTTATAACACCATAAATTTAAAACGAGCGGAATAGCCCCTCTCTATCCCAATACAGGGATACCAAAAATTATGAACACAAGGGTTTTCTCATTTATGTGAAAGATCTCGTAGAACTAAGTTGGTGGAAAACTTTTTGAGAAAGAAGCTGTTTTTTATCTAGTTGACCTTAATATATTACATTGTTTCAAAAGAACTTACATCGGCTCATTGACAATAACGACGACAGTAACAGTAACAATAATGAGGAGACGGAGGAGAAGGAGGAGAAGGAGAAGAGGAAGAAGAAGAATATGAAGAAGAAGAAGAAGAATATGAAGAAGAAGAAGAAGAAGAAGAAGAAGAAGAAGAAGAAGAAGAAGAAGAAGAAGAAGAAGAAGAAGAAGAAGAAGAAGAAGAAGAAGAAGAAGAAGAAGAAGAAGAAGAAGAAGAAGAAGAAGAAGAAGAAGAAGAAGAAGAAGAAGAAGAAGAAGAAGAAGAAGAAGAAGAAGAAGAAGAAGAAGAAGAAGAAGAAGAAGAAGAAGAAGAAGAAGAAGAAGAAGAAGAAGAAGAAGAAGAAGAAGAAGAAGAAGAAGAAGAAGAAGAAGAAGAAGAAGAAGAAGAAGAAGAAGAAGAAGAAGAAGAAGAAGAAGAAGAAGAAGAAGAAGAAGAAGAAGAAGAAGAAGAAGAAGAAGAAGAAGAAGAAGAAGAAGAAGAAGAAGAAGAAGAAGAAGAAGAAGAAGAAGAAGAAGGAGAATGGCCTCGCTGTATTTTAAAAGTTAAAATGCGTCTTTGATTAACTGGAGTATTGTTATTTGTATAAATGTTGTGACTGTGTGTTCGTAGAATTAAAAGTCCAATTTGCAGAAATTCCAAATGTCCTTTATTTGTCCACACAAACAGCCTTCCGGACGCCCTCTCTTGTCTTCAGTGAGTCACATTGGGCCCAGTACGATTTGTAGGTGGCGCTTCCCGATGCGATATCCTCCCGGGTTGGGCTTGTCCCTGCCTCCAATTCCCTCAAGAGTGGCCCCAAGTCGGCTTCCGCCAGTTGCTTCCACCTCAGGCCTGCGCTATCTCAGCCATCCGCAGGCACTGCTTGACCACTTTTAGAGCTGTGGCACACTTCTCTTCCAATCTTGTGCATTAGCCGCACTACTTTTGGCAGGGTCTTCGGAACATGGCATTTGCGTTAACGTGGCTCTTCCCTCAACGAAGTTCAGAGGTGAGGTCGTACTCCTGCAGCCTTTGTACCCAATGGACTGTCTGGCCTTCCAGGTTTCTAAAGCTCAATAGCCAATTGAGAGCGGAGTGGTCAGTCCTCAGGGGCAATTGCTGACCCTACAGGTATTTGTGGAAATGCTCCAATATCTTTATTACCGCCAGTAGCTCTTGCCGGGTGACGCAGTAGTTCCTCTCTGCCTTGGATACCGTCTTGCTGTAGTAAGCTATCACACGCTCAGGGCCATCCTGGACTTGTCATAGGACACCACCAATGCAATGGTCACTGGCCTCGGTGTCCACAATGAAGGTGCCGCCTGGTTGTGGAAATCCCAAAATTGGAGTACTGCAAAGCGTCTTCTTCAGCTGCCGGAAAGCATCTTCGGCGTCCTCCGTCCACGCATAAGGTCTGTGTTCTTCTGTTAGGCAAGCGAGGGGCTTGCCGATGTTGGAGAACCCATTTATGAAACGGCTGTAATAGCTGCACAGCCATAGGAAACTGAGCAAGTGTCTCTTATCCTTTGGCCGAGGCCAATCTCTCACGGCCTGTGTCTTCTCCGGTTCTATGGCCACTCCATTTGGTGAGACTGCGTGGCCCAAGTAGATCACTTCCTTCTGGATAAGCTGGCCCTTCTTCCGTTCAGCTTCAATTTGGTTGCATGTATTCACTCTAACACCTTGCTCAAGTTGTCGAGAAGGTCTTTGAACGTCTTGCCGGCGATAATCATGTCGTCAAAATATAGCAGGCATGCGTCATATCTCAATCCTCTCACTACTTCCTCCATGAGGCGAGTGAATGTAGCTGGTGCGTTGCAGAGGCCAAGGGGCATAACTGTGAACTGCCAAAGCCCTTGGCCTGCCGAGAATGCAGTCTTCTGCTTGTCTCTCGGGTCTAGAGCCACCTTGCAGTAACCTGACTTCAGTTGCAGGGTCCAGAACAGTTAAGCTACTTCCTTTTGGTTCGTATCTCTGCAGTCTTTACCGCTTTAAACTGCACTCGAGAAGTTTAGGAATTTGCGCGTCTGTGTTGCGTCCTGCAGTTGCCTTGCTCATTGAGGTATTAGCCATAAATTGTCCCACTGTGTTTTCTAGGCTAAATTTTGTCATAAACGTAGGATGTTTGCCATTAGGAACCAATAACTATGTTAAAATGTGTACATGGTCCACAGAGCTTAAGTCTACATGACATTCATCTTCCAAACATATACATTCAAGCCACCCTAGTTCAAATGGGAACTCAGGAACTCTTGAAATGGAAGCTAAGACTAACACATCAGTAATACAAGTATAAGCAGAGAGATAAAGTTCAAATGGTACCACTTATAGTAAATCAATACTTTCGGTAAGGAAAACCTGTTTATAAGTAGACGCTTTAGAATACATCCATTCTCACACTCAATTATTTGTTACTTCGACATTGCGTCTGTGTACATTCTAGCTACTTTCTGTTTTTACGCCATAAACTGCACTGAAACCTAAGTCACAAATAAAGGTCATAAAAGGATGTCTTATAAAACTTTGAACATTATTACAATTTCTTTTTCCTTGTGTAAGATATTACAGGTGGAGCCATCTCTGGACAGCAGAAGCTGTTTATAACTGAAATACTGTTTCGTGTGTAACTATGTTTCTAAAAGTAACTAAAGGTATTTCAGTCGGCTCAAGCGTTGGGTGCAGGGTTGTTAATATATTAAAATGAGAGGATTTCTGGTAGTAAACCTTTATTCTCTTCGTACTCAAAGATAACGAAACTAAAAATAACAAAACACTGTCAATAATGAAATCCCTCTAGGAGAACAAAAGGTGTAGTGATTAAAGACTAGGGATGACGTAGGCGTCCTCAATCTCCCACATCCTCCCCACTACATTGTCAAGTAACTCTTAGACAACAATAAAAATGTAACATATATGTTCGCAGATGTAGTTTCGTGGTACATACAACAGGAATACTGTCTCGCGTGATTAAAAATTGGTCAAAACTTGTCGCATTGCAAACGCCATGCTGATCCTATAGAACAGGAAGGGGCCTAGCGTATTTAATATTGCGACTTTGTGGGTTGGCAGAATTAAAAGTCCAATTTGCCGAAATTCTAAATGTTCTTTATTTGCGTAGAAACACACTGCGTAGAAGCAGAATTACATCACATATCACAATCTATAACACCAAGGTCGATGACAATAACAAACAGCTTACTCACCTTCCACTGTTTACAACACTATTGTTACATGTCTTTACAACTGTTTACTACTCACGACTGACTCCTGGCGAGCCTTCGCTCTCTTAAATACCTCATTGATAAATTCGAGAGACTTCTGGAGCAAATAAGAAAAACTATTCTCTGTCAATCGAGATATCACTAGAACCTTCCATACGTGAAAACCTATCTAGGCCGGCAAGTCATTTATCTCAAGCGCTATGTTTATCTGCTTATGCAATCACTGTCCGCCTGATATCTTTATCTGCAGCCACGCTTATCTCTCGGCAACGAAATTTCTGTGCTGTTCATTGTGACAATATTCTTCTGGATATTATCTAAAACATTATCAAATTATGTAAATATAACCCCTGGGCAGTATTATACTCCGTGCAAACTGAGCTCAAATTAACTGAAGCCCTTTACTATGCACTGTCATGAGCTTTTTTAAGTTTGAAAACATGTTAAAAAACTTAAAACAGAGGAATGAATTTTAATTTTGGAATAACTAATACTAAAGCCAGAATAAAATAATTTAATTTTGCGTTCTGGCAAATACAAATATTGTTTATATCATTTTCTTCTATTTATTAGCAGGGACGGTACTTTGTCTCATTTTGCCGCGAGATTTACTGACACTGGTGTACAGAATGGAGCTGTCCGTCTAACAAGCTGCAGTTGTTAATATATACCATTCACATACACAAATGCGCTTGAGACTGAGGCATAACAGAACTTAAATGGTGTCCCGCCCTCAGACCAGTCTGAATATGTCTCATTTCTGCACAGTGTGATTCAGTCTGTTTGTTTGGTGACGTTTTTAAGTCACAGTTAACAGCCTGAGTTCGGGTGATATTTTCTGTGCAGTTGACCGGTGTATGTTGAAAATACGTTTCCTTGAAATTAAATGAAGAAGGTATCAGACGAAGGAACTAATGTATGGAAGCGTTTCGGGTTTACTACGAATAAACAAAAATTATTTTCATAATCATTTTTATAAAATTATTTCCATAAAATTATTAAGTAAAAATTTCTACAACTATTACTTTGTTACAATTATTGTTAAAACAGCTGTATATAACAATTATTTTATAATTAGTTCAATCAAACTTATATTTTAGTTATTTTAATTATTTATACTTCACAACTGTTTTGTGATTTAGCGTGCTTTTGGCTACATAAATATATTAACATAATTGTCTTCATTGTTTATTTGTATCTCTTTAATACAAAACTAAGCCCAATATACAACCACTGCATTGCTTAAGATAGGTAAATCAACTTTTATGGTAATTAACCTTCGTATATATCAATTTTCTTGTAGTGTCTTGAGTTTAATGAATAATCGCTGTTTAACTTATGTATTATATAACTTGTAACCTCTATTTAACTACAACTGAATGACCATACTTATACCTGGGTGGCTTTATTTTTTTCTCACTGACAACCTAAATGATATATAAAACTGTATGAGATTTTTTTAGAATGTATTGAAGATATGCCTGGCTATAGTGACAGATTTGAATGACATTTCCATCATTTGTGCAAAATAATGCAGTAAAAGAAGTTTTGGTTATAACTGTTGTTCTTCAAGAAACGAGCAGACATCATTTACGGGCCACATGAGACTAACCACTAAAATATATGTTCTTGACAGTTCTACCACGCAGTAAATGCGTTTGCTAGTAGATCAGAGCAATCCATCGACAACGCGTGGCTGTTCGGTGCTATAGATGGATGACAGAAATGTGCAAGGTATATTGTAATAATTAGCCTAACACGTGACCGTGATTTACTATTAGATACGTATATTTATAAGTAGGTTAAATTAAACAAAACTATTTCCAATCTAGATAGGTGATCCTGCATTTAGTTACTATACACCCGGTGTATCAGCTTACCCTATCTACTTTGGAACAAATGTCATTTTGAAGCCGCAACTGCGCTTTTAAATATATTTTCTTTAATTATTAGGAAGAACGGTCAAAGCATTAAAGTGAGATATACTTAATATATAAATATGAGTAGCTGGCATGCCAATTTATAAGAGTACTCACTCAACGGTTTGATGTCCACTTTTCTTCCAAAAGCGCTTTTCTACCATAAATTTGAGCCATCTTCAGTGAAGTTTGATCCAACTACTGTTTAAGGACGATCGTCTGCCTCTCCAAGAAAGTTAAGGCTCCACCTACTGGGGGTGTCCTGATTTCTGATGCCAACCTTTGCAACTGGAACACTGGTACAAATCTTGCTGCGCACAAGATAGGTTGTCCCCTTTGATATTAACAGGTTGAAGTTGCATAGACTCTGGGTGTGAGGAAATTAAATTGGTGGATGTTTGTGGAGGCAAATGTACTTCCTCTTCTATCTCAGTTTCCGGAACGACACCCTGGTTGCCAGCTGTCGAAGTAGAAGAACTTCCTCTTCCATCTGCTTCATGGGAAGTACATTTGCCTCAACAAACATCCAAAAATTTAACTTCCTCACGCCCAGAGACTATGCAACTTCAACCTGTTAATATCACAGGTGACAATCATTCATCTGTGCCCAGTAAGATTTGTACCAATGTTCCAGTTTCAAATGTTGGCGTAAGAAATTAGGAGACCTCCAGTAGGCGGAGCCTTAACTTTCTTGGAGAGGCAGATGATCGTCCTCAAGCAATAGTTCGAGCAGACTTCACTGAAGATGACCCAAATTTAGGGTAAAAAGCGCTTTCGGATGAAAGATGGACATCAAACAGTTGTGTGAGTAGTCTTTATAAACTGGCATGCCAGCTACTCATATTTATATATAGATTTTATTTGTTGAGGAAGCTAGTGACGTATTTAGATTCACAATGGTTTCACGTTATATTCACATTTACCGGAAACGCGTTTGAGGAAAAAGAGAGGTATTCGTAGAAATAGATATTTCAACAACATACGAATTATTTACTGACACTATTTTGGGGATTGCCAGCAAATTTTACAAATTTTACATTGGAGGGATTTTCCCTTATACAGAGAGATTAATGTTGCTTAGCTCTGAGCTCCACGGACCCTGTGCATTTTGGAGAATCATTTACCCATTCCAGTCATCGCCCGATGCAAGCCAAAGGTGTGAGGCGGTAATCGGTGGATATGAAGGATCCTATTGGTTTAGGATGCAATCAGGGAAAGACCGATTATGCTCCGGACTAGCGAATTTCTCTCGGTTGCCAGTACGGGTGAGCATAAGGGTACTATGTCGCAGGGTCTGGCGTTTAAGTGGATATACACTATACTTACTTGACTTCTCCCACCAGTTTATTTATAGGACATTTAGATCACAGCTCCCTCCCCAACACACTTGCTCGTCACGACGTCGGTATCACTCATTTATTCAAGTACCCACGTTTCACTTTCACGCATCTAATTGCACGTCACTTTACGCCACCTTCCACCGAAATGACCCAAGGTGAAGTGTCGTGCCTCTTCTGGTCTCCTAGCATCCTTTCCGACCGTGGACTATCCAGGCCCCTTTCCTGTTTCATGACTATTCCGCATGTATCACCTGATGCATAGCAATTTTGATTGGAGGTTTGTTTTCCTCGTATATAATCTTGCTGTTCTTTCACCCCATCCTATATCTAGACAATTTCAGTATTTTGTCCCACTGGGTTTTGGCCCTCGATGTCATGCGAAGAAATATTCTGACTTTTTCTCTCATTTTTTAGGGGAGTTTATTGTTCTTCGTCGCCCTTTTCCTGCGCGTTTAGCTTATGTGGACACATTCTTTAGTTAATGTCGTTTATCATCCCACAGTTGCTTATAGCCCGGGGTTTCCGTCTCAAGTGAAAGACGTTAATAATAAAAAACTGATTAAAGTAATAACGCTCAGCATCGAAACCATTAGAACAAAATGACGGAATTTCTAAACTAGAGATAGGAGGAGCTATAATAAATAAGGAATATGACTATGATCAAAATGAATGTCTTACATTTAAATGTAAATATTATTAAATAAAAGTTTATTAAATAAATTTAATAAAGTTTATCAATTTTGGTGTAAACTACGAAACATTCCGCTGTTTTTCGTTATCCTGAAATATGAATATTAGGTAACTCAAAGCTCTACTGACCCTGGACTCACTTGAGCATCATTTCACCCATTTGATTCATCGTCCGTTATCACCCTATGTTGGTGAATGTCAATTAAGGTAATCTCAGAAATCACGCATAATACCGTATGTAGTTTATAATAGCATATGCAGTTTACCTATACAATAGCATAAAATTTAGCTAATCACAGTAGAGGTTTAAAAATCATTAAAGGACTCATTATAGATAATAAACATAGTAGCAAGGTAGCAAGTTGGTATAAGCACGTTGTAATGTGAGCTAGAGCTAAGGCTCAGTCCGAAAAGTACAAGCGTCCAATTGGGCGAGTGAAATTATCCTGGTAAACCTTAGTCACCAGGTAATGGAGTATTTGCGGTGTTATCTTTTCTTCCATAAACGCTTTGAAATTGATTACCGGATAATTTAGTCGTATAATCCTAAGATTTCAAAATAATTATTATCTAAATAGTTGATGTGCACATTTTATTATGGAAGGGGTGCATTAATCTGATTCTAAACTCTGATTTTATAGGTTTCTGTGTATTTTACAGTACTACACCGCAAAATGTACATTTGTATGTCGACTACTACTGCTCATCAAGCATGTGTCACACAAAATTTATGCCAGACCTTCACTGAGCTCGACAGACAAATACTTGATAGCTCTTTATCTACGGAGAGGGAAACTGAATGCGCAAGCTGTTCATCATAGCTAAAGAGATGTCAATCAACGCAGATTTTTAGAGATGTCTACGTGCAACATCGTTAATTGCAATGTTAACTCCTGGGAGAAATACATCATGCCATACCATGACATTGTAGAAGCTACTTTATTACCATATGAAACAACTCGCATATTAGTACATGGGCAGTTACACTGGATGTAAACAAAAACCAAATTTTTGTGATGGGAGTCTTTTAGCGAATTTCGAGCCTGGGGTGACTAATGAATGCTTAGTCAGTGACAAGTAAAGAGGTTCACCTCAGGAAGACCGTTTTCAGGTAAAACAACCGGAATATCATTTTCGTCCACCTGCATTATTGGACTGTTGTTGATCGTGATTTGGTACGGGAGTCATATGCCCAAGAGCACCGAGGAGAAGACTGCTGCGCGATCTTGGGTGATATAGGGGCATCAAACAGGATTACACTATCTGAAATTTATGTAACGGCCTTCATTTTCTACTAAAAGTAATACCATTAGAAGAGAGATTAACGATGTACGAGATGGGTCAACAAGTAATGCCTCCTATTTTTTCCATTAAATAAGTAACGTATATAAAAACTTTGAATTTGGCGCAATTCCTCAAACCTTCTTCTCCAATCCCCTTCAGTAGTAACTTCCTAAGTCAACAGGTGGCAGCACTGAATCCTCTTGTATAATGGCTGACATCGACATTCGTATTAGACAGCGTGCTGTGATTGAATTTTTGACTCCGGAAGGTGAAACGCCAATTCGTATTCACGAAAGGCTAAATAATGTGTATGGTGATGCAACGGTGGATGTAAGCACTGTTACACGATGGGTTCGTCGCCGTAACGAAGCTGAAGTTCAAACACCATTGGCAGATGAAAAGCGAAGTGGCAGGCCGGTGACTGCAGTGACTACATGCAACATTCAGCAAGTCGATGACTTCATTCGTGGTGATCGCCGGGTAACAGGAGCTGAATTTTGTCGCATGACCTCCCTCAGTAAAGGCAGTGTGATGATTAATTAATAACTGGGATACTCAAAGTTTGTTCACGTTGATACCAAGAATGTTAACCGCCCAAAACAAAGAAACAAGAAACACAATAGTCTCCGAACACTTGTAGCGCTTCAATTTAGAGATAGAGGAGTTTCTGGAAAGAATTATTACTGGCCACGATCGTGGGTTCATTTTTTTGAACCTGAATAAAAGAGAAAATCAATGGAATTGCATCACATAACGTCACCGAACAAAAAAAAAGATTCAAAACTCAGCGGTCGGCAGGGAAAGTTATGACGACAGTGTTTTGGGATGCAAAGGGTGTACTTAGGAATGATTTTTGGAGCAGGTATGCACAATAAATTCTGTCCAATACGTCAGAAACCTCAAAAAGCTGAAAGCACTTCTTCGCCGAGTTCGCCCAACAAAAACTATGGCGGATGTTCTTTTTTGGCATGACAATGCCAGACCATACACCAGCAATTAAAACACTGCAGATATTGAGAAATTGGGACGGCAAGTCTTACCTCAGCACCCTACAGCCCTGAGCTGACACCGTCGGACTTCCATCTGTTCAGGGCCACTAAAGTACGCTCTTCGTGGGATTCATTTTGAAGATGAGGGGGTTTTGGAAACGTCCGTGCGTCAATGGCTTAGGAAGCATGACCGTGTGTTTTACCACACTGGAATACATGCCCTAGTTAAAAGGTAGACCAAAACTGTGGACAAGGACGGAGATTATATTGAATAGTGACAAATTAATCGTCAATGTTGTCGTTTTCAAGCTATGTAAATTGGATTCAATTTTCTTGGCAATTCAAAGAGAAATATATAGGAGGCATTACATTTTGAGCCACCCTCGTATTTCTTCACGATTGTGTTCTGCATCCAGGTCGATGGTCGTTTGCAGTCATCTGGATTTGCTACAACTTCATTTTTAGGCAGGAAAAGAAATACCAAACCGCTGGCCAACCAAAACGTCTGATCTTCGGGAGCTATTTAAAGCAATAGGTTGATGCAGAAGAGCCTGAGATTCCAGTGAGTCTTTGCCAAATACTGTGGTGGCCTGCAGATCCATCACACCCATCATTCTACACCGAGATAGAACTTCCAGGAAACAGCGCGCTCAGGTGGGCGTGCTTTTTATTCTCTTTTTTTTTTTTTTTGTAATATACATCCTCCAACGTTAAGTCATATCGGACGATGAATGGAATGGGTGAAATAATGATCAGATGTGTCCGTTGTCCATGGAGCTTAGAATTACCCGACATTCATCCCTCAGGATAAGGAAAAACCATGGAAAAAACCTTATCCAGGTTAATCACCATATCACCCTGACCGAAATTCAAACTCGTGACCTCTTGGACGTGAGGCAGACACTCTGCCTCCACGCTACCGAGGCGGGCTTTGGATTAATAGGACACCAGTTCGAACATTTAATTCGCCAGAAGTGTCATGTCCGAACATTGCTAATTAGCAGCATTTTCTAAATGGTAGTTAAAAGACGGTCCTTCCAGATACATAACATACTAACATAAGGTGATATTTATGATAAACTATAATTACTTCTACTCCGCTAAAGAGCGTAACTGCTACAACTCCCAGACCGATAACCATGAGACATGGAAAAATTTTGTCTGATATCAAATGTGAATAATGCTTACTCTTCTTCTTCACTCCATGGTTTGGGCATATCGCCCGTTCCGGCTTCATAGATCTCTCCAGGTTTCCTGGGTCGTCCTGTGTCTCTTCTTCCTTTTGGATTATAGTTTAGTACTGCATCTGGATATCTTCAACCCTCCAATCTTAATATATGTTCATGCTTTGTTGCCTTCGTTCTGATAGTGTGTCATGGATTGGTTCGATTTCTAATTCCTTTCTAATATCCTCATTTCTTATTTTGTACAATATTGTACAGCCTTTAACACTTCTGAAAAATTTCATTTGTGCAGTCTGTATTTTATTTAAATTCTTTTGTGTTGGCACCCAGGTTTCGCTTCCATATAGTAAAGTTGGAATAGCCATTACCTTATACATTTTCATTTTTGTAATCGTTCTCACTCAGTTTTTAAAAGTTCTTTGGATTGTCCCACATATTGCTCGGAATTTGTTTACTTTTTCTTCTATATCAGCACTGTTTCTAAAAGTTATGTTATATCCCAAATATTTAAAACTCTATATTTGTTCTAAAATCCCATTTCTTAAAACAATTATTGATCTTGTATTATAATGTCCTTTAAAAGCCATAATTTTTTATTTTTATTCTGATATTTGAAAATTATACCTTTGTACTATATTATTTAGAGTATACATTGATTTTTGCAGCTGATTTTCATGCCGATGAATCAATATTTGGTCATCCGCAAACAGCGGGGTATTAATATAAATATTTTCTTTTGTTTAGATTCCTGGGTCTTATCAAATCTTCCATTCATTTAGAATATCGTCCCTATATATACCAAAAAAGAGTAGGTGATAAGCTACACCCTTGTCTTAGTCCAGTATTGGTAGAAATTTGCTCTGTTAATCTATCCCCAGTATCAATTCTGACAGTTGTATTTGAGAATATGCCTTTTATTGCAATAATAATAAATGGTGGGTAACCACAACTGGATACTGTTATGAAGAAATGAATGGCGACGTTTTCAAATCCTGGTTTAAAAAGATTCTCACCAAATTACAACGTCATAGTGATGGACAATGCCGCCTACCATAGTGTGAGGTTATAATGCATACGAAACAAGTGACATCATAACATGGATAAAGAGTAAAAATATAATTTTTTACGAGGGTAACGTTAAAGCAGAATTGCTGGCAATGGTCAAGTCTCGTGCTAAAAAGTACCAAAAATGCGTAAGTGGATGTTAATAGTGTGCCGTGTGATACTTAGCTCGAAAAGTGGGCCTTTAGTGTCGAAAACTTATATTAATATTATACTTAACGAAGCGATTAAGCTCATAAATACGTGTTCTATGTGTTGAAAATGCATATTCCTGTTATTAATACATAATAATATTGTCTCGGTAACGGCCATTAAAGTTTCGGCGCAAATAGACTACAGAAGGATAGGTTTTACGTAGATAACGAGATTGCATAAACAGAAAAATGTAGCGCTTAAGATAAGTGACCTGCCGGGCGAGATAGCGCTTCACACTTCTGGAAGGTTTTAGAATATTCGGATTACGTCATTAGATGCCTTGTTTATTCCAGAAATATCTAGTGATTGAACAGAACAGTCTCCAATTATGAATGAAGTATTTAAGGAAGTGATAAGTTGTAAAACAGTTAGTGTGAAACTTTGTTGTTACAAAGAGATAGCCAGCTGTGTTGTTGTAACGAGAGCTAAGGATATAGTCTGCTGTCACTGTTTGTTATTGTCATCGACCTTGGTACTTGATGGTGTATGTAACGTAATGCTGCTGTAATCTACAAGAGTATTTCTTCGAAAATAAAGAAGATTTTTAATTTCTGCAACTCGGCCTTTTAATTCTACGAACCCACAAAGTCACAATATTATACTTAACGAGGCGGTTACAGTACTGTTATTCCAAACGCATGTGGACGCCGAATTATACGGTATTTTATTCTCTCGTTGGATATAGTATAAGAGAAAAGCTGTGTTTGGGTAATGTGTTGCGCTGTCCAGAGATGGCTCACTTACGGTAGGTATATCTAAACCCTAATGAATACTTGCAGTATTTAAAAATTGCTATGACTAATTTTATTAGGTGTTCAGAATATAGACAATATAGTTGATATCGATTGCTGGCAAGAAAACTGTGCCTATGGTGTAAAATAAGAGAGATGCGATCCAAGGAAGTATCGACTATAGGTTAGCAAGCCTTGTAAAATGCATATACGATAACGGTTTTTCTCTCCATATAGCATGGATTTTTTGTTTCTCTGGTATAGTTAGGATACCGATACTTGAGTAATAAACAGCAACTTTTGCAATCGAAGCATTGAGTGTTTCTAAGTAAAGCCATAGCAATGGTGTTTAATTGGACTGACCATTATTCTTTATGGAAACTAATTGTTCTTTCACACTGGCCTGTGTAGGCTAAAGTATGGACAGATAGTCAGATTGAAGAATTCAATGCCATAGCCGGAATTTGAAACATGGATCTTCTGGTCTCCATCCAGCCGCTCTAAACCATTGAGCTGCGATGGCCAACGTGCCGACATACCATTAAATTTTTCAACTGACTCGTGTTCTTTCCCGGTAAACCACTTAGGAGTTCTCATAAACATACGAGACAGCTACCACAATGGTGACTTACAACGTTTAAGTATTTTAAAGCCCGCGCTTTATAGTTAACCACTATTAGGTCAATTAATGGAAATTAATTGTTCTTGCACACTGGCCGTGTATAGGCTAAAGTATGGAGAGATAGGTCAGATTGAAAAATTCAATTCCATAGCCGTGATTTGAACCACGAATATTCTGGTCTCCGTTCAACCGCTCTAAACCATTGAGCTACTATGGCCAACGTGACGAAATTAACTCCAACTGACTCATGTCTGACTCTGATTTATTGCATTAATAATGTGGTGGGTAACCCTTACTTTCTAATATCTGTCACAATTTTGATCTATTTATTTTATCAAAAGCCTTTTCCAGGTCTATGAATGTGATATGTGTTTCCAAATTCTTTTCCCTTGGTTGTTCAATTATTTGATTAAGAACAAATACGTTATCTGTACAGGATCGGCCTTTGCGGAATCCACTCTGCTCTTCTCCTATAAGGCATTCTGTAATAGTTTTCAGTCCATTATTTATTATTTTAGTATATTGTCGCGGCGCTGGGCATAAACGTGTCGGCACAAACCGATAATAGACGGCGCATAATGTTTCAGGAGCTTGCATAAACAATTAACGATAGCACCAATAAACAAGAGATGGATAGTTTATCACAGATGTGAAAGACTTGCCGGCACCTATATAGTTACATTCTAGAACATTCTTGTTTTATCTAGTGACATTTTAGAGTAAAGTCGAGAACAATCTGGAATGATCGATTAGGTGTATAAAAAGAAGCCATGGCTAGTATGAGTCAGTCAGTTGTGAAGCAGGAGTTGTGAAACAGAGTGAGCTGTGTTGTTGTAACGAGAGCTAATGTAAACAGCTGTCACGGTTTGTTATTGTCATCGACCTTGGAAGATTGTGTGATGTAATGTTGTTACGTGAGAATTGAACACTGTATTGCTAGGGAATTAAAGGAGATTTTTAATTTCTGCAACTCGGTCTTTTAATTCTACGAACCCACAAAGTTACAATATATTTTGTAACTTGTGTTCATTAAACTTATCCCTCTATAATTTCCACAGTTTTTGCGATCTCCTTTTTTTTTTTAAATATGTTTTTGATTAGAGCTACTGACCATGATTCAGGTAATTTACAATTTTGCCAACAATTATTAATGAAATGTAGTATTCTTAATTTTCACATTATTCCACTGTATTTTATAAGTTCCCCATTCATTCCATCTATTCCTGGTGCCTTTCAATTTTTAATAGTGTTCAGCACATCGTCTAATTCTGCAAGGGTTACTGCATCTACTTCTTGTTGCTTTGCTTCTTCTTTTGAAATAATGCTTACTCAATCAGCATAAAATTTACAACTGCCACATTGAAACATATGAGTAACTGTAATTTAAGAAAACGAAGCAACAAAAATACAAATGTTATATAAAAGTAAAATATAACTGCCAAAAAACACGAAAGTATCAATGTAAGTTATTATGTTATATTGAATGAATATATTTATGAAAGTTACAGCACATAAAATACAATTTGGCCAAATTACTTGAACCCCTTTTACTGCAAGTGCATTGCGCCTATTCGCTTCTGCCGACTAAGCTATTTCAAAGCTCTAATCCTTGTTTCACATAAGCTTGCCCCGTAGCTCTTAACGGTCACGTGACCTAATCCCCTCTCATTGGCTGTTGTTGTGGTACAAACTGCTGTGCGAAAACAATTAGTCCGTTATTTAACATGGTGATATATCTTTATATGTTGGAAGTGAATTGCCAAATTTACATTTTCGTCAATGTTTGAATTAAATATATTACGCAACAGTGTTGATTTATCTGAAATTCATGTTAATTCCTAGAATAAGTAAAGAGAAGGTTCCTTTGCTTAACCTGCCATTCAGATGACACAATAGCACGTGCTTTAGTGGTAGTGGTGACATATTTGCTTATATGATGTTTATCACTGACCTTGTTTGGAACTGAGTTAGTCATATACTGCCATTTGAAGGTGTGTTGCACCGAGTGCGAGAGCTAAATTATTGTACTTGTCGTTCATTGCACCCCTATTTATTATATGTATAATAGCAGTCTACCGCCAGTTTTTCGCTGAAACATCGCAAAGGAAAACCTTTACAAAGCAGCGAAAAAAAATTGTGGTGCATGTGCTTAATGCACTTACAGAGAAGTATCCGTCCTTGTGAGTGACAGAGTGAGCTGCGCAGTGAACTTACAAGTGTAAGTGTTCGGTCGGTAGGAACACCATGACGTGAAATTGAGACAACAGGAGAATTTATCACTTAAGTCAAAGGCAGGAATAAACAAACGCGAGTGCTCGGAGAATGCGATTCGTGAAAAGTGCTTTCCGTCGTCATGTGCATAGTTTTTTTTTTCTTAGAAACGAACTCCGTAATATAAATAAAATTTTGTCTGCCGTAAATGAGGATGCAGATTTACCAAATTTCAGCAGATCAAGTCGGTGTAGATTGCTTATACAGCTGGGGTTTGTGAATGAAAAGAAGGGGCAAGGAAAATGTACTAAAAGACTGAGGCGATATTGCTGTGTGGCAAATATGTTATTTAACGACAATAAGATTGTACAGGGATACAAATAGCAAAATATACTTTCTTGACGAATCTTGAATGAAGGAAGGACACATGAAAAGTAAAGTACGGTGTGACACGACTTTTGAGACTGAAAGACAAGCATTTTCCAAGGCATGTGTGCTGATTTAAAAACTCCTACTGGAAAAGGCCGAAGGCTGAGTTGAGTTGAGTTGAGTTTCATTTCAAGCTTGTATTTTTGCACGCCTTCATTTCCTTATTGGTATGATTTTCTCTATCTTACTGCCATTATTATGACGTTTACTGCAGGTTTAAATGTGACGGGATGACACCGCCTATGGCCCATGGCGCGAAAGCATTAGCCAATTAGACTGAGGGAGAAGGTAGTTGAAGGGGTGATACATGTCAGCGGGGCAAGGTTATATGTAACAGAGTAGAGTTTGTTAAAATTTTTAATGAAATAACGAAGTATATGCTTCGTACACTACACACTTTGAGTTATTAAAATATTTCGTTAACTTCAGCAGTGTATTAAAAATTTATAAAAAGCAATGCCTTAGCATGTATCACCTTAGTTGTCTCGCTAAGGGGAAAAGCAAATAACAGAATTCCCTAAGATAAAACGGAGCCCAATGTTTTCAAGTGATTAATATTACGGATTGCATAAAACTGGATGAGTAGGAGCGGCTGGCTCACCTGGTAAAATGCGTAAAATTAGTTACGAAAAAGGAATTTTCGTTCTGTTTTCATTAAAAATATTCATGTTCTGCTCGCTCATAACGGGCCGCGCCGTGGCTCAGTGGTTAGACCGCTTGGCTCTCAACAAGGCGGCCCGGGTTCAATCCCAGGCGACCGCAAAGTGAGATTTGCGGTGGATAACACGGCGCTGGGGCGGGTTTCCTCCGGTTTCCCCCACCATCTCATTCCACCGGTGCTCCATCTTCATCTCATGTATCATCAGTGTCATCGCCACACTACACATTTCATTTCACATTTCGCTCATAACTCGCGACGTTATAGGTGTACATTTACTTGTCATTTCTTTAAGATTTGTTATCGCACATTCCAAAATAAAACCTATATCACATTGATGCCCGATTTCACCAATAGATGTTAAGATTAAACACGGCTGTTAGTCTGTTTAGCAATAGTTATAACGAAAATTGCATTTCACCGACAAGTGTTAGCTTAACACAATTGTTAAAACTCTTGTTATCTAACAAGCCACATTTCTGTTGTTAAGTCGTTAACAGCTGTAGAATTGTCAAGATGGTGGGCTTGAACACAGTTTTTGATGTCCATTAACTATATTTAGACCGTCTAAATGGCATTCGTAATAGGGTACGCCCTATGAGGAGAAATGATTTTAAAGAGTTATCAGGAGAGGATTTTCTACGGTGGTATAGACTGTCGAAACAAGTTGCTATGAAGGTTAGTGAGGAAGTACCAGATAGGTTAGAACATGCATTGAATAGGAATATGTCGATCTCGCCTTTGATTCAAATATTAATATTTTTGGGATGCTATAATTCACTGAAATCTATCAACATCCCATCTTGAAACGTTCAAGTCACTGGGTAACTTCTGTCCTCCTTCGCATCTCATTTTAAATTTACGTATTACTGATGAAGTTTGCTTTGTACTTCTGGCTGTGACATTTGCATTCGAATTAAGCTCATTTCCATCCTTTCCCCACAGCTTTCTGTTTCACATTTATCGCATCTGTCCTCTCATTTTCTACAATATCCGTATATTTAGTTATTAATTCAAGTAACAATTATTTCTGGAAATTAATTGTTCTTTCACACTAGCCGTGTGTAGGACGCACTTTGAAAGAGTGAAAAATTCAATGCCTGAACCAGGATTTGAAACACGGATCTCCTGGTTTCCGTAAAGCCGCTTTAACCATTTGAGCTACTATGGCCAAAATGCCGACAGGACATTAAATGCTCCAACTGACTCGTGTTTCTCCCGGTCAACCACTTAGGAGTTCTCATAAACACATGAGACAACTACCTTAATGGCGCCTTACTATGCTGCAAGTACTTTAAGGCTCAGGCTTTGTAGTTCGGACCACTATTAGGTACAATTAATGGAAATTAATTGTTCTTTCACACTAGCCGTGTGTAGGACGCACTTTGAAAGAGTGAAAAATTCAATGCCTGAACCAGGATTTGAAACACGGATCTCCTGGTTTCCGTAAAGCCGCTTTAACCATTTGAGCTACTATGGCCAAAATGCCGACAGGACATTAAATGCTCCAACTGACTCGTGTTTCTCCCGGTCAACCACTTAGGAGTTCTCATAAACACATGAGACAACTACCTTAATGGCGCCTTACTATGCTGCAAGTACTTTAAGGCTCAGGCTTTGTAGTTCGGACCACTATTAGGTACAATTAATGAAAATTAATTGTTCTTTCACACTAGCCGTGTGTAGGACGCACTTTGAAAGAGTGAAAAATTCAATGCCTGAACCAGGATTTGAACCACGGATCTCCTGGTTTCCGTAAAGCCGCTTTAACCATTTGAGCTACTATGGCCAAAATGCCGACAGGACATTAAATGCTCCAACTGACTCGTGTTTCTCCCGGTCAACCACTTAGGAGTTCTCATAAACACATGAGACAACTACCTTAATGGCGCCTTACTATGCTGCAAGTACTTTAAGGCTCAGGCTTTGTAGTTCGGACCACTATTAGGTACAATTAATGGAAATTAATTGTTCTTTCACACTAGCCGTGTTTAGGACTCACTATGAAGGAGTAGATCCAGACTGAAAAATTCAGAACAGAAATTCAGAAAACCAGAATATCCGTGGTGCAAATGCCGGCTATGGCATTGAATTTTTCAGTCTGGCTCTACTCTTTCATAATATTTTCTGGATTAATGAGAAACTCGTACCACGGCTTCTATTCTGATTTTATTCACCTGCCATTTGTAAATATTTGTGTGTAAACGAAAATGAAAACAAAAGCGCCTCGCAGAACGTTCATAAAATAAGATTCATCCACCGAGTTCTGTATCTGTGATATATGCAAGTTTCTCGGCGTTAATACGTGTTTGTTAACATTATCAGAAAACAAGTTGGTGAAATGTAAGAATTTTAAAACTTGTTAATAATTATTACGTTACATTTGTTAAATACGATTTTAATAACTGTTGGTGCTGTTCGTGAAATCGGGCTTATAAGTATTGAACAGCCTTTTTAAACGCCTGTAATGCAATTCATTTGACCACTATTCATCAATTTCTTTATATATTAATATGAAAATGATCTTTGAATCCCACATTTTACCGTATCGCCCCAAATTGCTAATTTTATTCTACAACATGAGCTTTAAAACCTGTAATGCAGACATCGCTTAATTTTAATTAGCTTAAGAGAGACTTGCACATCTCTTTTAGTCTTTAAAATTTTCAGCGTAACTTTTAAAACATTCATTTTCAGCTGTATTATATAATATGTTCTAACTAGTGTACTATACTTTTTAAATCCGTATTTAGTGAATCTTTCATTATTTCAAACCAATATTTATAAACTAGGTATGGCTCAAGGGCTATTTTGAGTAGTGAAAAGTGTTGAGAAAAAAAGTGTGAAAGTTTTATGCAGTGTTTCACTTACATAGTGAAGGACAGATTAAGCAGATATTAGAAATTTAAAAATTCGTAAAAAATTACAAATACTAATTATAATAATATCGTAGAAAGCAAAAATTGAAAACTGTCAAATTTTTTGCCACTTTTGCCTATACATCGTCTTAAAAGAAACACTATTGTGGACGCCTTTAAAAATAACAAGCACGCTGATTATATGTCCCACTTTTGATTAGTCAAGGAACGAATCGTTAACAAATGGTTCTTCGACACAGCAAAACATGTTAGCCTTTCCTTCAACGTGCAGTAACTTTGAACTGCAATTGTAACTCTTATATAGGCAAGCAACAACCAACCTAAAAACGTTTGCGCTAGCACAAGGATCCTTGTCTATAATCGATCGGTCATCTTTATATTCCTATTTTCCATTTGTGTAATACATATGCCATTTTTAATTACTTAAACAATCTAAAAAACTTGTCATCAACATTCAAGGTCCAATTTTGATTTTTTGGCACATAAAGATAAAAATATAGTCCCAAACGTGTTCCCTTCTTGGGTTGGTTCTATCAAAAGCTCCTCAGCATTGTAAGTATGGTGCATTTCATATTCTTTTATTAAATTCTCTTCTCTTGTTATAGTACCCTAACGTTCAGTTTGAGGGGTCAGATGCTTCATAAGGGTCGAATTTGGAAGCTCCATTATTTATTTACATTACGGCAAATCCGCATACAAATGTTAAAATGATTGGGTTCCAATTGGAGCTATGAGTTCTCTTATCGTCAGGTGAATGGTTGTAAGAAATGGATTTTGGTGGTTGGTGGCTACTCAGTCGTATTAATAACACATTGTTCGTTACAGAATTATTTGGTTTAATTCCTACTAAGTTTGCTTATCGCTTAGATAGGTGACCACTTTTTACTAAAATTCCTAACATAAATTTAATTTTACTTTAAACCCTGGATTACTTGTTTAAATTTACTTCCGCGCGGTTTCTATTTCCTCCTTTTACGGCGACTACTTTGCCCTAATAAACTTCTAATGTTGCTTCCACTTATGCTGTTTGCGCTATTCTTAACTTCCCTAAATTTCAGACTTATACATCGTCCCTTCTCTTCTTAACCCGCATGAACACGTTCTACCTGTCGTAGTGTCATCTTTTAATTAAGTTTTTCTTACTTCACGATTCAATTCGAACCTTATTGTGACCCCCCTCTCTAACTTTATCACATGACCAAACTAGCTCACCCTTCTCAAATGTTACATTATTTTTGGTTTCTCATTTATTTCGAATTATCGCATTGGTTTGTCGAACTCATCTAACTCACTGAGGTTCAGCGCACCCTGGGTTGGGGAACGACTACCTTGAGTTGTTTGTAACGGTATACATCGTTATCAAATCAGCGAAGCAAATCTTCAGCGTTCATGCGCAACTGCATTTTGAAAGCCCCTTTGTCCCGACGCATTCCTCACTGGAAATGTTCTATAGTTCTCAGACATTGAACTTTTCCTAGCACAAAGAATGTAACGATCCTTCCTTCCTGTCCCTCCGACGTGTACAAATTTTTACAAGAATATTTGTCTTTCGTGCCTGGATGCTGTTATATATGTTATATTAAATTATATTCTTCCCTTCTTATTCTTGAAGTCAACCGCTATTTTAATAATTACTCTATCCATTCTTATTTCATATTGCTATAACAAGTTTTTTATATTAGTTTAGAAAAGCATTTTTATTAATTTATATTCTTTTTTAATTATATGATTTTTATTAATTCGCCGCCTCTTAATCGCTGCGTGATACTGCGATTACAACATACGCGTTCCTTGAAAATATTCGTTGGATTTTCTACAAGCGCTTTAAAGGTTTTTAACAGTTACATGTGTTGCAGAAGGCGGGAATGGAGATAAAGTTTAAAGAGCTGTCGTTTTCTGTCAGCAAGTGGTGTTCAACCAGACCTTCATTTTCTGCCTGTTATTAATCTTCACAAAAGCTCTACTTTCTGACGCTTGTCATGTACACCGCCAAAATTACCACCATTCTTGCTATATTTAGTAAATGGTGAGCAATTGTGGATGTATCCATTGAGGTGGTACCAGCAAGTAATCCATCTTTATCCAGCTACAACGCATCACAAATGTTCTTTAATGTCATTTTGGTGATAGTCTGGAAAATCATGAGGGGTGTACCTGTCTGACAGTGGTGGCAAGATTGATGGACACATTTCCAGATATGTAATAAAAGCCAAAAGCGTGTATTGTTTATGAATTAAATGAAAATGAGTTTTTAAAACCAAAGGTAGCTCTTTAGGATAACAAATAAGCCATGACAATGTGCCGCTGCAAATAGCAACTTACAATAAAACTGAAATGAAAAACTAAATGTTAAGTTCCAGTTGTACTGATTTGTCAGATGTGCACTCTAATACTCAGATTTATGATACTTTAAATGGCACAACAGTAGCACAAACAAGAAGAAATATTCTTGAATCTAACAGAGTAACAAGTAAGGGATGGAATTCTAATCGAATCGAGAAACCTCCTCCTAATTGAGCAAGTTCTTAAAAACATGCCATTCCAAAACTCTTATACTATGTGGACAAAATTCGACCTCTGCCATTAATGATGTACGAAACAAAACTGTAAACGGAATACATCACTATGCTTCTCTTAATATTGAAGTTGACTTTAACTTCCAAGAATATGCTTAGTGCTGAGAAGTAGCCAAAAGGTTGTTTCATTTCTCTGTTCAAGGAACAGCTCATTGAATATAATGAAGAAACTCGTGAATCATCAACATTCTAGATTCCGGATTTTGTGTTGCACATATTATTTACTGCAACACTCAGAATCCACTCAAAAATATGGCTTATACTCTGCTGCTTGTTAACGAGCTAAAAACAATTATTTTTTGTAATGCGGGCTTCTGTTAACCTTTGGTGAACTAATTTTAATGAATATCCGTTTTATTTAGCAAGACTCCCTTGAGGACAGCGTGAACAAAAGAAGAAATTATTACTTCTGGGATAATAGATCTATCAAATACAACCATATTTTAAAAATTTGAGGTGCCCTAACGTTTCTATTAATTCATTAAATACAATATCTAGAACTTTTTACAGAAGTCCTGATTGTCCAAGGTACGTCCAGAAAGTAAGTTCTGTTTGGTAATAAAATTAAATCGTGTACAGATACAGAAAAATTATTTATTACAAAGAATTCCACAACTCTTAAACTACTTTTCCACAAAACTGCAAAATTTTGCAGGCTTTGTCATAGTGATGCACAAGTTTTTCTGTACCTTCTTCATAGAAGTTTGCTGCCTGTGTCTTGAACCAGTTGGAAGCATTTTCTTTCAGCTCTTCGTCATTGTTGAAGTGTTGACCGCCAAGGAAAGATTTGAGATGCAAAAACAGATGAAAGTCGCTAGGAGCGAGGTCAGGGCTGTACGGGGCGCGTTCAAACACGTCCCAGCCAAATCTCTGTAGGATGTTTTTCGTCGCATTTGCAGTGTGTGGTCGTGCGTTTTCATGAAAAAACACAACACCCTTTGACAGCCGATAAATTTCAATTGGTTTCACTTTCCTAGCATTCAGAAAACGAATAACAGATCTGATATTCAAAAGTGGCGTGATGGTCACTCAACATTTACATTGTAAACAAGCAGTACAAAGCGTATGTGGTAGACAGCGGTCTCACAATGGCGCACGTTTCTTCTTTATACAGAGCGTCTACCGCGCATGTGTGGAACTGCGATCGCAACGCTGCAGCGGATATAAATTGATACAGATCTTACATTCTGGACGCCCCTTGTAATAGGAATAACTTCTCAATTTTTAAAATAACCTTAACGCATATATATATATATATATATATATATATTTGAATTTACGAGCGGAATAAAAACAAATGTTTAAACTGGCGAACACAATACAGCTTTTTATCACACATGTGATTAAATAAAACGTATTTCCATACATATATGCATATGAAATTCCTAACGTGCTTAGAAGTTTAGTTCTCGACTTGTAATAGACTTGACATAAAACTACTCGTCCTAACATAAATAAATAATATAGAACTTGCCCTGATAATATGAGGGCTGTTCGATAATGATGGATCATAATTTTTACGGTCATAATTTTTCGTAATGAAATTCATTCTTATTATATTCTGTTACCTTAATGTGAAACAAACACATCGTAGTAGTTTCATTGTTGGTACTCCTGGTTCCTGCCTGTGAGAACCAGTCAAGTTCACGCATGTTCAGTATCGCCTACCGCTGCAATGGATGTAACATGCAGTTAAAGTTGATGTTAGAGGAGGATCCGGAGTTTATTTCAAACGTAATCACTGCTGATGAAACTTGGCTACATCATTTTGTTCCTGAGAGCAAACAGCAAAGCTCAGTGTGGAAATCTCATTTATCACGAACCCCCAAAAGGCAAAAGTGCTTGGTTCTGCTGGGAAAGTTATGGTCGTCTCATTCTTTGATATTCATGGAATTGCTTATCAGCATGTTCTACCTGCACACACATCAGTAACTGGATAATACTACAGGGATATCCTGAAAACATTGCAAGTCCACATCAGGCGCAAAAGACCACATTTTCATGAAGCAGACTGGAAGCTGCACCACGATAATCCGCGGCCGCATATTGCCACTGTTGTTGCTGAATATCTTGCAAAAGTCAACGTGAAGTGCATTCCTCACCCTCCCTATAGTCCGGATTTAGCCTTTAGTTACTCTTGTATATTCCCTAACTTGAAGAAACGCCTTCGTGGGAGGCATTATCCATCATCAGAAGCAGTGGTGAAGGCTGCGGAGGTGATTTTGAAGGGTATGTCAAAAATAGTTTCCAGCATGTCTTTGAAGACCAGCAAAACCGCTGGGATAAGTGCATCGCATTCAGGAGAGATTATTTTGAGAAAGACCATCAAAATTATGAGGATGAGTAAAGCTACGTTGTCAAAAAAATTGTGATCATTTTTATTGAACAGCCCACGTACCAACAATTGTTTATACTGATGCTACTGTCCTTCCTGTAGTGTCTAGAATATTTGCTGATTATCACGCTTTGTGTTTTCAAATGAGTTTGGTTCTTATAAGATAATTAAGAATAATACCAGTGGTACTTACAGCTATAAAAGTCACAAAAATTTTACTGTGATAGTTTGTTTATATATTTATTACGTTACTTCAGTTATATATTTTATGCGTATTGTGATATACTCACCTTGCTTCGTATTATTCTTTACTTTTAAACATTATTATAGAGAAACCAAAATAGTTTTATATCGGTGATGAGTCGTACATTAGTAAGGTCAAGTCGCCGCCAGGCGTCTGGCTCATAATGGCTGGTTGGAAATCTTCGCAGTAATGTTTCTGCGCAAACAACTGGTGGTTGTGAGCTAGCCAGCCATGGAAGGTTCTGCAGCTGGCTGGCCAAGAGGGAATTTCTGGCGAAATTTCGAGTGGAACGCTTTTTACATCTCTCCGGGCCTATAACATATGGTATTGTATTGTGCTTAGGTGTTTAGAATTTTGAATAAAGCAGGTATGTAAGTTTTAAGGAGAATTGTGTATTTAATTATGAAATGTCCCGTATCTTCCAAGTCTTACTGTAAGTAATTTGACCTCTCACTCTCCGAGTTATGTTCCCCAGTAATATCCTTGTAATAGTTCAACCATTTGGTTGACAATAACATATTAAAATATTTTCAGGGATATCACAGTATGTTATCACTGACAAACCTTAAAGGTCAGCTATTTTATGTCCTCATTAAACAAAATTATTGACAATGCATTCCTATCACTTTTAAGGTTATGTAATCAGAGTAAGAAGCACTCTAATAACTATTGATACACCACTGAACACCAACATTTAAGGTAGAAATACCTGTTCTATAATTATTTTATTGTTAATTATACATTCTCTGAATTTAAAAACAAATACAATTTTAAAACGGATATAAGAGAGCCTTTTAAAGTCTATAAAGATTAATTATTACTATAATTTAGTAAATATACCTAAAACAAACATACCTTGCCCATTGTTAAAATCACTTAACAGATGTTCCAGAGTAAATGTTAAATCCATAAACTCTTCACTCATTTCTCTTGAGAGGATTTACCAGTTCTAGTATAACTGGAGACAACTGTCTACCTACGAGTAATATTGTCGCGGTAACGGACATTAAAGTTCCAGCGCAAATAGATAACAGACGGTGGATAGTGTATCAGGGTAATAAAGAGCTTGCATAAGCAGGTAACGATAGCGCGGCTAGTGTTCACAAAGAGCTGGCAAATAAAGATAGCTGAGGTAAAGGACTTGCCGGTACAGATAGGATTGCACGTTTGGAAGGTTCTAGTGATAACGTGACTGACATAGAAAGGTTGGTTTCTTGTGTGTACTCGAAACCTCTCGAATTTATGATATATATATATATATATATATATATATATATATATATATATATATATATATATATATATGTATATAAGCGATTGTGACACGCCAGCGGACAGTTGTAAAACAGTGAGGCGAGCAGTAAACAACTGTAAAGTGTTGTTGTTGTAACGAGAGCTGTTTGTTATTGTCATAGTCCTTGGAAGATTGTGTTGTATATTGAAACGGTACCCTCCTCCTCGAGTTGATTAATTAACTGTTAAGAAATATATGGAAGATTAATTAAATGTTAAAGGAATATACACTTGTATGGAAACAAATATCTTGTGTGCATTGTCAAGTTTGTTGCGGACTCTGAAGAGGTAGGATTATTTCTCCCCTAGGAAAGACGACCGCAACCATACATTTTAAGGGTCGCTCCCGGTGTTTATTTTCAAGCATAGTTTTGACAGGAAGTGGACATCTTTGGTCGTCTAAAGTGAGGTGCTCGTAAAAGGGACTCCATATGCGTTCTACCAATCAACTTATTAAAAATAATGAACTGAAGGGCAAAGTGAAGTGTTATATGATCTATCTGGGAACCAATATATATCCAAAGCAGTTGGTGGCTGGGCACAGTGTAAACCGTCGTGCGATAGCACGCGGACAGAAATCGCGTTCATTAAGTTTATTTGGCTACTGTGGGCCAAACTGAACAGATGTGTAAACTAAAGAAATCGCGTTCAATTAAAGGTAGTTAGTAGCTGGGTGCCAATCCGGTGAGTCGTGTTATAGACACGGCAGTACAACCACGCCAGCGCAAAGACAACCACTCAGAGTTCGTCTAATTAACATGTATTTCGAGAGTAATTGAAATACAACCGATCGTAACAAGAGGATTAAACTGTTTCTTTCCAAGTACCCTAATTGATCCACCCAAAACAACCTGAATCAAGATCTCCTTGCCACAGATTCTATATTCTTGGATTTTAGGATAACTCCGAGAGCAGCCGAGGACATCGATATTTTCAAATGTCCACTGGCGAGGCTGACCACCCAAGGGGTCAAACCCCTGCCACATAATAGAGCCGAACTGAGGGCCAACACACATCATGCAACAATATGTGATGTAATGTTATGTGAGAATTGTTCAGTGTATTTCCACGGAAATAAACATCCTTTAGAATTTCGGCAAATAGGTCTTTGAATTCTACGAACCCACAAAGTCATAATGTCATCTCTGAATTTAGGTATTTTGTGCTGTTTCGAAACTCAATAATAATAATAATAATAATAATAATAATAATAATAATAATAATAATAATGATGATGATGATGATGATGATGATGATGATGATGATGATGATGATGATGATGATGATGATGATGATGATGATGATGATGATGATGATGATGATGATGATGATGATGATGATGATGATGATGATGATGATGATGATGATGATGATGATGATGATGATGATGATGATGATGATGATGATGATGATGATGATGATGATGATGATGATGATGATGATGATGATGATGATGATGATGATGATGATGATGATGATAATGATGATAATAATAATAATAATAATAATAATAATAATAATAATAATAATAATAATAATAATAATAATAATAATAATAATAATAATAATAACAATAATAATAAAACTAACCACACACGCTGAAGCTGGCCTTATCAGCCAAGACTACCGACAGGAGATATAAAACAATAAAAACTAGATATACATAATTTTAGTAATAATAATCAGTAAATAAGTAATACAAATACAATGATAGTACATGGGAGATCAACGGAGTGTATAGGGGCATTTATTTTTCGAAACTTCATGTAGACGTTTCATTCACCTTCAAGTAGGCTCGGAAAACCAATCTTGCATTCTTCTCTTTAATACTGTCCGAGGCTATGAATGGCGACGCTTTGGTAGGGTCCACTTCCGGTCGAAATCCTCAGAACAGGAAAATAGACGTGACCGTCACAATTAAGATACAGATTTGGACATACTCCTAGCGTGCGTGCCTTGGCATAAATGATGAGTACGATGAGCCAACCCACGTGTCGCTGTGGATTAGCGCGCCCATAACGAAAAATTTAGAGTGGGAATTGTATATAACCTATCAGAGAAAAATTACTAGTCACATTATCTTCGCAAAGTTCCAAAATTTGAGGAAGTGGGGGTAAATAGTAAGATGGCTGAAGTAGGCCGTTTTCGTGAACAGACACTCGTTGGTAGAACGACACGCGTGATAGACGTATGTCACTCGTTGGCAGAACGGCAGGCGTGATAGACGTATAACTCCCGTTGGCAGAGAGGCACACGTGATGGACTTACAACAGTAAAGGCAAATGGATATAAGTTTCGTGCACGTAAGGACGCGTGCGATATAAGACAATAAGACGCGAGACGATACAGCAAACTACATACTACAGATGACGCACACCGGTGGCGAGCATACAGGAGATAAGGGATAATAAAACTGCATCTCCAACTGCAGTCAGGACCTACGTTACCCATCCCTGGAATCACTGATAACAGGCTCATGCCGAGCTGCACTGTATGAAACACATTTTCCTGCATGTACCTTCAGTTCTTTATCCCAAACCGCCATCCAGTTACTTATGAGGTGTTGGGTGAATGAGGGACCACTCAGTCAGGTTCAAACGAGCAGACCGGTTCAAACGTATCTTTTATACGAAAGGCGCAGTCAGTATTACGTTACGCGACGGGTGCTTTCCAAGAGTGAAGCAATGTCATGCCCGACTCTCACGGCATTTAAGTAACACTCACTCTCTCTGCCAATGGAAAGAAAATTTATAGTTTCCATAGAACCCAAAAGTTAATTACAAAATTAGCTTTGAGAATACATGTTTCCAGACCACTGAATTAAAATAATTTTGGAAATATTTATCTGTACATGTATAATATTGTTAAACATCACTGAGGATAAATGAAACGTTGGATTACTACGAAATTTGGTATATAATTTCAATGCCTTCCAATGATGTAACACGAATGTGTTCCAGAAAATAAACCCAAACCGAACTATATTTGCATAGCATTTTTAATGACTGATTATTTAGATTAATATTACAATGTTGAAGATACTTACACTAAAGTAAAAATATGTAGTATTTTTAAATACTGACAACAGCTTGTGAAGTGCTCCTTATTCGTAATGAATTCTGCGGGGGCGGTACTCAACGGGGCAATGATTCTCGTATTTGTGATGAACTTCAAATTAGACTGCTCTTTTGCGCCTTATATGAAAACACAAACTAAAGAAATGGATGTAATGAAAAGCTCAAACTTTCAAACGTTCACTGCCATGATACTACCTAGATAATGTATTTACAAATTTCTTTTTTAAGGTTGATTCGCACACATACATACACACACGAAAGCTGCATCTCTCCCTCTCTCTTGTTGACTCTCTCAGATTCAAAAAAGGTGGTAACTTACCATCCACTCAGGTACCTAGGGAATTATGGTACTAGGTAACTGGCTATAGAAACAGCCTAGGTAAGTTCACTTTCTTCTCTTTTATAACAACAAATGAAATACTGGATATAAGACAACTATAAACAAACACAAAACACTATCAAAATTCGCATTAGTGAACCAAAGTCTGTTTTCAGTAAAACAAATGCCAGGTCAGGAGATGGCGTGAGTATAGAAAATTATTTCAAAGAAAATTAACTACTTAACTTGATTATCAAGCCCTATTAATCTTTTCTTCTTATTCACGGACTTCCATTTTTAAGGCCGGTTTCTTAGAGAAGCTGAACTTAAATCCAGCATCACGATTAAGCGTACTCCTTTCAGAGGAAATCGCCAAAGTCTCCTTAATTCTCCGCTCCCATTATCTTTTGCATTTTGCCAAGATGGTTCTCTACCGAAAATTGCCTCTATGATCGCTATCAAAACAATGCTCTGCCAACCCAGACTTCTCAGGTTGCATTAAACGAATGCTCCGTTCATGTTCGATTATTCTAGTAGCGATGGTCCTTCCGGTTTGTCCTATATACGGTGTCCAACATTCACAGGGAATACGGTACACTCCCGGAACTTGGAAATCCAGTTTGTGTTTCACTGTGAATGTAGGAAACCGTATTTCCGACAAACCGGAAGGACCATCGCTATTAGAATAATGGAACATGAACGGAGCATTCGTTTAGTGCAACCTGAGAAGTCTGGGCTGGCAGAGCACTGTTTTAATAACGGCCATACAGCCAATTTTTGGGAGACACAATCTTAGCAATATGCAACAGTTACTGGGAGCGGAGAATTAAGGAGGCTTTGGCGATATCCTCTGAAAGGAGCACGCTTAATCGTGATGCTGGATTTCAGTTCAGCTCCTCTTGAGAACCGGCCTTAAAATGGAAATCCATCGAATTAAGAAGCAAAGATCAATACAGCTTGATAATCAAGTTAAGTAAGTACGTTTCTCTAACACAATTTTCTATATTAGTGCCATCTCCTGACCTGGCATTTAAGATACTGAAAACAGGCCTTTGTTTAGTAATGCGAATTTGGATAGTGTTTTGTCTTTGTTTATAGTTATGTTATATCCAGTATTTCATTTGAGGTTATAACGTTTTATAAATATCATGATGGGAGAGATGCACACTCTCGAAACGTTGATATCTTATCATCTTTTCACCTGGCTGACTGCCCGACAAGAAAGTGAGCGTATTCGTCGCCAGGAAAGCTTCAGGTCTTATTTTAGCATAGGTAAGTATACTCATTTTGGTAACGCAATATATATATTTTTTTTTTCAACTGGAAAACATTTCATTTCCTGGACGGATTGGTTTTATTACATTTCCTTTCTGCTGTTTTAGCAAACACTGTATGGCTTAATGGTATTAAGACCTTAAGTTTTAAAGAAATCGCTGTCTAGATAAATCAGCAAAAGCTTCAGGAATTAAAATTGCTCTTCTTGCAGTCGAAATCTAAACACCTCGACCTATATATACATATATATACAAGACACATTCTTAATCAGTCGCAAAGCTTTTCTGCCTGTGTTCTGTTCTTAATTTATTTTTGTCTTACTTAATTACTGTAGACAGCTGGTATCGTCATTTTGTTCATTAAGACGAGGACTTAAAGACCCTTATTTAAGATACCTTCTCTTTCTACTGCATTTGTAGCAGTGGCATTCATTTGCACACTGGTAATAGACAACAATTTCCAAAGTAAATTTTGAGAAATTAAGTTGCTGCCGAAATCATAGTTTCCAACCGAACTACTTTGGCTCTAATTAACGACGAGGGAGGATCAAAATGTAATGCTTCATTTTTTTTCTCGTTTAGTTGCCAATAAAATTTAATCCAATTTACAAGGCTTGAAAACTACAACACTAACGATTAACTTGTCACTATTCAATATAATCTCCGTCCTTTTCCACAGTTTTGGTACACCTTTTAACTAGGGTATGTATTGCAGTGTGGTAAAACACACGGTCTTGCTTCCTAAGCCATTGACACACGGACGTTTTCACAGCCTCCTAATCTTCATAAGGAATCCCACGATGAGCTTCCTTTAGTGGCCCGAACAGATGGTGCCAGGTCAGGGCTGTATGGGAGTGGGGTGAGACATGCCATCCCAATTTCTCAATTTCTGCAGTGGTGTAACGGGTGGTGTGTGGTCTTCCATTGTCATGCAAAAGAAGAACATCCGCCATAGATTTTGTTGGGCGAATTCGGCAAAGACCTGCTTTCAGATTTTTGAGAGTTCTGACGTATTGGACAGAATTTATTGTGTATCCCTGCTCCATAAAATCGATCATAAGCACACCCTCTGCATCCCAAAACACTGTAGCCATAACCTTCCCTAGAGACCGCTGAGTTTTGAATTTTTTTTTTTCTTCGGTGACGTTGTGTGATGCCATTCCATTGACTGCCTCTTTGATTCAGGTTAAAAAAATGAACCCACGTTTCGTCTCCAGTAACATTTTTTTTTCTAGAAACTCCGATACCTCCAAATTGAAGCCCTGCATGTGTTTGGAGGCTATTGTTTTCCTTGTTTCTTTGTTCTGGTCGGTTAACATTCTTGGTAACCAACGTGAACAAACTTCTGAGTAACACAGATTTTGAATAATCGTCTTCACACTGCCTTTACTGAGTGAGGCAATGCGACACAATTCATCTATTGCTACTCGGCGATGACCACGAGTGATGTCATCGACTCGCTGAATGTTGCATGGAGTCACTGCAGTCACCGGCGTGCCGCTTCACTTTTTAATCAGCCGATGGTGTTTGCCCTTCAGCTTCGATACAGCGACGAACCCATCGCCTAACAGTGCTGACATCCACCGTTGCATCACCATACACATTTTTTAGCCTTTCGTGAATGTGAATTGGCGTTTCACCTTCCGCAGTCAAGAATTCAATCACACAACGCTGTCTAATATGAATGTCGATGTCAGCCATTTTGCAATGGGATGCAGTGCTGCCACTTGTTGACTTAGGAAGTTGCTACTGCAGGGGACTGTCGAAGAAGGTTTGAGGAATTGCGCCAAATTGAAACTTTTCGCATAAGTTACTTATTTAAGGCAAAGAAGTAGGCGGCATAACTTTTTGACCCACCCTCGTAACGAACATGACAACCTAAAGAATATTCACAACTGTAATTTTTGGAGGTGCCTTAATGTAAAGAAAATCGGCAGTGCAGTAGCTAATGAAGTACTTTGAGACGAAGAAGTACTTTGAGACGTGTTCAGATTCAAAGATATTTTCTTCTAGTGACCAACCCAGTTTGCCCAGGAGTAGTTTCTGTAGCTGCGATTATAAATAGGGTTGTTCTAAGGTACAGGATACAGACCTGGCTATCTGTTTCTAATTGTGTAGAGCAGTTGACTTCGGCTGATAATAGAGCGAAATTACTGCTATCGGGTAAAATCCATTGTAGCTGTTGCTATTGAAGTCCGGAGTGCTGTTTTGTATGTTTTATTGTCTTCTACCTGTCATTTGTTTATTTAGTGAATCCGTTCACTTCTGTAGCCCTATTGACTATTATGGTCACATTCGGAGATTTGATTAATATATATTTTTTCATGTTGTTATTCTCTGAACTTTATTCTAGGGTTTCGACGTTCTTTCAATCTAATTTGCACAAGCTCATTCGTTTTGAAATCAGCGGTTTTAGAATTTATGGAGAGTATGGAATAATCCTAATTTTACATAAATTTCCAAACCTTTGCGGAACATTTAACCAAGTCTGAATTTTTTATTTTTTATCTTCCGGCAACTTTTATCTTGGTATGAGTAATGCATAATACTGCCTCAATATTTTCACGGCAACGGACATAAAAATTTCGGCGCAAATAGATAACAAATGGTGGATAACGTTTCAAGGTAATAAAGAGCTTGCTAAGCAGTTAACGATAGCGCGGCTATTGTACACATAGGGGCCGGCAAACAAACATAGCTAGAATAAAGGACTTACCGGCATAGATTAAGTTACGCTTCTGGAATGTGATAGAATATTCGGCTTCTTTATTCTTCTGGAAGAATCTCGAATTTATCAAAGATGTATTTAATAAGGCGACGACTCGCCAAGAATGAGTTGTAAAATGAGAGTCAGCTGTGTTGGTGTTGTAATGAGAGCTCGTTGTTGTTGCCATCGACCTTGGTGCTATACATGGCGATATGTAATGTAATTCCGCTGCTACGGATTGTCTTTCTACGCAAATAAAGAACATTTAGAATTTCGGCAAAGTGTACTTTACAATATGTTCGATTTAAAAACAATTACTAACTTTACAGGTCAGTTGCGTATTATACTTTTACGGATCACACAAATATTTCCCAAATTACTACTTGCTTCCCGTTTACTCAATCTAAGTTAGACCTACATACATCTGAGTTCATACAGTTTCCAATCTATATAGAATAACTTGAGGTGCACTTCTCCAAGAATAAAATTGTGTACTTGTAATGTTATGTTAATTTTTCGAATACAATATATAACGTGTTCCCTCACTAAATCTTAAGAAGTGTAACCTAATTTGATGGAAATAATCATTTCTTCCACACTAGCCGTGTGTAGGCTAAGTTTTAATTGAATAGAGCCAGACTGAACAATTCAATGCCATAGCCGCGATTTGAACCAGGAATCTTCCGCTCTCCGTGCGGTTGCTGTAAACCACTTGGCTACTATGGCCAACATGCCGACATGGCATTAAATTCTGCAATTGACTCGCATATTTTCCGGTAACCACTGGGTGTTCTCATATGTTATGAGACATGCACTTTTGTGAAGATTTACTATGCTGTAAGAACTTAAGTCCCAGGTTTCATAGTTAAACCACTTAGCTTTTCAGGAAAATTGATAGAAAATAATTCTTTAAGCATTATGCTCTTCTATTAGACATTTTTCAAATTTATTATTCGGCTGATCAGCAGTATTGCCATAGAAGCCATTGATAAATTACATAAGCATTGCATACAAATTGACAACTGAGGCATTACTGTCCGACATATACAGCAGGTGATAAATGTATAATGTAAACAGAAAACAATTAAAACATATTTAAATGAAAGATAATTAAATAAAAAGTATATAACAGGAAAACTAACACATACAACAACATTAAATAAGATCGACAACAATTGAAAAGTGAGGTTAGATATGCGAGGCTACATTATGACCAGTGGTGTTATGAGAAAATAGAAGATATACTTTGAATTAGTGAGAACAGTCGATATCTTCTGAATCAGTGAGTAGGATGTCTTGAGGCAGATTTCTTTTCAATCTTGTCCTTTCGAAGTTTCGTCGTCCAATGTCGCAGGTTACAGCGCCTTTTACTTCGGATAATCTAACGAAGAATGTCTTCGATATCAATTTGAAGTACAAAGGTATGGGAAGAATACCAAGTTCCTGATGGAGTTGGTCATTTCTAATGAACTATGGAGCCTTGGTAAATCTGCGAAGAAATTTGTTTTGTATAACCTGAAGTCGATGAATGTGGGTTTTGTGGACTGCACCTCATACAGGAGCAGCGGAAGAAGTTATGGGGCGTATAAGAGAATTGTAGATCAATGTTGGGCACTCCAGACCAAGCTGGGATTTCTTCTGTAGCAATGGATACAACTTTTTAATTCTAGAAATGGCTATTGTTGAAATGTAAAATATATGAGAATTCCAGGTTAATTTAGTGTCAAGCATTACGCCTAAATATTTGACTGGTGTTCCTGGAGGCTTCCATGTTAGTTGTTTTCCCTGCAGATCCAGTGGCGGTGGATTTTGATAAGACCTTAAGGAGAATATTTTCGTTTCCGTTTTATTAGTATTTAATACTACTCGCCACATTTTGAACTACTTAGACAACATATTTGTAGCATGTTGATTGCTGTACATCAGTCTGGATTCGAATAGAAAATAACGGTGTCATCGGAATATATAGCGGTGGATATGGGATTTGTATTTGGAAGGTCATGAATAAATATATTGAATAATAGTGGTGCTAGATCCTTGTGGAATTCCTGATGCTATTGGTCGAAGATCAAATTTCTAACTGTCTAATCATACTAAAATTTGGCTTTGTCAGATAAAACTTTCAATTATTCTGATCAGATAATCTGGGAGTCAAATTCTATGTAGTTTTACCAGTAAACCAGTGTGCCATACAGTATCGAAGGCTTTAGCTATATCTAGAAAAGTGGCAGGGATATACTGTTTCTTTTCAAATCCTTTTATGAGCACTGCAAAGCGTCTTCTTCAGCTGCCGCAAAGCACCTTCGGCGTCCTCCGTCCACGCATAAGGTCGGTGTTCCTCTGTTAGGCAGGTCAGGGCCTTGGCGATGTTGGAGAACCCCTTTATGAAACGGCTGTCATACCTTCACAGTCCTAGGAAACTGAGCAAGTGTCTCTTATCCTTTGGCCGAGGCCAATCTCTCACGGCCTGTGTCTTCTCCGGGTCTGTGGCCACTCCAATTGGTGAGACTGTGTGGCCCAAGTAGATCACTTCCTTCTGGATAAGCTAGCACTTCTTCGCGTTCAGCTTCAATTCGTTTGCATATAGTCTCTGTAACACCTTGCTCAGGTTGTCGAGATGGTCTTTGAACGTCTTGCGTACGATGACGATGTCGTCCAAAACTAGCAGGCATGCGTCATATCTCAATCCTCTCATTACTTGTTCCATGAGGCGTTGGAATGTAGCAGGTGCGTAGCAGAGGCCAAGGGGCATAACTGAACTGCCAGAGCCCTTGGCCTTCCGAGAATGCAGTCTTCTCCTTGTCTCTTGGGTCTAGAGCCACCTGGCAGTAACCCGACTTCAGTTCCAGGGTCTAGAACAGTTAAGCTACTTCCTTCTGGTTCGTAGCTCTGCAGTCTTTACTGCTTTAAACTGCACTCGAGAAGTTTAGGACTTTGCGCGTCTGTGTTGCGTCCTGCAGTTGCCTTGCTCATTGAGGTATTAGCCATAAATTGTCCCACTGTTGTCTAGGCTACATTTTGTCATAAACGTAGGATGTTTGCCATTAGGAACCAATAACAATGTTAAAATGTGTACATGGTCCACAGAACTTAAAATTACCTGACATTCATCTTCCAAACATATACATTCAAGCCACCCTGGTTCAAATGCGAACTCAGGAGCTCTTGAACGTGAAGCTAAGGCTCTAACACCTCAGTAACACAAATATAAGCAGAGAGATAAAGTTGGTTGCAAATTATTAGTTTCTACAAGTTCAAATTGTACCACTTTTATCATTGTCATGATAGAATTTTGAATTCAATTAATGCTTTCGAGACACACACAGCACAGAGATGTCGTTGAAGGTGAGCCCTGCTCCATGGAACAGGGGCCTTCGACTTATTGCCATCCCGGGACACTGTCCTTTACTGGCATTTTATGAAGGATGAATAACTGATTGTGGTTTGATGGTTGGTTTTTGTTCTGGTGAGCTGGGTTTTAAAGAGAAGAGAAATGGAAATTCAATATGAAAATGATAGGTTTATGGTGTGCCTAGGGAGGTTCTGGGGTGTCTGTAGGTAGCCCCGGGGTCTATATGATATTCCCCGAGACCCCTGATGAGTTGATTGAAACTGGAGGATAGGTCAGAGTAGAATTTATGTGAGAGTTTTTTGGATGTAGGTGGTGAGCTTGGGAAATGAGAGATCTTGGTGTATGTTGTTATTGGGGATGTACCATTCCGCACCTGTAGCTATTCTTAAATATCGATTCTGCAGGACCTGGAGTTTATATAAATTTGAGGGGGCTGCAGCACCCCATACTTGACATGCGTAAGTTATCGCCGGCCTCAGTATTTGTTGATAAATGAGTATCTTGTTCCTGAGACTCATTGGTGACTTTTTATTATATAATGCATAGAGCATGCCCATGCGTTTCGTAACTTTGGAGGCGACAGAAAGGATGTGGGCTCTCCAAGTTAGGGGCATGTCGAGTGTAACTCCAAGATATTGGGCTTGGTTGCTCCAGGGAATGTGTTCTCCAGCGAGATGCAGCTCTGGAACGTCCTGGGTTTGGCGTCGGGTGAAGGTGACTTTCTATGATTTTGCGGCGTTTATGCGTAATCGCCAAGTTAGAAACCAGGTGAATCCTGGTTAGAATCCTTGCCGGGTTTGGGGATGGTAAGTAGCTTGGCATGTTTCCATTTTTGGGAAAGTATGAGAGAAGGAGCAGGCTATTATAGAGATGGACTATTGGTGCTATCCAGCTTTGCGGGAGTACCTTGAAGGCAGCGTATGGTATACGATCGCAACCAGCAGCTTTGTAAGGTCGGGCTGAAGCAATTAAGCCTTTGACCTCAGTGATGGTAGTGAGGTGCACTTCATCTGAATTATAGGGAGAGGCAAGGAAGTGTTGTACCTTTTGTTCAATTTCTGCGACCTGTTCATGGTCGGGGGATTCTGCAGGATGGAAAGTAGCCGCCAGGTGTTCGGCTAGGAGTTCCAATTTTTCTCTAGAGGATTGTGCTATTCGTTGACCGTCGGTATGTGGCAGGTCGGAGGTGGGTATGCGGAGCAGAGCCTTAGATATCCTCCAGAGAGAGAAATCAGTGTGGTCGAGTGTACATAATTTCCTCTCCTATTCTTCATTGAAGTGGTCTGCAAGTTCCAGCTTCACTGCGGCTTGGAGGCGATTTCATTCCCTCTTATCTTGTGGTTTGCGCGTGTTTTAAAATTTTCGCCGTGCTCTGTTTTTAGCCGAGATGAGTTGGCGCAAATATTTTGGGAGGGGTTTAAGGGAACTATGTGGAGATTTGCGGGCAGGAGTTTCTTCGCTCATGGCATCAGCCATGGTGGTGGTGATGAACTCCTCCAGTTCGTCAGCTGCTGCAATTATTGTGCAAGGGTGAATATGGGCAGGTTTTTCGGCCATGATAATTGAGAATTTGCTCCAGTTGATTTGTCGGGGATTTGCATGAGAAGGTAAAGATTTAGGTGTTAATTTTGCCTTATAGAGTAGGATGATGGGAAAATGATCGGAAGAAAGTTCAGGATGAGAAAAGATTGTTGGGTGACTACGGATGTTGCACAGTAGAGCAGCAACCAATCAGCCAATCAGGAGGTCCACGACCACCCTGTGTTATGGTGGGAGAGGTAGGAGCATGCACAAGCCCATTTTTTACGCTCTATGTAACGTTCTAGTAGGCGTCCACGGCTGTTTGAGATGGTGGAGTTCCAGAGAGTGCTCTTGGCGTTGTAGTCTCCCATGGCTATGGCAGGAGAGCCAGTGAATATGTGGTCCAAAGCTCGCTGAGAAATCGCTCTTTTCGGTAGAATGTAAACCGAGTAGATATTGAGGGGTCCCTTGTCGGTTGCAACTTGGATACCCGTTCCTTCTAGACTGTCAACAGCAGGCAGGTGAAGGCGGTGATGTGTGATGTGCCTTTGGATGTAAATTGCTGTCCCACCATAACCGTCCGGACGATCAGTCCTGTGGCAAATCATTCCGGGAATGGTGGCCTTATACCGTGGAGCTAGGTGGGTCTCCTGAACAAGGAAGATGTTAATTTTGTTCACAGCGATGAAGTTAGTGGCTTCATGTATCTTATGCTTAGACCATTAGCATTCCAGGAACAAATGCGTAGGCTGGTGAGGTTTTGTATGACATTATTGACGTCCGCCATTGTTGCTCATGAAGATGAAGACGGTATGTACCAGGATTGTTTGTGATGGTATCGTAGGGGGGTGGATAGACAATGCATCGGCTAAGGCAGCTGCAAAATCAGCCTGCAGGTGTAGAGGAATACTGGATATTAGGTTGAGAAATTGTTCATCAGTGATGGATGGTTTAGGATTCTGCGGTATATTGCTTTCGGTAAGCGAAAACTGTTTATATATACACGCTTTAGAATACTTCCATTTTCACACTCAATTATTTGTTACTTCGACATTGCGTCGGTGTGCATTCTAGCTACTTGCTGTTTTTACGCCATAAACTGCACTGAAATCTAAGTAACAAGTAAAGGTCATAAATGACTGTCTTACAAAACCTTGAACATAATTACAATTTCTTTTTCCTTGTGTAAGATATTACAGGTGGAGCCATCTCTGGACAGCAGAAGCAGTCTATTACCGAAATACTGTTTCGTGTGTAACGTATGTTTCAAAGAGTAACTAAAGGTATTTCTGTCGGCTCAAGTGTTGGAAGCAGGGTTATTAATATATTAAAATGAGAGGATTTCTGGTAGTATGATGGCATCAGTAGCTCTTAGTAGCTGATGAGTTGTAGAATGCAGAGTTGTAGAAAGCCAAATTGATAGAATGGTATAATGTTGTTTTTGTAGACAAATTCTGCCAAGCGCTTTAGGATTATTTTCTAAAAAAAAAAATGGATAAAGTTGGAAGCAGACTGATTGGCCGATAACTTGATGGAAGATGATTCGGTTTCTGGGGTTGTGGAATACCATTATCTCTGCTATTTTCCATGAACTAGGGAAGTAGCCAATTCTTAGATGAGTTAAAGAATTCTGTCAGGTAAACAAGTGCTTTCTCTAAGTTTCTTTAGTACTATGTTTGGTATGATGTCAAGTCCTGGTGATTTTTAATAGTAAGTTTTGCATTGAAGCGGGATAGCTCTTTCGGTGATGTGTGTAAAATACTATTTGGTACTTTAGGTTTGTTCTAATGTACATACAGTTCATGTTCAATATCAGAAGCAGCTTCATCATCAACGGTGATATTTGCAGTAAATATATTTTCATCATAAGAGACAAGAGCATTGCATAATGATTGTGAGTATGAGTATCTTATCAACATGCGATGGTACTGAAGTTGGTTCTCGTAAAATTCTTTTGGTTTCGTACCCAAGGGAACAGTCACTAGAGGATAAAGCAAACAGACAGGTTTGGTAAGAATTAAGATTATACCGTTCTAGCTCTTGCCTAACAGTACGAATGAGGCTCTTAAGCTTCCTGCGTAGACAAGGATATCTTTCTCGTTGCCACGGCCTTCAAATGCGATACTTTTCTCTGATTTGGTGAATAATACGCGCAGGTAGGTATAGATGAGGTCTAGGTCGGCATGAGCGAGTTATTGATTCTTTGATACAAGAACAGAAAGTATCTGTGAGGAGCTTAACGGCATTATCAATATCTGAGTTCGAAGTTAGGTGATAAGCTAAAGTTAATGATGTCTGGTCTTGATTGAAATTGGTCCCAATTGATGTAACCGTTTATCAGACGTGGCTGTTGTATTGTTATGTATGGTTTTGACTGAAATGTAATCAGTACTGGGCAGTGGTCTGAATCCAGGGCCGTCAATGTTTTAACGTAAGCAAGTGGATGCATGCTTTTACATAATCCTATGTCTAGAATATCAGAGGATGACGTTAAAGAATAAGGATAGTATGTTGATTCAGCGGGTGCTTAGATATGTAGACGGTTTTCTTAATGTGTTCATATAGCCAAAGAGCATTTGGATTACTTGTACGACATCCCCACGATACATGCTTGCAATTTAAATCGCCTGGTAATAATGTAGAACCAGCATTTGGAAAAATCTAGTTTAGATGGACCACATTTAGTAAATAGGCTGGAAGTTTGTAGGCACACATTACAACGAAATCATTATCACAGCATTTAACTTTAATTACAACAACCTCTAACTCGGTTATGCTAGGAAGAACTATCTTGTGGTGTGAAATATTGCGTTTTATTATTATGGCTACTCCTCCAAAGCATTGGGGGCAACTCTGTCTTTTCGGTATATTTTACATCAAGAGAGAGAGAAAGTTTCATTTGGTAAGGAATGTGCTTCACTGACACATACTGTATCAATATTGTGAGCTGAAAGAAAGGCAAAAAGAGGCTCTTTTAAGACGAAGACCATTTGCGTTCCAATTTAGAAGTGATAATTGATAGTTAGAAGTAGAATTACGGACAGCCATTTTGAAAATATGATGATAGGAGAGAGATAATGAATTCTTGAATTGCTGGCAGATGAGAACTTATGAATGAGACGATATTAGGTAAAAATTTATATAGTAAGTTGGTAAAGAAGTAGCTGGTTGAAGATGATCCCTCTTGTTGCTAGTTTAGTATGGAGCTTGATACCGTCCCTCTTAGGCATAACATTGTCATAATAACCCCGAAAGTCTTATTAAATGCATAATTAAGGGCGCATAGATACCACAATATGAATTAAATAAAGTTATAATAAATATAGAGGATAATGATTAAATATACAAACGCAGAAACGAAACAGGCCAAATTGGCAGGCCAAGTGTCAATATAGCGAAGTGAATGGACACTTTCCCTCACAGGTATTTTGTTTGTGTTCCTAGCCGACAAGGGTGCCACTGTTCAGCCTAGACCCTCAGCGTCAGCCCATGTCTTGGCCTGCACATGGTACGTAATGAGAGAATAGACACTGGGATTTAAGATACACATTTTCAAAGATGCTTATGCATTAATTATCTGGACTGTGGGAAGGTAAAAATTGCATAGAATACACGTTTCAGATACTACAAATTGCTATTAGATTTAAGAGTAGGGATGATACACAACCTATAAGGAACAAGCAACAGGTCACCTGACCCCTGAAGTGTCCAAAGTTCGGCGAAAGGAAGGGGAAATTTGTGCAATGGCGACGTTCGATGTTTGCTAGGAAAAACTCTGTTTCGGCGAGTGAAGGGGGCAATGAGTACTAACGGTTCATCAAAGTCCGTGTTCGCGCAGGGACGGAGTAACACACATTAGGTGGTTATCGAACACCCTGTGTTAGCGAGTGAGTGAAACTGCACACGTTATAACGTCATTAATATTTCACCAAACTCCGTTGTTGAATAATGCTCCGGAAATATTATGATGCGCGAAGTAATGCTCTCGACGTTCAGGAACAACGCGTACACTGCTACATATAACACTCGTCGTGTCATGCGCACAAAACGGACGAATCTCAAATCGCGAGCCTAACGTGTGAATAACGTCAAAACAACAGTGACGAGTGGAGAGGACTACTTGTATCAGTAAACTTGACATTCAACGGTCGTGGTGTCTTCTAAGTGATAATACCCAAACCCTGTCTGGACGCACCCACCCCCTGAAACTCAGAAGAGAGAATTAACGCAGATCTACCCTGAGAAAACCCCCGACCTGTTGGAAACCTCCCATCCGTAATCCTCACCCATCACATATCTTCTCATATGAGGTGTTGAGTTCCGGGAGGGCTCAACGAAGTACTTAACGTGTAAGGACCGCCTCAAGCTGTTCATAACTTCCGCAAAGGTGCGCTGATATGTGCGTGGAGGTTGTCCAGACGGAGAGTTCAACTTGTATCTGTTTCGGTGCTGAAGCTGATGGATCACTTGAATGTTGAGAAAGGGGTGGAAAATCTGAAGGTTTAGGAATAGATGGTCCAGTTATGTTCTCAGGCTGTTTTCGCTGCAGGTTATGTGAATGAGAGGAGCGTTCCTTTAAACGTAAATAGTGAGAACTACTCTGAAGTTTGCAGGATGTTGTTCATGACAGTTCACACATTTTGGGGGAGTAGTTTTAGAGAAAAGATGGGATAGAAGCCACCTGACGCATCTTTGTTCAAGTTGGGAATAATTTTTGTTATGCCCATAGTTTTTACAACGAATGCATTGTGGGATAACAGTAGATTTCCTTCTAGGTTCGACCTTTATTACACTATATATTAGACGGGTAAGATTTAGGTTAGATTTACCTCCATCGCAGTCAGTGAGTTGAACTGCACAGAGAGGAATGGGTTGTTTATTTTTTCCTTGTAGCTTTGCAGCTTTGCGAGCATGATACTTTGGTTCTTGTAGTGCTCTTAAAATTCCCTCATTACTAAGGGAGCAGGGTAGATTCCTAATGATTACAGAGAAACATTTGTCTTCACGATTGCTATATGTGAAGTAATTTTGTTTTATGGAATCAAAATAAGCTCTCAGAGCACGAAAATCATCAGTTGTAGCAGTGAAAACTTTTAATGACTTTGCCGTTTAGTGCAGTATGAAATTTGATTTCAGTTGGCTGCGAATAGTGTGAATAAATAGTTGATAGTTTTCAATATCAGTTAAGCAGATTTCAGGAATTTTCTTTATGGCAGTCTCAGCTTTACCATCTGAGTTATTGTCATCTACGTTATCCTACAATAAATTACATCTATCCTGTGTAGGAATGGTAGCAAAATAAGCATTTGACGCTAGCCGGGAGCTTCCCGAATGGGGAGACATAAAATATATGCGAGAAAAAGGCTCAAGATGCAATTTTTTCTGCCATGTAAAAACCATAAACTTAGGGCCTTTTTGAAGAAACAGTTAAAGGCATTTTAGACAGAATCAAAATTAACAATGATGTTCCACGCAAAGCTTAGCTTAGTGGGACAATATCGTTGAAAATCTTAACTCATAACCTTTAAGAAGGGGAATACCAATGTGCAGTAAAGTCAAAGCAAATAGACACATGTAACAGTACAAATTAAAATCCCACTCCTGACATCCATTATGAATTTGTGGGTTCGTACAATTAAAAGTGCAATTTGCCAAAATTCTACATTTTCCTTATTTCCATAGAATACACGGTTCAATTCTAACGTAACAACATTACATCACATATGCAACACAAGCTTCCAATAACAAACGGCTCTCGTTACAACAATACTCTTGTTACACACTTCACAGCTGTTTACTGTTCACCTCACTGTTTTAAAACTCCGCTGGTGTGTCACAATCTCTTATATATCTCATTCATAAATTCCAGAGACTTCTGGAGTAAATGAGAAAATCAACTACTCTCTGTCAATCGAGATATCACTAGAATCTTCCGTACGTGAAACCCTATCTAGGCCGGCAAGTCACTTATGTCAAGCGCTATGTTTATCTGCTTATGCAAGCACTCTCTGCCCGTTATCTTTATCTGCAGGCCGTTTGTGTACTCAAGCCGCGCTTATCTCTCGGCAGCGAAATTTTTGTGCTTTTCACTGCGACACTATATTAGGCATGGAAGACATTTCACTTTACTCCGAGAACCATTTATAATTCGTATGCTTCCTTTAAGTGTCGTAAATTTACGACACGGAACTATTGGCTTTACCTTCCTTCCGAAGAAAGACAGATTAAATATTGTTTTGCCCGGAAAGCTCAGCCGAGCTGGAACGCGCGTCCTCGTGAACCAGAGGCTAATGAAGCTCTTCTAGACCACGGAGAGTGACTAAAGAATGCAGACCATCTAAAGAAATTATAGATAAACTCAACTTCCTTTGCGGCTAGTTCGACACGTTTATTTTATAACAAGTGAGTATGTACCACCATTCCTAATTTTACTCTTTTTTCTTGCAAATTTTAAGATTTATTTACACTAAAACACCCTTAAAGCCAGGAATTTATACTTTTGGATTTAAATTAACTGAAAGTATTTTAAAGTAACAGACAATGAATTCAGTACCTTGTTTTCATGGATTACGTTTACATGCATTAATTTAAATTTGCGTTTATGACAACTGTTTTATGTATATAACGACAGGCAGAATCATGAGTATGGCGTCAAATACACGTTTTAGTGTGCTTTTAGGGCAATAAAGTGTTACTGTAAATAGAAATCACATCTAAAATTTGGCAAAATGGAAATAAGTCCAGAGAATTGCATAATGACTTAATGAAGAATCGACAAAATTTAGACAAGATTTACGAGGCAACTGTTAAAAAGTTGAAGAAGCCGTCAAGAAATGAAAAGATAGAACTGTTACATTTTAATGTTGACCATATCCACTGGAAATACCGTGTTTCTGCTGCCCTTCTTTTATCTCCAAGATCTAAAGTGCATCGCAAAACTGGGTATTATACAAATGTGGAACTAGGACACAAACATTTTCCTAGTAAACAGGTTCTATTTACATTTCCTCCCAATCTTCGCTAAATTTTTACGACGCATTTTAGTTCCAAATTGGCATTGTTGGGAAAAGCAGAGTGTGCACAAGCCGTTAAAAATCTCTATTAAGACTGCTAAGCGAACTGCATGACCTGCTTTCGGATATACATTTGTGCAGACCTTCCTTTTTATTTCTGGCGTAAGAAAAAGCTAAACACTTCTATTCCCATTGTGGTTTTCGCCTTCTTTCAGATGCAGTATCTTTTACCTATACCCCCTAAGAATTCGTTAGTTTAAAATACCACAATGAAAACAGAAAAAAGCTGGCACATACTGGGACCTGAAAACATCCTATGGATTACAGTATATTATACTAGAATAAATTGCTTTAGGGAAACCAATTTTTTGTTGTTTAAATGTTGAGGATTTATTTCACCAGTGTATGATATGCTTATTGTTTGGAAATTTAGAAAATGAAATGTGTAGTGTTTAACGCCCACTTTTGCTACATACGACACCGCAGGCGGTGACACTAAAGATACACGAGATGAAGATGGAGCACCGATGGAATGAGATAGCGGGAGAAACCGGAGATTCTGGAGAAAAACCCACCCCAGCTCCGTGTTGTCTACCACAAATCTCACTTTGTGGCCACCTGGGATCGAACCCGGGCCGCCCAGGTGAGAGCCAAGCGGTCTAATCACTGAGCAATGGCGCAGCCTTTGAAAACTTAGAGCCAGAGTGAAAAATTCAATGTCATTGCCGGCCTTTGGTCCACGGACACTACAATCTGCGTCCGTTTGCTCTAACCTTGAACTATCAGGTCAACGTGCCAGCAAGATACTCTCGCGAAGCCGGTATCTACGATAGCGCGGCTAGTGTACACAAAGAGCCGGCAAATATAGATAGCTGAGATAAAGGACTTGCCGGCATAGATGAAGTTACGCTTCTGAAATGTGATAGAATATTCGGTTTCGTTATTGTTCTCGAGCAGTCTCGAATTTATATATGAGGTATTTAATAGTCAGTCGTAAGCAGTAGGCAGCTGTAGAGTGTTGTTGTAAGGAGAGCTGATATAATCAGAACGCTGCTTGTTATTGTCATAGACCTTATGTAGACTGTGTGTATGTGACGTAATAATGTTACGTGAGAATTGAACAGTGTATTTCTACGAAAATAAAGAACATTTGGAATATCTGCAACTCGGACTTTTAATTCTAAGAACCCACAAAGTCACAATATTGAATTCGCCAACTGGCTCGCATTTCTCGGTACATCACTAGGAAACATGAGAACACTACGTCATTGATGACTTACAGTACTCTAAGCACCTATCAGGTCAATGAATTGAAATTGTTCCCGGATGAAACAGAACCGGTCGATTGACTGCTGTAGGGAGAAGAGACAATCATTGACGATTATTCGTACATCACATATGAATGCCCGCCTCGGTGACGTAGATGGTAGCGTGTCTGCCTCACGTTCAAGAGGTCCCGAGTTCGAATCTCGGTTAGGGTGAGTTACCTGTATAAGGTTTTTCCAGGGTGATACCGAAATTAAGGTTTGCCAGAAGTAAAGAATCATGATGGATGTCAAAGGAATGTTGGTTCTTTATTACAAAATGGGCAAGGCCAGTTGAGTTGGGGGGAAAGTTGTTTTAACAAAACCAATGTAAGAGACAGTGTCCTTAGCAGTTTTCTAAAGGGGCTCACTTGACTTGTAAGAATAGGGTATTCTTTGGATCATTCAGAATTGCATGACAAAAAAGCCACAAAGATATTTTTGGTGGAATGAAGAGGGCTTCCAGAAAGGGAAAGTTACATAGACACCCACACGCGCAGGTGTGGTGATTCAAAAGTCTTCGGCGTCAGCCGATGAGAGCAGTCTGAGGCGTGAGGGCGATTAGGGGCAGTCCTCTTGTTCTGTCTTGGATATTTGTCGGTCCACACACATATATGAGGAACGAATAAAGTTTATCGATTAATAAACATTCTGCCGTCTGTAACTCTAAACAGAGGTTGGTAACCCTTGCTCGCCACCAGCTTCTTTTTGTATCAAGGGTTTTCCCTTATCCTTAATGACGAATGTCAGGTAGCTCTAAGCTCCATGTACCCTCGATACTTTTGAGCTTCATTTCACCCATTTCATTCATCGTTCGATATGACTTAACGTTGCAGGACGTAAAATTACAATAACAATAAATATCAGATATGAAATGGAGCACATCTTCGTTCATTCCTTCATCTCTGCCATTGATGCACGAAGTCGAAGAAATATTCAATTATTAGTCTGTTTGACTACGTAACTTAACTCTGAAAACGTGGGATCCATAATTATAAATATAACAAATATAAAATATAGACAATGTAACACTCTCTTTGAAAACAACGGGTTACCGAATATCTCCAATGCAGACTATGATCTGCGCGTAGAGAAAGACCAAGGGTATCATGTTGCAAACTTCGAGTAAGTTGAACGTAAACAATTCCTATGCTCGGCAGCTACGTTGCCAGTTAGGGTCACAATTTCAGACTTCTGTGTCCATTGTAAGAATAACATATGACAGTTGTATAACGCGTTTTATGACACTTTAAGATTTTGAGAGATGTTAGTTTAAAAGAATGTTGCTTTTAATCAAATTTGTTAATTAATTTGATAATTGAGAATCACCTTAAATGTATGCAGCCAATTTTGCAATCATGTTTGTTTACACCTGTGATAGATGTAATAAGTTACTTCAGGTTTTGCTAAACTACACATCGGTTATAATTAGCATGAACGTAATTTGTTAAGGAAACTATTCCAGGAAATTACTTTACAATAAATTCAGTTCAGCGAGGTAATACTTAATGAATAGTGTCACACGTGTCATGGAAAGCAACCGTTAAGGACAGAGAAACACAAATTCGTGGATCGTGATTTACACGTAAATGTTCAGTGGCAAACTTCTCCAAACTTCTCTTATTGTATAGAGGAGGCGGTGTTATGAAGAGCTAAATTTATTACAATAAAATTAATTATCATCTGAGAAAGGCAGGTTAAATCGTTTAATAGCAAAACGTATTGCCTACTACTAACAACAAAAAGGAAATACCATTAAATTAGGAACATTTGTTGTAATCAACCCTGAGCAGCTTTAATATTACAGTGGCCAAATTGGGAAAGGAGGTCAGTTTCACTATGGAAAAAACGAACTTAATTGTGGCACCTGAGTGACCTCCGGGAGGTAGAGGGAGAAGAGTTATTGAGAGTAGCCGGACGGTAAAGCGACGGTTACATCCCTAAGGTTATCAGATGTACGAGGGTCCTTCAATTAATAACTGAACTATTTTTTTAACTAACACATAGTGGTTTTATTTCATTAACATTTACGTACACACTTTTGAAGTATTCTCTCTCTGATGAAATACAACTATTCCAACGATTTACCCATTGAAACCATTTTTGGACAGTCTGTTCAGGATACCCATGACAACATTGCTGACCTCGTTATCACTTTGAAAATGGCGACCCCGAAGCTACTGTTTCACTTTAGGGAGGTCATGATCGCATGGTGAAAGGTCCGGAGAATAAGGTGGATGAGGCATGATCTCAATGCCCATTTCTGCGATGACATCTTGAGTTGCACGAGCTCGATGAGCAGGGGCATTATACTGATGCAAGGTCTATCCTCTCCTTGCGAGATCTGGTCCCTTTTCGGCGATTTTTTTCTTCAGTGGCTCTTCAGTGGCCCTTCAGTACGTCACAGTAGTAAGCACCAGTTACTGCGCGTTGATTATTTACAACATGATCATATAGAATACCCTGTTGGTCAAAGAATACGAGATGCATGACCTTCCCTACACTTTTCTGAACTTTTGCTTTCTTAGGCCTAGGGTTCGATGAATGTTATCAATGTGAACTCTCGTGTTTTGTTAACTGGTAGTAATGGTGGAACCAACTCTCGTCACCAGTGATGACCCTGTTCAAGAAGTCTGGTTCCCGTCGTAACCTTCTGAGCCATTCTTGACACGTCATGACGCGGTGAGCCTTCTGTTCGTCTTTCAGTACGTGCGGTACCCATTTCGCTGCAACTTTTCGATAGACAGGATTATTGCGAATTATGTCTTGTGCAGTTACAAAATACAAATGCATCATATCTACAAAGTTCGAAATTGTTATAACACAATCTTCTCGCACAATTGCGACAATTTGTTAATGTTGACTTCCGTTTTTTTTCTGTTACGGCTTTTTCAGGGCGTGAAGAACATTGAAGGTCTTCATGACCTCCTTTGAAACGTTTATACCACTCAAAGACATGTGTTTTGTCTAAAGCTTGGTGCTTGTATGCTTGCTACACCATTTCAAAGGTTTATGCAGGACTTTTGTCTAACAGAACACAGTGTTGCTGCAGTTTCAGTTCCATGGAGTGTGCACCAAGCACGACCTCATGTATCGGGCTCTAACTACCAAATGATAGACTCCGCATGACTGGCACTCACAGCACTGCTAGAGGAAGGGTTTACCTTTCCACCACCAGCAGCCATGGCACTCCAGGACGGTTTATTCAAATACAATTAAATGACTTCGGTTATTTATTGAAGGACCCTCGTACTATCGCGGCACAGCGAATTTTGATGGGCAGTTTGAGCAGAGCGCTTCATTTCACGAAGAGAATGCAAATATTTCTTCAGAGCATACTCACCGCTATACCTCGTTCGCAATTGTGTAATTGACAGGCCATTGAGCGACAGAAAAATGTATGGTGTATGGATTTCATAATAGCACGGGACTAGTATGAACAAGGTACCATTTGAATCATCTTGCTCGCATTTAGTTTGCACATACTCCCTATTTCGGTTGATGCCGATGACAAAATTTGCTGAAGTAGATGGGGACTATAAATGAAGGCTAAGTCCTGCGATGAAAAATATGGAGTATCTGAACCTCTAAGGGCTTTAGGATCTTTGAACTTTTATTTCGTCTATAACAACGCTTGCAGATAAATACCTACGTCTCTCTGTCCATTTCTTCCTTGGGGGAGACAGCTGTGTCAGTCTCTGTCTATGAACTGCAAATGAAAAATTTAACAAACTTTATTTAAATTAAAAATGTTGCATGTAACATACTTTAATGGAAAACCCCATCCAAAACTGCGCATTGCAAGGACGATGCTTCATTACGTTTAGTATTCTGGGAAATGGAAAGCAATAGTACTTTTGCACATCATAGCCCTAATGAACTAATTTTGCACAGCAACCTAATGGGCTTCCACAGCACGGATATTATATGGGATGTGATCGCACAAGGTAAACCAACTCGACGTAATTTTCCTCATGAGAAGTGACCGGAGATAGTCACCATAAACGTTGAGAGAAATAACCTTCTGTGTAACACACGCGGGAGAAGCTACGATGAGAAGCTCCAGCACATGTTCTCAGATGTCTCTCTGCCACACTTTCGGTTCAATGCATTTTTCGGGGAAAGCATCAAGTCAAAAATAATATTAGCATAATTCCTATAACTTAAATCTGAAAATTGCATTTTTTAATAAATATGTTAACATCACATTCTATAAACCCTCTGAATCCATTGTAATAGGATTTCTTCCATCTATCACAGAGAAGGTATTGAGGACTACCACAAATTGCGTTGCAGTTATTTCAATAGAAGGCTGTTTTAGAGCTGCTTAATAAAAAAGAAAATCGGTAAAATCATGAATGTCGTGTTGTCCACCACAAATCTCACTTTACAATCCCCTGGGATCGAACCCAGGTTGCCTTGGTGAGAACTAAGCGGTCCAACCACTGAGGCTTCCTATATTAAAAAGAGACATTTTATGAGTGTCTTATGTGTTCTATGACATATGTACGGCATGTATTTAGTTGTTTTTTCTACTCTTTACTGAACTACAGCAAGCTCTATTACACACGTAATATGATGTGTTCCTCTCACAGATTATACAATTTAATTCTCTATAAGGTGTTACTTAAACATTATGTACTTGTTTGCTAATACAGGCTTTGATTATATTAATATTGGTGTACTAAGAATGTATAAAATTATAACGATTGGATAAACCTCTGGAAAGTTGAAAATGTGTTGTAGTAACTTTTTATTTGTCACCTACTTTTTACTTACATACTTTATTGCTTTTTATTCTGATACTGATAGGTTAAGTAATGGATTGTTTGTGCTGGTGTTCTGGATGTACAAGATGGATCGTCACGAAATCCGTGAAGATAAGATTTTTTTTTCGCATGGCCAGTGACCTCTGCTGTGAATTCAGTTTATTAGTCAACCGCAGCGTGAGTATGTTTCTCATTTACTGGAAAAAAGATTCACTCCATTACACTCTTAGTTGTGTTATTCCATTTCATTTGTAATTTCTACAATATTAATTATTTGATTTATATTTTGATTCTAGATATTGGAGTCTATTGTAAGTTAGTTCGAGATGTTCATATTCAATAGCTTGCTTTGCAAGAATTTCTGCTAGCCCATCCTCTCTTCCTATGTGAGGTTTCATGCAGCTGAAATATATTTTCCATGGCCGGTCTTCTTCCTTGAATTCGCCCTTCTTCAATTGTTATATTACTCTCTCTTAACATAGCTATAGTAATTTATTTTGTCACATGGACTGCCGATTTATTGAAGAACATCAGTAATTGTCATTTGCTCTGCTTGATTATAAGAACACCTCGGTCTAATATAGATTTTATCCCTATTGCGATTATGTTTCCTGTATTTTATAGCACTTCTATCTTGTTCTCCTTCCTGTAACCGTAGGTATATACTTCTCATTTTGTGCATTCTCCCCTGCTTCCTTGATATACTTATACCTATTCAGGTGGACGGCGTCATGTTATACAGTGGCCGCAATGCAAATCGTTACATGGTAATAAAAATAAACACAAATTACCCTGAAGCTTTCCTGGCGACGAATACGCTCACTTTCTTTTAGGGGAACAAGCCAGTTGAAAAGATGCTTAGATATCAACGTTTCGGGAGTGTACATTTCTCCCATCATCAGGATATTTATAAAATGTTATAACACAAATGAAATACTGCATATAAAACACCATCAAAATTTGCATTACTGAACAAAAGACTTTTCCGTAAATTAAATGCCAGGTAAGGAGATGGGGTGAGTATATTAAAAAATGTGTCAAAGAAACGTAAATACTTAACTTGATTATCAAGCTGCATTGATCTTTGCATCTTAATTCGATGGATTTCCATTTTTAAGGCTGGTTTCCAAGAGGAGCTGAACTGAAATACAGCATCACAATTAAGCGTGCCCCTCTCGGAAGAAATCACCAAAGCCTCCTTAATTCCCCGCTTCCAGTTAACTGTTGCATATTGCCAAGATGGTCGTCTCCCGAAAATTGGCTTTATGGTCGTTATCAAAACAATGCTCTGTCAGCCCAGACATCTCAGTTTGCATTAAACGAATGCTCCGTTCATGTCCGATTATTCTAGTAGCGATGGTTCTTCCGGATTGTCCCTAAACGGTGTCCCACATCCACAGGGAATGTGGCACACTCCCGGAACTTGGAGGTCCAGTTTGTCTTCCACTGGCCTCAACAGATGTTCAATCTTCGGAGGTGGCTTATCGATGTCCCTGATGTTGTATTTGGCGAGAATTCTGCCAATTTTGCCGGATATATTGCCGGTAAACGGGATGCAGGCTCTAAAGGTAGGCGTATCTGACGCTTGTTGTATTACAGGTTTCCTTTCCTAACTTTGGTGATCGAATATGACGTTGAAGCCTCGATAACCAAAGCTAGGAAAGGGAAACATAATACCGCAAGCGTCAGATAAGCCTACCGCCACAGCGTGCCTCCCGTTTACCAGCAATCTGTCCGGCAAAATCAGCAGATATCTCGCCAAATACAACATCAGGGCCATCCACAAGCCACCTCAGAAGATTAAATACCTGTTGAGGCCAGAGAAAGACATACTGGACTTCCAAGTTCCGGGAGTATACCGCATTCCATCTGAATGTGGGACACCGTATATAGAACAAACCGGAAGGACCTTCGCTACTAGAATAATCGAACATGAACGGAGCATTCGTTTAATGCAAACTGAGAAGTCTGGGCTGACAGAGCATTGTTTAGATAACGACCATAAAGCCAATTTTTGGGAGACGACCATCTTGGTAATATGCAACGGTTACTAGGAGCGGAGAATTAAGGAGGCTATGGCGATTTCTTCTGAAAGGAGCACGCTTAATCGTGATGCTGGATTTCAGTTCAGCTCACCTTGGAAACCGGCTTTAAAATGGAAATCCATCGAATTAAGAAGCAAAGATCAGTACAGCTTGATAATCAAGTTAAGCAGTTACGTTTCTTTGACACAATTTTCTATACTCACGCCATCTCCTGACCTGGCATTTAATTTACTGAAAACAGTCTTTTGTTCAGTAATGCGAATTTTCATAGTGTTTTGTCTTTGTTTATAGTTGTGTTATATCCAGTATTTCATTTGTGGTATAACGTTTTATAAATATCCTGATGGTGGGAGAGATGTACACTCCCGAAACGTTGATGTATAATCATCCTTTTACCTGGCTGGTTGCCAGAGAAGAAAGTGAACAAACACTGACTTTACATAGTTTTATTCTTAACTTCTCCGTACAATAACTAATTGGTCATATTTCCCTTAACTTGTATCACCTTCATGAGTCGTTGACGTCGAATCTGCCAGATTTTCAAAATATTTGTTTTTCCATGTCCACCAATAGCTTCATCAATACCTCTTGCAGCTTCTTAACACTTAATGGCATTAGCTCCTCTATATTATCATATTAAGCATTTTCAATTGGATATACATAAGTATTTTTACCATAGCCAGTCAAGTACAGGTATATTGTTGTCTCTCAGGAACTTCTGAACCATCTTTGTTCTATGAGCAAGGGTACCATTATGCATAAAGTACTGACACTAATGAATGGCCAAAATGTGGCTAAATGCTTTTGCAACTCTTTGAAATAGTTACTTTCCTTTCTCCTTACAATAATGGAAAAAGTACAAGCCTTCTCTATCACGATTACCACTACAAGCAGCCCATACCATCACACTTTCTGGATGTTAAACAACTTTGACCGTAAGATTTGGATCATACAGCAACACACTCTTTGGCCTTCTCACCTTGTTAGACTTTCCTCTGACCAATTTAAAAGTGCTTTCATCAGAAAACATTACTTTGCGCCAGTCCTTTGATGTCCAGTGCTGGTATGATTTGCACAAATGTACTCACTTTTTCATAACAGCTTCAGTTGGAAGGGGCTTCTTGGCAAGACACCGAATTGGTAAACCTAAGTCATTTTTAAGCTGATTCTGAATGGTCCAGTTTACAAGACTCTTGAGCAGTTCTGGATTATTATTTTTAACCCAGTTGCTGTAATCCATGGATTAGCCATGACTTCACATTTTAGAAGGCCATCAGTCCATGGAGAGGTCCTTCTTTTACCACCTGAGTCCATCTTTAGTTGATGTGGTGCTTCGTTGCAAAGGTTCTGCGGTGTTTTTAGGTCATATATGGCTTGTCTTAAGACCTCTAACAGAACTAAGGCATGAGTCTTCTTCTCCCAATTAAGCTTCTTGCGGCCCATTTTGTGTACTGGATGCAGAAATACACACCTTCAAATGCAGCACCGAGACAGCAACACAGGGTATATAACTTCCTGTACACAAATAGCAGAGGCAGCCTGAGACCTGTGCAGCTAATGAAAGAAAGTTGCTGCGTGCAGTCGAGAATCGTGTGATTTGTAGCTCCTCCTGCTTTTTGTGTAGTGGTAGATTACAAACTGAGCGCGCCCTCTATGTAAAGATTTTCCTTGCATTTAGAGTGTAAAGATGTCCATTGCGGCCACTGTATCTAGGTGTGTGATAGTACCTTCCTCCTTGTGTTGAGTCGTAGTCCTGTTTTCCGCCAGTAGTAAAGAGATATGGGTTGATATCCACCTAAAGCACACGAAGAAATGCTTAGAATGGTCCTAGATGGTTTTGTTTATTTAATTCTGTATAGCCGTTGGTCTATCTGAAGCCTGTTGGCCCGTTGGCCTATCTTTTATTGGTGTGGAGTTTCTCCCCATACCAGCAAAAGCGCAAGTTAAAATAGGTTCGTAACAATCGCTACAACAACAGCGCTTTTCTATGGAGTCAGTTAACACTGATGGGTGTTGTGCAGTTTTCTTGACTATAAAAATTGATTGATTATATTACATCAACAGCTTTTTCTAAATACTTTCCACCAAAATTCAGAAAGGCTGATGGGTCTATAATTAGTGACACCGTCATTTCCTTTATAATTTCTAAAGTTAAACCAAATAATACTTCATAGTTTTCATCTCTTTGGACATCCTCGTTATACAGTGATGAAAAAATGTAAAGAGAGTAAATGCCCTTAAAAGGAGGTCACTCGTGAATCCATCCTCTCTCGGTAGTTTATTGGGATCCAATGTCGTTAAGGCTACTGGTATTTCATATTCTGTAAATTCTACATCTTCCTGTGTGTCCATAAATTCGGTCACTAATATTCATATTAATTTATCTTTTTTTCGGTGTCAGCTTCGGCGAAATAGTTCATTATGTATTCCATTGCACTTTTTATATCTGTAGAAAGGTTTCGTCCTGTTTTGGGGGTATTGCGGCATACCCGCATGTCAGATTTCAATTGGTTGGTGTTTACTTTTGATTTGGGTTCTAATTGGAGCTAAGAGATCTCTTATCCTCAGGTGAATGGTTGTAGGAAATGGATTTGTTGTTTGTTGGCTACTCAGTTGTCTCAATAATACACTGGTTCGTTGCAAAAATGATTTAATTTAATTCTCACTAAGTTCGTTGATTCAGATTGATTTGTAGCGGTGACCACCTGTTACTAAACTTCCTAACAGAATTCTCTTACTTCTTTATACGGCGAATACTTTGCTATTATAAAATTCTTCTGCTGCCTCTCTTACGCTGGTTGCGTTATTCTTGACTTCCCTACATTTCGGACTAAGAAATCTTTGCTACTTCTTCTTCACGCGCACTAACACATCCTTCCCCTCGTAGTATGACTGTTGAAGTGATTTACATTTCGGACTTAGAAATCTTTCCTACTTCTTCTTCACGGGCACTAACACATCTTTCCCCTCGTAGTATGACTGTAGAAGTGATGTTTCTCTTACGCTGGTTGCGTTATTCTTGACTTCCCTACATTTCGGACTTAGAAATCTTTACTACCTCTTCTTCACGCGCACTAACACATCTTTCCCCTCGTAGTATGACTGTTGAAGTGATGTTTCTCTTACGCTGGTTGCGTTACTCTTGACTTCCCTACATTTCGGACTTAGAAATCTTTACTACCTCTTCTTCACGCGCACTAACACGTCTTTCCCATCGTAGTATGACTGTTGAAGTGATGTTTCTCTTACGCTGGTTGCGTTATTCTTGACTTCCCTACATTTCGGACTTAGAAATCTTTACTACCTCTTCTTCACGCGCACTAACACGTCTTTCCCATCGTAGTATGACTGTTGAAGTGATTTTTCGTCTACTCTGCGATTCAGTTCTTACTTTATTCTGATCCCCACCCTAACTCTTATCACATGACCAAAATAACTCACCCTTCTCCCCCTTTCTCAAATCTTACATTATTACTGGTTTCTCATTTTATTTCGATTTTTCTTTATTGGTTAGCAAAACTCATTGACGTTACATCCCACCGTGAGTTGGGTCACGCCTACCCTGGGCTCTTTGTAACGGTATACATCGTTATCACCTCAGCAAAGTAAATCCTTTTAGGTCTTACGCTTGACCGCATCTTGAAAACCTTATTGTTCCTACACATTCTTGGTTATAGTTCTCAGACATTGAACCTTTCCTTAAACAAAGAGGCTAACGGTCACCTCTTCCTGTCTCCCCGACTTGTGTTCAGATTTTACAGAAATATTTTCTCTCCCTTACATGGAATTTAGCATGTTAGTTGTCTTAAATTATATTCTTCCCATCTTATTCTTAATTAAACCGCTATTTTAATCATTACTCTAATTTCATTCTAATTTCATATTAATATAACAATATTTTATATTAGTTTAGCAAAGCATTTTTATTAATTTGTCTTCTTTTTTAATTCTCGTGATTTCAATTAATTCGTCACCTCCTAATCGCTGTCTGATACTGCGGTTACATAATGCCCGTTTGACAAAAATGAAATACCCATTATTTAAATTTTGTCAAACCCCCGTCATGATGTTTCCTCCTTATATATCTTATAATTTCTCATTCCCTACTCGAAACATTTTTCAGTGGTCACCGTTCCCTCATCTTCATCAGTGTGTTATTTTATACACATAGAATGGTCAATATGGTACATCATATACATAGAATTATAGATATGATACATTACGTACATAGACAAGTACACTGTCGTATATGTGGTTATTACCCTATATACAAATAACATTCGTGATACCTCAACTATATATACACTTCACTGAATTATCTTTGTCTCACTTGACATAAACTTGATTTTACCTTATTACATTCCTTAAGTACTACATTAATGTTACTATATTACCGTTTACAATATTACATTTTACATTCAATGATTTTTTTTAATATTATATTAACTTATTGGGACGTTTCTTTATCTTTCAGTCCTTCACCGTAAGAACATTCGTCCTCACATTATTATAGTTTGCGTAATGATGTCCAAATATGGTTACCTCTACCTGCACTCAGTTGTCTACCTGTAATCAGGTGTTTCGTTTACCTGACAGTAAACATTGGCAGTTCATTGTCCTGTCTTTCCACTTCACTTTTCACTCTAAACTTTCTTTCACTTTGTCACGCCTAAGTCTGTGACCTTTACAATAACAATATAGCCTTTTGGCACATGAATACATCAGTACTTATACTATATTTACATTTCACAAATTATTTTTAAAGATCTTTCTAACATGTTCATTAGCTGTGGTTATTCTTATTACATTATCATTTTGTTTGTGCACAGGAATTTTGGAACTTGCAACTCCCACGCAGTGTTTGAATTTCAAACGAAAACGTTACCCGTACTAATTATATAACTTTTACTTGGTATTCTTTACATCTTCGTATATATAATTTCAATCACATTCACACAGGTGATTCTTGGGTATGCTCTGTACTGTTTACAACGTTTTTTTTGACGATATGGCCTTATTATGGAGATGTTATATCTGCCTATCGGTTTACCATTTCTTGGGTGTATTAGAGCATACGCTCTGTCACCAAATATTTTCTCAATCCGGTATGGGCCTTTTCATAGCATATATAGCTTTTTAGTCTTCTTTCCTAACAAATCTGACTTGTCGAACGATTTCACTAGAACTAAGTCGCCGACCTTTGGTTCCCAATTCTTCTTATACCGCAGTTTCTTTGCGTTTCTTTTCTCTACTTTTTCCATTATTCTTTTAACAGCATTCTGGATCCGTTCTCGATCTGTCTCGGTCGTCACTGGTATACTTTCCGGAACACCCTCTATTATTGGTTCCGGTGTTAAATTCCTATGCAATTGGATAGGAGCATATCCTGTGGTTAGATTGACTGAATTATTGAATATAAACTCAATATAGTTGATGTGGTCTGGCCAGGTAGTCTGTTTCAATGAACAAAGGACTCGGAGATGAACATCTAGGTCTTACAGTACGCGCTCGCTTGGATTAGAGCATGGATGGTACGACGTTGTATTATAGATGCGAATTCCGGCATCCTGAATGGTGTGCACTTATATTTGAATGGGGGAACATCATGTATCTCGAATTCATACTAAAAATCACTATAGGTCCCAGTGTGTTCCGAAAATACATTTCTATGTTTACATAAAATGTTATAAAAAATCTCTTTTTGGTGGTCGTTAAGTAGGTTCGAGTTTGCTACTGTTTCTCTTATTCTATAGGTCATGTTTACGTTATTTTCGACTACCTGGAAATCATCTGGTAGGGTAATTATCTCCTGTTCACCTGCTTCTGCCTGCCCAAGTCCGTATGACATCATCTCTAAAAGCCCTTCTTCTCCAGCTATATACTCATCCTTATCATAGTTTCTCATCTCTTCTGCTTCTAATGGATTCATCTTAACTAGCTCCATTCCTCCTATTCGTATAAATTCTACAAAAAATGTTTCTCAATCTATTTCTTTTTCTTCATCTGTCAATCTTATCTCATTTTCTGCTTCCCTTGAGCTAAACGGAACTTTAACTATGACGCCTTTAATTTTGATTTCCAAGGCTTCCATTTGATAATTCAACTTAGCTTGAAGCGCATACAACACGTCATTACCCATAATAATGTCTACAGATAGCCTATTAATTACAAAACATACAAATTCTATTGTATCCTCCCCAATGGTGACTTTCAAAAGCATTTGTGTATTAATATTTTGTTTGGCGCGACCTACCGCCAGAGTACAATATGCACTTTTCACGGGCAATGTTTGCAATTTCATTCCATTGTTTTTTTAAGTGATAAAAGAATGCTTGACTTATAGCTGAAACTGAGGATCCTGAATCTATGGTAATGTGCCATTTTTCTTTGTTTATTATTGCAGCAATACGTGGAGCATATCTCACTTCTTGCAATTCTGTTAAGTGATTGTTTATTTGAGTACCGTTTACTATTTCTGTTTCTGTTTTATTCTGTACCACCCTACTCAGAGCTGTGTCCCTGTTCAAATTAAGAACTAGCGTGTTCATCCGGGTCCGATGCGGGACGTCTTCTATCGCACCCTGGAGTCGTTTCCCGTCTGCTGTGTCGTATCTGGCCTTTCATCCACCTCGGGCGCTGCGTCCCTCGGTGTGGGTGGAGGAGAACGCACCCATTCTCTTGAGAGAAGTTGATTCCTCTGTCTTACTTCAGGTCTGTCCGTATTGTTCTCTCTACCAGCGTCACGTGGTTGATACTGTCTATTAGCTTCTGGTAGTCGGAACGTCGGTCTTGCATTCCCTCTTCGAAGAAATGGGGGGTGACCTCTATTTCCATTCCTAGTTACATGTACATATCTTATAGGGAAATTATATGAATTTGAATTTGGTGGTCCCTGTCTCCCTCTATTGTTGTTAGGGAATTCCCTCGGGACGTGGGCATCGTATCTTTGACGAGTAGCCATATGGTTTGTGTTAAAAGTTCGGGGATTGTGTGCCCTTTCCCCGTCATGATTATTATTATTCCACGGTCTGTGTGGATTTCTCACTGGCATTCGATTCTCTTGTCTATTTTGTGAATTTTGCGTCCCAACGCTTTGTAAAGCTGTTAACAATGTAATTGCCTCTCTCAATGTCTGAGGTCTTGCTACCACCATGTGATTTCTAATGTTCTCAGGAAGGTGGGGCGTGAGAAGAGAAATCAGTTCGGCTTCCTGTAATGGAGGTTGTAGATATTTACTTATTTGCGAATATCTCAGGAAATAATCAGTAATAGACTCTCCATTATTACCTTGGTATCGGCCATTTGTTATCTGATTCCTTACTTGGTACTGGACATTGGCGTTCCAATACTTTTCTAGGAAAGCTGTTTTGAACAACTCGTAGCTGCATCCTTCTCCCACAGTTACTCGTAGCCAATTAAGTTCGGCAGATTGTAACGCCCTTTGAACTATTATCATCTTATATTGCTCGGGTACACCTCTGATGGCAAAATACTTTTCTAAGTCGGCCAAAAATTGTACTGCGTTGTCATTGCGACAATTAAATTTCGGGAGGGGCAATTCGCTTAGAAAATCCATGTGCACTGGTGGATACATATTTACGTTTTGCATATTTACTTCGCTATTATTGCTGTTTTGAGGAGAGACAGAAGGGGCGCTAACCTGTTCGTTCTGCCTCTCTCCATTGTGTGTATGTATAGAACAATTGGAACTCTCAGGTACCTGCCCTTGCTGTCCCAGCTGTAAGCCAGTTACAGTATCTCTGATTTGAGATATCTCGCTTACTGTTTCCCTCAACATTTGTGTATTTTCTGATTTAATATTTGTTACACGTGCTACCTATTCTTTTAACTTCTCCATGTCAGCTGCTATACTATTGTTTACAGTGTCAAACCGGTCATTTATCTCTTGTACAAAAGTTACCTGTGTCGTGGTCAGTTCATCTAATCTTATTCTTTCCTTATTAATTTCCTCCCCTATTCTATTTTCTACTCCTGCAACGAGACATTTGGTAGCTTCTAAGTCACTTCTTATAGTACCTACTTCTCGCTGCAGGGCCTCTTTTACAGTCTGGATTTCCCCTGTTATTCCTTGAATTTTGACAGTGATTCTAGCTTCTGTTTCTTTCCCTTGGCTTGTAATTTGACTTAATTTTTTGTCCATAGCTTTGCTCTGATCTAGTAATTTAGTCTCTAGTGATTTGTCCATAGCTTTGCTCTGTTCTACTAATTTAGCCTCTAGTGATTGACTCTGAATAGTCATTTGCGCCATGAGTTTCTGGAACATCTCTTATAGATTTTCCATTACCCCAGGATTGTCACTTCTCCTATTTACATTTAAGCTACTTACACCATTTACACCCTCATCTACTGATCCTATAACACTGCTTTCCATTATCTCTTCATTAACAACTTCTAACTCTTTCTCTGTCTCCATAACTATTTGTTCCCCAGAATTTTCCATTTTAAATTTATTCTGTACGATCTTCTTATTTCTCAAAAGCATTGAACTTCCCCTTTAAATTTTCTAATTTCCCTTCCAAAATACTTATTACTAAGACATTACATAGATATTGATCTCAATGAGTGATATTACGTTTACAAGAAATATAAATTGAGTATGTGTAACTCACAGTTCTGTTGTACGGCTGTGGTGTTTATGTGATGTCTTTACCAATTTTTGTCGTGCTGCTCGTCGTCTAGTAGGCTCAGTTGATGTCGAAAGAACTTGAACTTCTCTCTTGGTTGGGGGAAAATTCTATGTAGTTGTTTTTGCCGTCTTCTTCGTAGTCTCTGCTGTCCTCATCGTAGTTGTCGTCGTGGATCTTCTCACTTCTCCTCGTAGTCGTCCTTCGTCGTCGTTCTTCTCACTTCTCCTCGTCATTGTCGTCGTTACATTTCACCCATTTCCTACAATTCGAAGCCCCAACGTGTCGGCGCCATTATGCGGCATACCCGCATGTCAGATTTCAATTGGTTGGTGTTTACTTTTGATTTGGGTTCTAATTGGAGCTATGAGATCTCTTATCCTCAGGTGAATGGCTGTAGGAAATGGATTTGTTGTTTGTTGGCTACTCAGTTGTCTCAATAATACACTGGTTCGTTGCAAAAATGATTTAATTTAATTCTCACTAAGTTCGTTGATTCAGATTGATTTGTAGCGGTGACCACCTGTTACTAAACTTCCTAACAGAATTCTCCTACTTCTTTATACGGCGAATACTTTGCTATTATAAAATTCTTCTGCTGCCTCTCTTACGCTGGTTGCGTTATTCTTGAATTCCCTACATTTCGGACTTAGAAATCTTTGCTACTTCTTCTTCACGCGCACTAACACATCTTTCCCCTCGTAGTATGACTGTAGAAGTGATGTTTCTCTTACGCTGGTTGCGTTATTCTTGACTTCCCTACATTTCGGACTTAGAAATCTTTACTACCTCTTCTTCACGCGCACTAACACATCTTTCCCCTCGTAGTATGACTGTTGAAGTGATGTTTCTCTTACGCTGGTTGCGTTACTCTTGACTTCCCTACATTTCGGACTTAGAAATCTTTACTACCTCTTCTTCACGCGCACTAACACGTCTTTCCCATCGTAGTATGACTGTTGAAGTAATGTTTCTCTTACGCTGGTTGCGTTATTCTTGACTTCCCTACATTTCGGACTTAGAAATCTTTACTACCTCTTCTGCACGCGCACTAACACGTCTTTCCCATCGTAGTATGACTGTTGAAGTGATTTTTCGTCTACTCTGCGATTCAGTTCTTACTTTATTCTGATCCCCACCCTAACTCTTATCACATGACCAAAATAACTCACCCTTCTCCCCCTTTCTCAAATCTTACATTATTACTGGTTTCTCATTTTATTTCGATTTTTCTTTAATGGTTAGCAAAACTCATCGAACTCATTGACGTTACATCCCACCGTGAGTTGGGTCACGCCTACCCTGGGCTCTTTGTAACGGTATACATCGTTATCACCTCAGCAAAGTAAATCCTTTTAGGTCTTACGCTTGACCGCATCTTGAAAACCTTATTGTTCCTACACATTCTTGGTTATAGTTCTCAGACATTGAACCTTTCCTTAAACAAAGAGGCTAACGGTCACCTCTTCCTGTCTCCCCGACTTGTGTTCAGATTTTACAGAAATATTTTCTCTCCCTTACATGGATTTTAGCATGTTAGTTGTCTTAAATTATATTCTTCCCATCTTATTCTTAATTAAACCGCTATTTTAATCATTACTCTAATTTCATTCTAATTTCATATTAATATAACAATATTTTATATTAGTTTAGCAAAGCATTTTTATTAATTTATCTTCTTTTTTAATTCTCGTGATTTCAATTAATTCGTCACCTCCTAATCGCTGTCTGATACTGCGGTTACAGTATAGTTGTTTCTCGTTTTCGTTTCAATTTCCCAGCTGCTCTTTTATACACAACGCTCCAAGAATTACATCCGCCAGTGCTTTTGAAGAACTTTCCTGATTTAATTTGTTCGGCTTTCAATTTCGATTGATATTTCCTGTTGGCCTCCACATATTGAATTTTCTTCCCCTGTCGCAGTTGTTCATTATTCAATGTTGTTTTGTTATCGGCGTTTGTGTTCACCTACTTTTTGAGGTTAACTCTATGTCCACTGTTGGACTGTTCTCTTGCTGATCCTGTATATTCCTCTTGCTTGTTGTAAATGTTCCATTGCATGCCTGAGTTAAAGACGTACTCCAAGTGTCCGCCTCGGTAGCGTAGCTGGTAGCGTGTCTGCCTCAGTTTCAAGAGGTCCCGAGTTCGATTCTCGGTTAGGGTAATTTACCTGGATAAGGCTTTTTGCGGGGTTTTCCCTTATCCTGATAGACGAATATCAGGTAACTTTAACCTCCAGGGACCCCGGACTACTTTGAGCATCATTTCATGCATTTCATTCATCGTTCGTAATGATTTACCGTTGGAAGACGTTAATCACAAAAAAAAAAAAACAACAACGCACTCCACAGCTCAAGTAGCAGTTCAGTTTCTAACGCAGGTTTCAATTTGCTGCTAATTCTCCATTATGTTCAACACTGTGTTCCCGGGTCTTGCATTTACGGCATATTACATTACATCAAACCTGAAAAAGAGGTCTCTGAGCCCCGTATAAAATGAGACTTGAGAACCACAGGAGTTAAGGGACAACAATAACAGCTAATTTCAGTTTCTACCACTGAAAACCTCTATTTGGTATGATGGACACTGATCACAAGGCACCGAATTTGAGCTCATAAATAGGTAAATAATCAAGAATTTGCAAAGCCCCTTCTGTACTTCAGAAACACATAAGGGTTAATAAAAGAACATACCTGCGAAAAAGGCTTCGGGTTTTGTTTGAAAGTGTCATGTAGTACGAGACAGCCTTGTTACTTCAAATTATATGAATTTAACGTAATAAAAGCACCACTGATATATCGTTAAAACATACATTTACTTTTTAAGATTTTGCTTCAAACACAACGCTGAACAATAGGGAACCCAATTTGCCTATAGTGGTACATAGGTGTGCGATGGCAAATCCAATTTCTTGTAATAGGTATCATAAGAAAGCTTTTTTTCAGTTCCTACAAACGTCTACTGCATTTAAAATCGTTAGGAAGGCATGCTGAACGCTAGAAAGGCTATCCGAAATGGATTTTATGTACTGAATTCAAAAATAATTTTCATTTTCTCCCATCATTTCAGGTTTTCAAATTATTCATAAACAGCAGAAATGAAATTAAGGAGGGGTGCTGCACTGAAAAACCCCAAATCCTTCAATTTTCAACCAATCTTGCTGACTTTTTTGCCACTTAGATGTGACACCAATTGGATAGAGAATTCAAAATTTGGTTTTTGTATCATTAATAGTTTTTGAGAAATTAATTTATGAAGTTCAAAATTTGGGCAAAATTCAAACCGCTACACCTGATGAAAATGTCAACATTCTAATTCTTCTATTTATTAAAATATTCAGATGGTTATAAAGAAAAGATCTATCATATGAATTTCTTATACTGCCTTTAGTTCCAGAGGGGAAAAAATTAGGTATAGAGCAAACAAAAAGGGCCGAATTATGATTAAACCTTTGACTTTATATTTCAATCATTTTAAACATATAATGAATATTAAAATTTCATATGATACCAACCTTAGTTTGCTTTCTAAGAACATGTGCTGAAAATTTTAGAGGGCTGAATCAAAACGGCATCGTGTGGAACATTTTGAATGACAGTAAATGTTTAGAAAACTGTAACAGAGTAAATCAAATTTTAAAAAACAAAACATTTTCCTTCTCAGCTACATCCTTGAAGCAAACTAAAACCCTCCAGACAGGTAATTTGGACCCTCCTGCCTCTTCCTTCTCTCTTCTGCAGCCTTTTTTTATTTTTTATTTTAGGTTCCTTCTGTATGTTTTAGAAGCTACCTGTACAGAATTTGCTGATTAAAGTAAGCGAAATTAGTCCTTTCCTTGTCTAATTTTTAGACATGCTGGTGAAATAACACTATCCACTATGTCTGACAACAGCTTGAGTTAAGAAAAACAAACAAAATGGAATGCACTGATGGTTGATGTCACAGTAACCTGAAGTCTCTTCTTTGACACAAATATTTCTTTTGGTCATTAACGCCATATCATGTTATGTAAACTTTCATTTGCATTTTGTGTTTTAACCAAAGTACATCTTCTTACGATTTCTTCTGATGCCAGCCTTTGGTACACAAGCATTTGGTTTCTTAGCACAACAGGTCTCAAGTACGTTCCCACTGTTGTGTTATATGTTGGTATTTCCTTCCGTGCATCGTTTAGCCTAATACATGATCCTAACTATTTACACAGTCAACAAAAGGTCAGTTGTTTCAAATAATGTTTTACCAATAACTGACATAACAGTTTTATGCAAGTTTAGATGCATAAAACACCTTTATAAATGTTAAATGGCACACTAAAACTCTATAATTATATAAAAACAGAATGCAGTTTATCGAGAAACATAAGAAAATCACGACCAAGCTAGAAATTCACACAAAAACAAAAGACAAACATTACTACTAGCTTTCAATGTTTGCAGCCAGTGTTTTGTTTCCACGCTGCAGTACCTTGAGAAATAACCATCATAACGACATATAACATTCTACCAGGAACTTTGCCCGCTAATTTCAAATGTATTACAAATGACTGAATTCTGTGGATCCAAAAGCCGACATGCACGTGCACATGGGCATTTAAATTGTCATGCGAGGGTATTTAAATGCCTGAAGCCCATACATTTAGTTAGATTGTGATTCTATAAGGTTCAAAGTATTTTTTAGCTCAAAAATAAAAACAAATTTCCCATATTTTTAGCCAATTTCGGTGCTGTAACAGAAACAACTTTCAACCAGAATTTTGTATGAAAAACTAGGCAATAATTATAATTTGTTATTTGCGATTAATTAATGATTAATTAGAATTATAAGCACATTCATAACCTTACCTCAATATTGCAGTTCAAATTTTCTTCTCTTTAGCCTTCTCGCATATTGTTCAGAACATCCAACAGTAGTCCACTATCATGTGAACACTCCAATTTCCTTGATACTTCATTTCCACATGCATATATCATGATGAAAATTTTTCAGTCCATTCCTCACTAAATTCTCCTAAATTACTCGTATATAATTTAAGTGGAAATGAATACAATGTACTTTGACACTCAGATTGCGCCCAAACTGTTTGAAATGTTTTAGCATCAACTTCAGTATGCTAACATAATTGAGTCTTTTTTATTTCCAAGGTAATAAAAACAAACATTTCTGAATGAATTCCAGACATCTTTCACTTCTCGACTGACAGTATTCTGGAACTGACTGTCCATTATCACTTTTCGAATTTGTGGGCCAACGAATACACCAGATTTAATTTTGTCATTGGATAGTGAAGGAAACGTAAAAAATGTTTTTAAAGCACTAATTGTTGAGAATTCTCACAAATAGTTTCATTTAACCTAATTTTACATGAGTTGGTAACAATTCCTTTGAGGGATCAATAAGAGGGTGGTATTTATTTTTTTCTGCCGATGTTAAATTAGTCGTCAGTGGCCAGCCTTCCGTTTCCCAATGTTCTGACCTATTATGTGTTTCAAATGGAACGGTGTTTGTCCTTGAGCGCGACTAGGTGAAAAACCAATCGGGGCCCTGCGGTCTTGTCGTATTGCATTTCTCCTAAGTGGTGTGTAACAAGCGCCAAAGTAATCAATCTTGTCTCGTGCTAAGACAAAAAAATCAGATTTTGCAAAAACTGATCCATGAGGAAGGAGGGAGTAATGCATTTAACATAACCATGAAAGTCCCATATTTTTAGATAAAATAGTTTTTCTAATAAAAATAAACATATTGGATACCATTATATTAAAACAATGAATTGCAACGTAAACACTGTAATGAATATTATTATTGTTTAGCATGTATGCGTTAACGTATATTTCAAACTAATCAGAACTAAAACGTAAATATTTGACATGACGTGGTAAAAGAAATGTGTACTTTGAATAAGCCAAGGTATTTGTTAAACTCCATCAGAGGAAACGATAAACTTCTTGCTAGTCTGGCAGAACGTTTCTGGTCACATTATATCGTTTTTTATGAATGGTTTGTAATCTATTTACTATGAAGTTGGAAGCAGCACTTCCATGAAGCAGTGCATCAGCTGGATCAATTAAACGCGATACACATCACCAACCCCCTCCGTTACTACTGCTAGAACAATCCAATAGAGTTAATGTGGGCTCAAATTATATTGCAAACAGAGATAATATTTTTAAACTAACTGACCTTGAACGACTTATTCCCGAACAAATTGAAAAGGAACACAAAACTGGGAAAAGTGAGTGAGACATCAGATAAACTACAAGAAGACGACTTTTAGACAGAAATAGCATGTAACGAGCTTTTGGAACCTATCATCATAAACTTGCAGTACTCAGACGATGAAGATAGTGACAATTACGAATTATCCCTTAACGTAAGTAATATTCACAGCTGTATGAATGCACCGCTGGCAAATTCGTTGCATTATAAAAATAAGCAATTCATAACCTATAACTGTAAACTAAATATTTAACACACTTGCGTAATGTACAAATGTTCATGATGCAATTGTGATTTCAACAACTGCATTATTATAAATCTCTTGAAAATTCAGTTTGCGTTCCCTTACGTCTATCGCCACGAACACTGGCAAGTGAGAGAGAGAGAGAGAGAGAGAGAGAGAGAGGGGGGGGGAAATATAAAAAGAGTGGAGATAACGAGGTGGCAACGATGAAGACTAACGCATCTGATTCGCTACAGACGAGAACTCTTCCCATTTGAAACACACAATATATGTGCTATCCCATGCACAGAGAAACAAGGATATTTTGTGACATTAGGCTGCTGACCAAGTAATAGTGCAATAATCTTGAAATATTCTCAGGCTCGCAATAGTTGGTTTTCGTACTGTAATTTTTGTAACAAAAATTTAACATTTCATGTCTCCTTTAGAACAATGGAGAGTGGATAGATGAATATCTCCATTATGAAGCAAGACTTGTTTAAGACATATTCAGGAAGAATCAATGTAGAACCTGAACTCTTTGGAATTATAGTTTGCTATTAAAATTTCAAATGGCAGGAATACCTTCGCAATACACCAAATTCTCTTCTTCAGGAATGAAAGGAACTATTTCGTGATTCCGACGCGCTTACAGTGAAAAACATATACACTCAGCCAATACTTTTTCTTTTAACATAGAACCTATACATTCTGCTTACTTTTTTTTAAAATTTCAATTCCTAACTAAATAACCAAGCTCACCTTGATTAAAACATCTATCATAATGAGAATTGCCAAGTTCATAAGTATGATTCACTGGATCCAGGGTGTATGGATTCAGGGTATAAGGGAGCCGATATCAGGACCATGAGATACGGGCCCAATGGCAGAGGAAATGCTTGGTTATACAATATGTTTCTTGTTTTAGCATTATATTCTGTTACCTTAACTATACAAAAACAACAATTTTCTCCATGATTTTTAGGTTCTTTTTAAAGGCATAGGGATACCTAAGGGCAATGACTGTTTTTATTATTTTTCATTTTTCCAACTCATCGACTCTGTAACAGAACTATGGCACACTTAGAGGACACCAGGATTTATCCTGATCTCATTACGCTATCTGAAGCTGTAGCAAAGCACCATACACCAGACCATGCTTTAGTTATGTTCATTTCCCGCTATACTGCTTGCAGAGAGAGAATAAAGCAGATGTAAACTAAACCATGTGACCGTTGATCGTATTTTGCCTTTTTTACAATTTCCATGATGCTTCCGCCGGGAAAATAGTCAATTGAAAAAGTGCTGCTACTGAGGTGTGCAGTTTTGAGTTCGTTTTGCTAAGGCGCACGGTAAGTGTGTACTAAGCACACTTCAACTATAAAAAACATACTGTGACTTTGTGGGTTCGGGAAATTAAAAGCCCAGTTGCACAAACTCAAAATGTTCTTTATTTCCTCCGAGTTAGTCTTGGTACACTTGCCATTCACAGCAGAATTATGTGCTACACACAATTACGTAACAAACACAATTAGGATCCACCAGTTCACAGGTCCACACTACTTGGCACCTTGCTGTAAACTGACTCAGAACTCTACAACTGACTCTAAAAACTGACTGACTTGGCGCACCATGCTTCTATTATACGTGGCTAACTGGTTCTAGAAAACTCTCTACAATGGAGAAGAAAGATATATGAGAGATTTCACGTTTTTTCCACGGGGAAGGCAGGCGTGACCTAGATGCCGTATGACCCCCCTCTATTGGCCAGCTCTTCCTGCTAGCTGATTGTAAGTTCGACGATTGGGTAACAATACTAATAGACAGTTAAGTTAGTTTTTAATTAAAGTAAATCATGCTGCGCGCGCAGTTTGAAGGAACTCCGTAAAACGCGGAAAGTTTGTTATTTAGACGAGACGTGGGTTAACGAGGGACACACGACAAGTAAAGTATGAACTGACACACAGTCAAATAAAAAGCCATGCATTTCCATCTGGTTTAAGTGCAGGACTTACAAATCCTACGGGGAGGAGTAAGCGTCTTAGAGTTTTGCACGTAGAAAGTGATAATAGGGTTGCCGAGGGTGGCGAGCTTGTGCTCGTCTCCAAAACAACGGGCTACTATCATGAAGAAATGAATGGTGACGTTTTCAAATCCTCGTTTGTAAAGATGCTCCCCAAATTACAACCGAATTGTGATGGACAATGCCTTGCTCATAGGAAGTAATGATAGCGTTGTCGAGGGTGGCAAGCTTGTGTTCGTCTCCAAAATAACGGGATACTACTTCTTCTGCTCTTTCATCTTCTTCACTCCATGGTTTGCGCATATCGCCCGTTCCGGCTTCATAGATCTCTCCAGCGTTTCCTGGGTCGTTCTCTGTCTCTTCTTCCTTTTGGATTATAGTTTAGTACTGCATTTCGATATCTTCCATCCTTAATTCTTAATATATGTTCATGCCATTGTTGCCTTCGTTCTGATATTTTGTCATGGACTGGTTGCTTTCTAATATCCTCATTTCTTATTTTGTCCAATATTGTACAACCGTTAACACTTCTGAGAAATTTCATTTGTGCAGTCTGTATTTTATTTAAATCCTTTTGTGCTGGCACCCAGGTTTCGCTACCATACAGTAAATTTGGAATAGCCATTTCCTTATACATTTTCACTTTTGTAACCCTTCTCACTCTGTATTTAAAAGTTCTTTAGACTGTCCCACATATTGCTCGGAATTTGTTTACTTTTTCTTCTATATCAGCAGTGTTTCTAAAGCTTATGTTACATCCTAAATATCTAAAACTCTATATTTGTTCTAAAATTCTATTTCTTAAAACAATTTTTGCTCTTACATTATAATTTCCTTTAATAACCATAATGTTTTACTGTTCTTCTGATATTTGAAAATTATACTTTTGTAGTATATTATTTAGAGTATACTTTGATTTTTGCAGTTGATTTTCATTCCGATGAATCAATATTTGGTCATCCGCAAACAGCAGGGTCTTAATATAAATATTTTATTTTGTTTTTATTCCTGGGTCTACTAAAATCTTCCATTCATGTAGGATATCGCCTATATATACACTAAAAAGAGTAGATGGTAAGCTACACCCTTGTCTTAGTCCAGCATTGGTAGAAATCTGTTCTCTTAACCTATCCCCAGTATCAATTCTTACATTTGTATTTGTGAGTATGCCTTTCACCGCAATAATAATATGCGGTGGATAATCACAACTCGATACTATCATGAAGAAATGAATGGTGACGTTTTCAAATCCCGGTTTGAAAAGATTCTCACCATAACGTAGTTGAGATGGACAATGCCGCCTACCACAGTGTAAGGTTATAATGCATACGAAACAAGTGAAATCATAACATGGCTACAGAGTACAAATATAATTTTCCACGAGGGTAACCTTAAAGCAGAATTGCTGGCAATGGTCAAGTCTCGTGCTAAAAGGTACGAAAAATCGTAAGTAGCATTTAATTTCCATGGATATTAATAGTGTGCTGCGTGATACTTAGCTCGAAATGTGGGGCTGTAGTGTCGAAAACTTATATTAATGTTATACTTAACGAAGCGACTAAGCTTATGGTTTGAATAAATACGTGCTTGTGTTGAAAATGCATATTCATGGTATTAATACATATTAATATTATACTTAACGAAGTGATAACAGTACTGTCATTCCAAATACATGTGGACTCGGAGTTATACGGTACTTCATTCTCTCTTTGCATATAATATAAGCATCACAGCACACACGACTGGACATTGAAGATCTGAAAGTCAGACCTTCGGTCTCAGGCCAGATCAGGGCTAGGCCCTTTACTGGCCGTGGAGTGTTTTTAAAGGAAGGATAATATGCGGCAGAAGATGAGGTTGGAGTTGTATATAAGCCATCTGATGTGTTATTTTATGTGCCTAGAAGCAGCCTTGGGCGTTTGTAGCGCTCTCCAGGATCGATGTCGTACTCATCTAGACCGGAGAAGAGGTAGTTTAAGTTGTGCGAGAGCTTTTGATAGAAGGAACGTGAAAGGGAATGGATGTAGCCTGTTATTGTAGGGATACGTAGGTCACGTTGGATAACTAGATTGGGGATGTACCAAGGGGAGTCTATCGTAATGCGGAGGAATAGGGATTGTAGAATTTCAATGCGGTGTAGGTGAGACTTTGCTGCTACTCCCCATATTTCACTGGCGTATGTCATGGCTGGTCGGAGTACTTGTTTATACAGGAGCAGTATAGAGAGAGTATAGTATACCCATTCTTTTGGAACTTTATTAGCCACATATGTTATGTGGTCTCTCCACGTCAATTTGATGTAAAGTAGAACACCAAGATACTTAACGTAAGTTTTCAATGGACGTCCTCACCAGCTAGGCGAATTGGTGGAAGATCCGCTATTCGTCTTCGAGAGAAGGTGATGGCCTGGCTCTTCTGTGGGTGGACGCGTAGGTGCCAAAGTTCGAACCAGGAGGTTCGGAGGTCAGCACATTTTTTAATCTTGCAAGTAAACATGTTGAGCTCTGATGATGTGGAGGTGACATTTTTATCGTCAGCAAAGATATACAGCGAGCAGAGTGGCAGGGATGTTAGGGCGTTGATGTATAGAAGGAAGAGTGGATGCCAGGTTACTACCTCGGGGAACGCCAGCTCTAATGGGATGGGATGAGGATGAGATTCCGTCCTGAGAGACAGCAAAGGTTCCGCCAGATAGGTAGGAGTGATTCAGATGTATTAAGTAGGAAGGGGTTTGGTAGGTGATGAGACGGGAGTGTAAGCCTGTTAAAGCTTCCTGTTAAAGGCTGTGTATACTTCATCGACAAGACGAAGTAGCTGGTGTTGAGTAAAACGCTGAGAGCGAAAGCCGAATTGTCCGCTCTGACAATATTGTGTCGATTCAGGATAGTCCTTAGTAGACTTAGAATAAGTTTTTCCATCAGTTTACTCAGTGTTGGAAGCAAACTGATGGGTCTGTAGCTCTTCGGGGACGTTCCGTCTTTCCCAGGTGTGCAGATAGCGATGAGCTTTGCATGCTTCCAGGCCTTTGGGAAGTGGCAAAGTTTGAGGATTGCATTAAAGAGAAAGGTTCATGCTTTCATCCAAGGGAATGGTTGAATATTTAGCGCCACGTTTGCTATATTGTTAAAGCCAGGTGACTTGTATAGCCTTTGGCTGGTGATGTGGCATTGCACTTCAGCTACGGAGATGGAGGAAGGTGGTAGATCATCATGGGGTTCGGAAGGGTACGCCTGAACTACCTGTGTTGCTTCGTGGATATAATCTACATCGGGGTATCAGCGGCCGTAAAGGTCATTTCCAGGAAGGTTGCATGTAGTTCAGCTTTTAGCCTTGCAGACTGAGTGACTGCCTGTCCGAGGTGCAGCGGTGGATATTTGCGAGTGATTTGAAGTAAGGATTTGGTCATGCTCCAAAAGGAGTTGTTCTCTACACGAAGAGAGGAGATCTTATTTTACCAGCACTGGTTGCGAAATTCTTGAAGTTGAAGTTTGACCAACTCCTGAAGTCGGCGAAGCTCACGACGATCTGCTGGGCAACGACTATGTAAAACGCGCCACCGCATACTGTCCTTTTGTTTAATCGTTTTACGGATTGCCTGAGGTAAAGGATCGATATTCAATCTGCTAGGTTTTGATTTTGGGGAAGAGCCCATGATATCAGTAGTCAGTTGGGAGGTTAGAAGATCAACCATGGTGTCTGTCTCTTCTGGAGTATGAAATGACTGCTCCGGGGGCTGGATTTGTTCCAATCGTATCGAAAACTCCTCCCAGTTGGTCTTTTGTGGGAGTAGGAATCCTCGATGAGCTTTGTAGTTGGGCTTACCAGGGAAGGATAAAAGGATGGGGCAATGATCTGAAGATAGACCAGGAACTGAAGAAGGTAAGGTGCTGCCGTATATTGCGGACCAGGGCGAGATCAAGCCAGTCAGGTGATCTCCTGTCTCCATAGTAAATTGTAGGTTGGTTTGGAGCCCTAGCTGTGATAGCCCTGGACGCTACGAAGTTGTGGAGTGCACCCACGATGGTTGGTAATGGAGGAGTTCCAGTTGCAGTGCTTGGCAGTGATATCTCCCTCAGCAATCGTGGCAACTGGGGAGCTGAAGAGATGATCCAATTCAGAAGGAAGTAGGGAGCGAGTCGGTGGCACGTATACTTAATATAAATTCAGGGGACCATTGCTGGTAACGACTTGGATGCCGGTGATCTCCAGATTACTTGTTTCGGGGCTATATATTTGAAGGTGTTGAATGGCACGCTCAATGTATATGGCAGTACACCCTGCGCCGTCGGCTCGATCAGTGCAATAGTAACACATTCCTGGGATGCCACATTCTATATGAGGTGATAAGTGGGCTTCCTGCACCATTAAGATATTCACCTTCTGCATGGACAAAAAGTTGGAAACTTCCGCCAATTGTCTGCGGAGACCATTGGCATTCCAGAAGCAGATCTTGAATCCTGGGAATGTTGTGTATCGTTGGTGTCTAGCAGCCATTGTAAATGCAGAAGGCGAAGACTGTTTGAATAAGTACCACTTCTGGGGACGTTTGTGGAGATCTTGTGAGCAGGGCCTCCATCAGAGCAGCTGCAAATTTAATTTGCAAGTGCAGAGGAATGCAATTAATTACCTCGCTGAAGGCTGCAATGTCCGCAATCCTTTGTCGATTCGAATGATTGTTAGTTGGTGACAATTGAGGTGGAGTGGCAGGTTTAGAGGATGCCGACCTTCTTGATGGTAGTGGTTCAGGCATGGCCTGTTTGAGGCGTTGTTGAATAGTATTTGATAATTGTGGTTGAGGAGAACTGCGAGGTGTAGAAACAGATGATGTGGTTGGTGGAGGTGTTGTACGGTGAGTAGGAGAGAGCTGATATTCTTGCGGTTGGGTAGGGTGTGACACAGAAGCGTGCTTGACGGCTTTGGCGTAGGATGGGAATTGCACTGGGGATCTAGCGGGGATACCTAGGAAACGAGCACCGTGGAAAGCCTCCTTAGGTAGCCCATGGGGGTTGGGTACACGAAGAGGAGCATGAACTGGAATCCTGCTGGCTCCCTTCTTGGTGCTTTCCAGTTCTTATCGTGCTTCCTGCCAAACAGGGCATTTGGAGTATCGACATGAGTGTTCAGCTCTGCAGTTAGCAAAGCTATGTTTAGTAATGGTGAGCTTGCTACAAGCATTGCGAAGATGGTCTGTTTGCCCACAGTGAGAAAAAACAGATGGTAGTCTGCAGGCTTCCACCACATGGATAAACTGCTGGCAGTTTAAAGACTGTTGAAGTCGGAAAGGCGGTTTGTATGCCTCGACAGTGATGGCAGCAGAACATTCTGTTCACCTTGTAGATATTTTTTTGGCCCCGCTGTACTTCTCTAAAGCTACTCTGAAGTGTAGACGAGGGATGGAGTGGGTCTGCGGATACTGCGGAGCCGATTGACACTGATTATGGGTAGTCCTCGACCAAGGACTTCGTCCTTGAACTCATCCTCAGTGATATATTGAGGGGGATCTTTGATGGTTACCTGAAGGCGCCTTTCTTCAGGCAGGAGAGTAGCGATAAACCGGATTTGATTAAACTCTAACCAGCGACGGACTTCACGATGTGCTGTAGGATATTCAGGTAAGATGGCAACTGTATTGCCCATGTTAATGAGGGTAATAAGTTTGTCATACCTGGCGAAGGTGTGGAATTTTCTGCCGTCTTCTGGCTGACGAAGGAAGATGGGAGGGGATTTCTCCACCCTGGGAATAGGGTTGTCTGATGGAGTAGAGTCAGCGTTTGTAACTGAAGTGGAAAAGGTCTTTGTACCACTTCGGGGACCTTCAACTGGAGCGGTGATAGGAGGGGCTGCTACGAATGAGGGGGGGGGGGCTGCATTTGCAAGAGGAGGAAATTTATTTGACGTAGGTGTGTGCTCAATGATATCGCTGCATTGAGGTTGTTGGTGTCTCCTCTTTGTGGGGACCTGTTGCCATTCAGATGATGTTGAATGTTCATGCTTGGTGAGGTAGGAAGCGATGACCTCCATACGAGCACGGCGCAGAACCATTTTATGAAATTCTTCCGATGCAACTTGGGAGTTGTTGCCCTCAGAGCCCGCTGCAAGGAGTTGAGAGATATGTTGCTCAGCAAACTGAACATACTGCAACCGGGCTACCATCCCCAGTTGAAGAATGGTTACATGATCAGGATGCAGGGGAATCTTTGGATCAATTATAAGTGTCCGATGCATGAAACAGCTGCTATCCCCACCGTTAATGTAGTAGGAGAGAGCTGCCGTGCGGACATCTTCGTCGGAAGGGGAGGTTGTTGTGAAGTCCATGTTACATGAGAACATGATGTACGAAAGAGAGCACAAAACTGGCAGTAAATACCGTCCAATAATTTGGCCGAATACAATATCCTACTGTAGGTATGCATGCGTGCACGCTGGCCCTTCCTGCACAAGGGCACACCAATCACACTTCACACGATATTTTAACTAATAGGGAATACTAAGGTTTCACTTAGATTCACTAAACATACGGCACTGAGCCAACAAAAGTCATTTGCACAAAGTAACACTAATTTGCGTGAATAACACAGTCAAATGCACAAAATCGATGACATATTGTTCACCACGCACTATTACACGGAAATTATACAAAACTGGCAATGCCATTCGATACAAATCGGTAATTCGGTAACAACATTTACAAACTACTTTGATGAAAAGCTGTTTACTCGTTGCTATATATATATAGTATCAGAGAAACGATGTGTTTGGGTAATGTTTTGCGCTGTCCAGAGATGGCTCTACTTACGGTAGGTATATCTAAACCCCAACGAATACTTGCAATTATTTAAAAATTGCTATGAATAATTTTATTAGGTGTTCAGTTTATAGACAATATAGATGATATCCATTGCTGGCAAGCAAACAGTGCCTATGGTGGAAAATGACAGAGATGGGATCAAAGGAAATATCGACTATAGGTTAGCAAGCCTTGTAAAATGCATATATATAAACGATTTTTCTCTCCATATAGCATGGATTTTTTATTCTTCGCCGTAGAAGCTAATACTTGAGTAATAAACAACAACCTTTGCAATCGAAGCACTGAGTATTTCTAAGTAAATCCATAACAATGATGTTTAATTTGAGTGACCATTATCCTTTATGGAACTTAAATATTCTTTCACACTGGCCGTGTGTAGGCTAAAGTATGGGAGGATAGTCAGATTGAAAAATTCAGTGCCATAGGCGGGATTTGAACCACAGATCTTCTGGTCTCCGTCCAGCCGCTCTAAACCATTGAGCTACGATGGCCAACGTGTCGGCATCACATTAAATTCTCCAAGTGACTCGCTTCCCCCCGGTAAACTACTTAGGAGTTCTCATTAACACATGAGACACCTATCATAATGGTGACTTACAACGTTTAAGTACTTTAAGGCCCGGGCTTTATAGTTATCCGCTATTGGGTCAATTAATGGAAATTAATTGTTCTTTCACATTGGCCGTGTGTAGGCTAAAGTATGGAAAGATAGTGTCAGACTGAAAAATTCAATTCCATAGCCGGGATTTGAACCACAGATCTTCTGGTATCCATCCAGCCGCTCTAAAGCTACTATGGTTGAGCTCTCAGAACTCTTTGAACTCCTAAGTGGTTTACTGGGAAAAAACACGAGTCAGTTGGAGAATTTAATGTGATGTCGAAACGTTGACCATAGTAGCTCAATGGTTTAGAGGGGCAGGACGGAGACCAGAAGTTCCGTGGTTCAAATCCCGGCTATGGCATTGAACTTTTTTGGTCTGACTATCTTTCCATTATTGTTCATATTCAGTTTTCAGTATGCTTAGGTCATATGAGGCCTGTTCATAGCAGTAGCACGGGCTCTGAGTTGTGGAATGTGCTGACACGCTTATTAACACGGAATCGATATTGTATCTGAATGTTATTCCAGGAAGTACGTGTTCGTTTCCCAGATGGAGGAGTAGGATGTTTTGCTTAGACATGATTATTTCCTATCCTCCCAAAATTCTGGAGGGACGCATTAGAGTGTGAGTCCGTGATTTAGTGTACAAGACCCAAAGAAAACCTACAGTATGTATGAGTTAAATCCACAGCCCAATGCAACAGCCACGTCTCACAACACGACTCTCCATATAGGGTTTCACCACAAGATGTGTAAACAAGAAGTTCCACGAGCCACGCGAAAACTACAAGGTATATTGTGCAGGCAGAATTGTGGTAGATACCACATGAACGAAAGAACCAGGGAGGTTACAAACTATAGCAAAGTTAGATATGTAAAAATAACCTAATGCTCAAACTTTAGTGTATATTGGAAATTAATTGTTATTTCACACTAGCCGTGTGTAGGATGCACTATGAAAGGGTAGAGCCAGAATGAAGAATTCAATGCCATAGCCGGGATTTGAATCACGGATCTTCTGGTTTCCGTCCAACCGCTCTAACCATTTGAGCTACTATGACCCTATAAAGCCTGGGCCTTAAAGTACTTACAGCATAATAAGTCGCCATTAAGATAGTTGTCTCATGTGTTTATGAGAACTCCTAGTGGTTTACCGGGAGAAACACGAATCAGTTGGAGAATTTAATGTTGGCACGTTGGCCATAGCAGCTCAAATGTTTAGAGCGGCTGGATGGAAACCAGAAGATCCGTGGTTCAAATCCCGTCTATGGCATTACATTTTTCATTCTGGCTCTACCCTTTCTTTAGTATATATTTCTCTATTATAATAATACCAAAGTCATAGCTCGTATGGACTTTACAAGACACTCTCAGAACGATCAGTATATACATTCTATTCCTTGTAAACTGTCCTAAACAAAGATTTTAATCAAAACCATTGGAAATATTTCTAGACAATCAAACACTTAGAGATATAACATATATTCGATTCAAGCCCGCCTCGCTAGCTAGATGGTAGCGTGTCTTCCTCACGATCAAGAGGTCCCGAGTTTGAATCTCGGTTAGGGTGAGTTTCCTGGATAAGTCTTTTTCCGAGGTTTTCACGTATCCTTCAAGACGAATGTTGGGTAGCTCTAGGCTCCATTGATCTCGGACTCATTTGAGCATTGTTTCACCCAATTCATTCACCGTCCGAAATGACTTAACGTTGGAGGACGCAAATCACAAAAAGTGCGATTCAACGGGTAGTTTAGAAAATGGAATATTTTTGGTGATCTTTGGGGGCCTCCACAGACAGTCTTGACCGTACTTGTATACACCAAGTTTCGTCTTTAACAGACTTACCGTATTTTGGTTAAACGGTGCACACGAACCTTTTTCCACATATGCTTTTTCGTGACTCAGAAGTCCTCAAAAGGCCATTAAAGAGAAATCTTGGCATCGAATGTTCTAGCAAAATACAGTAATTCCGTACTTGTACTGGAATAATTAAAATTCAGGTTAATCTTTCAAATAGCTACAATAGCTTTCCTGTCTCAGGCTGCTGTCTTAAACTTTTCCCCGAATAGATCATAATTTTTAATTAAGTTTACCCAATTTTGATGAACTATAACATTGTGATGCTTAAATTTTACAAGGGTAAGAACGAACATCTTAATGTTTCCAAACTACTGAAATGTTGACCCGAAACAAGATTGGACATTCAAAGTGAGTATGATTGTGGAAATGTTCATCTGCCCCTTTTTAGCTTTGATCAGGCACAAATATATGTGTTATTAAATTTACTGCAACTGAAAGTAAATGTTGTATGAGCTGGAGGTAATTGTACATCATGTACAATTACAGCCCGCCTCGGTAGCGTGGTGGTAGGGAGTTTGCCTCACGTTCAAGAGGTCCCAAGTTCGAATCTCGGTCAGTTTGAGTTACCTGGGTAAGGTTTTTTCCAGGGTTTTACCTTATCCTGAAAGACAAATGTCGGGTAACTCTAAGCTCTATGGACTCTGGGCTCATTTGAGCGTCATTTCACCCATTCCATTCATCGTCCGATATGGCTTAACGTTGGAGGACGTCAAATAGCTCGCCGTAGAACCTTCAAGGCAAAACTTTATTTATGCAGTTCAAAACTTACTTATTCACAGCATTACTGGTGAGGGTTCATCCTTCAACACGCACCTAGCCACATCGGATCTGCACATCCCTTCCAGTATTGATAGCCTAACAACAGGTGAAAGCATCCATCGTTTATACCACCGTCACGGTGGTATCCGGCGTTGTAAGCTCTACGTCGGATCTGGTGGAGACGCTGACATTCACCCCGAGACAACATAATGTAGGTTATGTTTATATAGATTAACACGAAATAAATAGAGGAATATGCGACTGTAAGGATAGCTTGTGAAAACGCGAAGAAAGACAGGTGCAAGAAGACTTAACTTTTTAAACGTGTACGAAGAAACGAAGTCTAAAGTTTTAGGGATAAATCGTCAAACCCCAGCAACATTCCAGTCCTAAATTGATGCAAGGGAAATTCACACCCTCACCCACACCCACACCCAAAATCACTCACCCACGCACCCACACCCACACCCACACCCACACCCACACCCACACAGATGCTAAATAAGAAAGACAATGTTCGTCACATTAAAAGGTTACCTAGAGTAAATATCACTGAAATTTGTTTCTTCCTCCGGAATGCACATTGCCCGCCTCTGTAGCGTAGGGGTTGCGTGTCTGCCTCACGTTCAGGAGATCCCGAGTTCGAATGTCGGTCAGGGCGAGTTACTGGGATAAGGTTTTTTCCGGAGTTTTCCCTTATCCTGAAAGGCGAATGTCGGGTAACTAAGCTCCATGGACCCCGGACTCCGTCGTATATGTGATTTATTTCCTTGCGGCATGTGCGGGTAGAGACAACATCCTAAGTATAAGCTTAAAAAATGTATGACTCATGCAAATTAGGTATTGGATACATCTAACAAATGTACGATACAATATTTAACGTACAAGCAAAACTGTTCTATACCGGAATTCCGTGACGTCAGTCCTACTGTCCAATAAGTTTTGGCAAAGTTAATAAAAACAGTGAATAATATTGTCCATATGGTTATCCAAATTTCAAGCTTGTTTTTTTGCTTCTTTGAAAACGGGAGTAATCGCTCTTTTCGAAGTGAAGTTTGCGACAATACGACAATACTAAGCAGTGTCCTAACATCTGGCAGACCACCTCTGTAGCGTAGATGGTAGCGTGTCTGCCTCACGTTCTAGGGGTCCGAGTTCGAATCTCGGTTAGGGTGAGTTACCTGGATAAGGTTTATTTGGGGTATTCCCTTTTTCCAAACGACGAATGTCGATTAGCTCTAAGCTGCACGGATCCCGGACTCATTTGAGCAGCATTTCATCCATATCATTCATCCATCCGAATTGACTTAACGTTGGAGGATGTAAATCACACAAAAAAAAAAAAACATCTGGCAGCGTGAGCTTAATGTTATTTCTTGCCTCGAAGCCCATAATTTAATTCTAAATGAGTTAAATAGGATTTAAAATACAATGAAACGGAGGCACTCTATGCACTTTATGCTTATCAGCCATTAACAACACATCATTTGAACCAGTTCTAACTTCGCAATATAAATGAACGATTGATTTTCTGGCCTCTGTTCTACACAAACATCGTGATTTCGAGAATTATCCTTAACGACTATACTATTGAGTTCTAACTTCGGCAACACACCCTTAAACCACTTCTGAAATACGTTTACGTTCATTTCCTAGTGATAATCGCCAATTTCCTTTAATTTAAATAGTAAGAAGTACCTTCTACAAAATCTGTACAGTGATTATATGCATCACGATCAGTCTTTTCTCAGTGCCATGTTTCAGTCCAATAGACAAATCCTGTAAAATTGTTTGGCTGTCACTGCTCACTGTTCCGTCACACCAAAGCTTGTTCGTCCCACACTCCACCAGGTCCCGTCAAGGTAATAAATTATTCGATTTGCAGCTCCATGTTGACTAAACTGTACTTAGATAACGCTTTCACCGTAACACTATCGTCTGTCTTATTTAGTTTCGTTTACAACCCCTACTTTCATGCACATATCTCAGCTTTTCTAGCAATTGATACAGAGTAGACATGCTGAAGCTGGGTAACTGAGATCATTATTCACAAAAGCCACGATTTTATTTACTGTTTCCAACTCATTCCAACTGCATTCGCACAGCATTTTTCTCAAATTCATCATCACACTTGCCCAGTAAGCGTTTTCCTATATTCCTTTTCCGGCACAGAGTTATTAGCTTGACTGTCGTTTTTATTTCGCTTCGAGATTTCCCGACATTACCAATCCTGACACCTTGCATAAGATCTGATGTGGAGACTTCAGTTTGGCTTATAAGAAGACGAGGATTTCTTTCCGTAAATACATGAAAAGACGTGCCCTACTTGTTTCTCACCGCTACGCCACAGCTTCTCCCTCAATATATTTGAGTTTAGTAGGGTTTGGTCAGCGAAGACACGATAATGAAGTCGCACCTGTTGCTGTAAGCAGTTAGGTAAAAGTATCCTCTCTGATAGCTTTATAAAAGTATATTACTGTTGCGTTAGTTAGGGGAGGGGTCCATCCCTTTCAGCTGCCGTGGTGCGGGCGCTGCAGCCCCTAGCACTCGTGGTACCTCTGACGTTACTAAACGAACCTCGGGCCGAACATTCGAGCCGCTCCCTTTGGGAGTGTTTCGGATTGAGTTGGTTTCGAGGGGGCAGTGGTTCCCGATACCCGTTGGTGATCGCGTACGTCTTCGGACCGGGTTGAGGGAAGCCATTAATATTTCCGCGTACTAGTCTGCAGAGCTAGTAGAATGCGTGCTAAATCGCCAGGCGGCCCCACCGAGGCCATATCGGTAGCCTTCCTATTTTGGTGTTGGCGCGAGTAAGTGGCGTATCCATCCCGTCTTGTCTCCTTGGACCAGATGGAGGGGGGGCCTTGTTAGTAACCCAGGTCTTGCCCTACAGAAGGCCCCAAGGAGGCGCCGGGCGCCTTTTTGGGACAGCTCGTCTACTCCCTGGTTGAAAGAGGCTCGGGTCTTTGGTCCTACGTGTCCAGGACTAATGGGAGCAGAACGTCTGCACTCAACAACTGTTGCGTTAGTGCTTCTGTGTACACATTTCGTGCTTGGTGGTCAAAAGTAAAGTAATTTGAGTGATATAATTTGAATGCATTAATTAATTACCGATTTAACCAGAGATCTAACCTCTACGGATTTATGCCGTTACAGAAGCGTTCAAGAGACGACTATTATATGTTTCAAATGGGAACAGTTTGGACTGTCATGAATCAGATATATTAAGGTGCTTTTTTAATATCATCCTGCCTCTCGCACATTATCATGTAGAGCATACGGGTCACCTTGGCCCTGAACTTAAGGGAGCCCAAACTGTATTTTCCAAAGTTTTGTAATGATGCAGTTGTTGAAATCGTTATTGCGACTTGAATATTCGCATATTATGTGCATATTATAAATGCTGTAATTACAGTTATAGTTTCTGAATTGTGTAGTTTTTTAATCCAACAGAATTGCCAGTGCCTCATCCATATAGCTGTGAATGTCACTTACATCAAGAAACAATTCGTCGTTGTTACTGACTCCATCGTCCGAGTATTGCAAATTTATGTTGATGGGCTTCAAAATCTCGGCACGTACTATTTCTTTCCAAAAGTCGTGTTCTTGTACTCTATCTGGTGAGGCAGTGCTTGCCCGTTAAGTACCTCGTTGAGCCCTCACAGCACTCAACACCTCATTTGTTAGGACATGTTACGGGTTAGGGCTACGGAGGGAGGTGTAAAACAGGTCGGGGTTTTTCTTGGGGTAGGTCTGCATGGATTCTCTCTTTTGGGTTTCAGGGACTGGTACGTCCTGACAGTGTATGGTTATTATCACATAGAAGACACCACGACAGTTGAAAGTCAAGCTTATATATACATGTTGCCCTCTCCACTCGTCACTGTAGTAAAGGTGTAACTCGCAAATTAGGCGCCAGACTTAGGATTTTCCCGTTGCTGCGCGCGTGACATGACGGCTGGTTTGAATCACAGTCGCTAGTGAGCTTGTAAATTGCTAGGAGGCGCCGAGTAGTGTATGTAGCTGTGTACACGTTGTCGTTTCTGGATGGCGCGAGAGTATTTTCGGAGGATTATACAACATCTGAGTTTGGTAAAATCTTGATGATGTTGTAATATGTGCTGTTTCACTCGCTTGCTAACACAGAGTGTTTAATAACCAACTAATGTGTGTTGTTCCGTCCATTCACGAACACGGACTTTGATGAAATTTCAGTCCTTGTTACCCACTTCACTCGCAAATACAGAGTCTTTTTCCAAGCAAACATCAAACATCGTCATTGCAGAAATTTTCCCTTCCTTTCGCCGAATTTTGGACACTTTAGAGGCCATGTGACTTGTTACTCGTTCCTTATAGGTTGTGTTTCATTCCTACGCTTAAATTTCATCGCAATTTCGAGTTTCTGAGGCACGTATTCCACGCAACATTCACTTCCCCACGGTCTAGGTAATTAATTCAGAGGCACGTTTGAAAAAGTGTATCTGAAATCCGCGGTGTCTATTCTCTCATCACGTATCATGTGCAGACCAATGCATCGGCAGGCGACTCGTTGTCGCTTGGGCGATTCTCGAACAATGTCCCCTTTGTCGGCTCAACACAAAGAAAATTCCTGTGAGGGTAAGTGTTTATTTCCCCAGCTCTCTATACACGTTGGGTTCACCAGCTTGCAATAAGATATATGTATTGGGATTGCCTGTTTAGTTTCTGCACATGTATATTTAATCATTATCTTCTATATTTGTCATAATTTAGCTAAATTCATATTGTGGTATCTATCCGCCCTTGATTATGCATTTAATATAACTTTCGCGGTTATTATGCCAATGTTATGCCTAATAGGGACGGTATCATATGCTCTTCTGATAATTTGGAACCGGGCTTTTATATTAAAGGTCACTTTAGAAATTCTCAAATTATCCCATCATTGTGTGAGCGGGTTGGTGTATGCGTGTATGTATAGTGTGGTATGCGTCTTCGGTAGTGAACGTGTGGAGATAATTATGTATTATTTTATACAATACATTACATATAGTGCACAAATAAAATATTACTTAAAACTATTACCAGAGAGCTCATCACCCTATAATTTATGAATGTTATTTAACCACATTTTCATACACATTTTTTATATTCAAACGTTGTAGTCTTCTCTGGCGAACGTTTGATCATTTCACTGAACTCACTACACGCACAAAACTACTGTGTCCTGGATTTCCATTTCTCTTAATATCGCATGTGTCTCTAGATATACATTCGTTCTACTCTCTCTATTTGTTTTTTTTAATTGTATTGATCATTTCACACTGGTATTCAGGTATCTACATGTTATTCTTATCAGTTTAGCATTCATTCCTATGTTGATGATCCCTTCAATTACACTACTGCCTTAATTAATATTCCTATAATTCCACTCACTTTGTGCATAATCATTTTCTTATGGGGAATTGAGTAAAAAAAACGTAATTATTTTATACATCCAGCGACGGATTCTCTTTGCTATACAGATTCTAGTTTTTTTTTTTACTTTACTTCGCTTAGGGTATATTTAACTGATTCTTCTTCGGCATGCGTACAATGCAATACAACTTATACTTTACACATGATTTACTTTTGGCTATATTTGCCTAACATTTTCCCGGTTCTTTTATCCTGTAAATTATAAGTTCTATTCCCCACACAACCAACTATCTCCACGGGACCTTTCCATAGCAGAGTTAACGTTCTGTATTGTTTCTCCATTAAGGAAGACTTATCATAGTTCCTGACCAAGACTCATGTCTCCGAGTTGGGTTTCCCAGGTACGTACACATCTGGTTGCTTTCTCCATTCTTTTGTCAATTCAGTCGCTTATACGCTTGAATGCACTCTGTATTCTTTGGGCCTGGGTTTCCTCAGTAATAGGTAAGGATTTCGGGATATTTTCCATAATGTCTTCGGCTGACTGTCCAGTCATTGAGTGAGCGTGTATCCATGGTTCGCATTAACGGAGTTACTCATCACCCACTCAATGTAGGGTATGTATTCAGGCCATTTCGAGTGTTTTATGTGGCACATTACCCTTAGATACGTATTTAAATCTCTCATTACTCTTTCTGTCGGGTTACTTTATGGATGATAAGGACTTATGTAATATATTTTCACGTTGGCTTCTTTAAGTGGGTTGACAAATTTATGTCCCTTGTGTACTGTGGCATTGCCGAGTAAAATAGCGTCTATTTTCCCGTATAGTGGAATGTACTCTTTGACGATTTTATTCGTGCAGCTGGAGATAGTCGGGCTTTTCAGTGGGTACAGGGCCACAAATTTGGTCATTACATCTACTATAACAAATATACACCTTAATCCCGTCCTTCCTATTGGGAGTGGGCCATGTTCGTCAATTGCTACCAGGTTAAGGGGTGAATTCCTAAATACAGCCAAGGATGGTCTATGAAACTTATCATTTAGTGGTTTCGGCTTGAAGCTGTAATTGCATACATGGACATATTAAGTAAACATGGCCATTTGTAACTCAACTTAAGTTAACGAACAAGCAGGCCATATAGATGATGCAACAAATGCTTAGGTTTACTGAAATCCCAAATTGTGACGTAGGACCAATTAGAATTAACTATTGTGGTGGCTTAGCAACAAAAACAGAAAAAAGAACCAATGATTTTATTCTTAAATTTTTCTTCTTCTGGCTTTAACTCTCGAAGAGGGTAGACGTGTTTTTCGGTAAAAGACTTCTTGTAACTACGAGAAGTTATTGGAGTTCATCTTTATGAAAGTTTACTAAAAGTTTAAAATATACACCGAAGACGCGACGCTACGATAAATAATTTAAGTAAAACACCGTTGCGTCATTTATAAATAAAAGGAGAAGATTAATATATAGTAAAGAGCTATATACATCTGTGGAAAATGTCGTATGTAAAGAAGAAAATTATGTCGAGAAATATAATTCCAAGTAAAGTAAGACGGTCGTAATTATTTTATTCCATAGTTGCCCAAAAGTGAAATCCCTTTTGTATCGATACCACGCCTGAGCAGTTCCACATCTCATCGCTCGCCGCAGCTGCCGGAGAGAGGATTTATAGAAATCTTCGAGAACTTCACCTTCACGGCTTTTAGACGAAAGGTTCATCGCTTCTACATCAAGGTAATGTTTGGCTTCTACATGCGCCGCCACACCGAGGGAGCGCGAAACTTTTGCGCGTGTGGGGCGTAGACCTCAACGAAAGGTTGAATACAACTTCAGATATGTCACCACATCGTGTGATATTAATCCAACCCACATGGAGGGGAAACGCCCGACACTTCTGACAAACCTCACAGCTAGCTATCAGCTTTCGTGCCTTTCTTTCTAATTTTGGTGTGTACAAATGTTCGGAGAGCGTCATGCAGGTTCTTTCTACCCCTGCGTGGATCACTGCTACATGGTATGCTTCTCTCACTAACTCTTCTAGCTTGGCTGGTATATACGCTTTCCATGTTAGAACAGGTTTACCAGTTGGCTTGTACACTATTCCTTCCAGTTTTCCAAATTTACCTTTATTTCCCAGTTCAATTGGGGTTATCTTCACCCACATTTTAGCTAATTTGCTATCTTCCAGCTGGTATTTCTGTAATTGATTTAATTTATTTGCCACGCAGTCTACTACATTGGCTCTTGACAATAAATCACTAAATATGTTGCAACTGCCCGGGATGTGTTTGATATCTATTTGGTAAGCCATTATCTCGTGAATGTCTCGGGATATCTTACTACTTGTCAATGTGCAACGTTTAATGAAAGACAGACTCACATGGTAAGAATTTATTATGGTCTTTCTGTTATAAATATGGTGTCTAAATATCTGAATGGCAAAGAATATAGCTTCGATTTCTTGTTCAGTCAAACAGCCGATGCGTTCAGTACGGTTCAATGACCTCGACGCCGTCACTATTATGCACAATTCACCATCTTGGAATCTTTGCGCCAAAACACAACCGTAAGCTACCCTAGATGCATCTGTGTATTTTAACAATGGTAGCTCCACTGCCCTCGGCAAAATGTACACTTTGTCGGTCAAGTTTTCATTTTGTTTAATAAGATTGAGACTTCTGCAGTTCGCTTGAGGTTAGAGACCTCATGTGTAACCTACAGTTAACTGTGAACTTTCTTATGACTAATTTTATATGTCAGGGGTTCACGTATTGCTTGATACCTTACATGAGCGTAAAGAAAACTATTATGGGCTCCGCAGGTGTCGGAGTCAGTTATCAATACTTTATCCAATTAGGTGATATAGTATATGGTAAACGCGAATAGTAAGTTATTATGAGAATATTATGTATAATTTATTATACTAATAACGATTTCATCAAGGAAATAGTACTTTAACTGCAAAATTGGCGAAATTATGAGAATCACAGTATAATCGATGTAATGAGCAAAATGCACTACACTCAACGCTCACTTTCTTCTCGGGCAGCCAGCCAGGTGAAAAGATGATTAGATATCAACGATTCGGGAGTGTACATCTCTCCCACCATCAGGATATTTATAAAATCTTATAGCCAAAAAATGAAATACTGGATATAACACAGCTATAAACAAAGACAAAACACTATCAAAATTCGCATTACTGAACAAAAGACTTTTCAGTAAATTACATGCCAGGTCAGGAGATGGCGTGAGTATAGAAAATTGTGCCACAGCAAAGTAACTACTTGATTATCAAACTGTGTTGATCTTTGCTTCTCAGTTCGACGGATTGCCAATTTTAAGGCCGGTTTCCAGGAGCAGCTGAACTGAAATCCAGCATCACGATTAAGCGTGCTGGATTAATTGTGATGCTGAATTTCAGTTCAGCTCCTCTTGGAAACCGGATTTGAAATTGGAAATCCGTCTATTTAAGAAGCAAAGATCAATACAGCTTGATAATCAAGTTAAATAGTTACGTTTCTTTGACACAATTTTCTATACTCACGCCATGTCCTGACCTGGTATTTAATTTACTGAAAACAGTCTTTTGTTCAGTAATGCGAATTTTGAGTGTTTTGTCTTTGTTTATGGCTGTGTTATATCCAGTATTTCATTTTGTGGTTATAACATTTTATAAATATCCTGATGATGGGAGAGATGTACACTCCCGAAACGTTTATATATAATCTTTTCACCTGGCTGGCTGTCCGAGAAGAAAGTGAGCGTAGTCGTCACCAGGAAAAGCTTCAGTTCTTATTTTGCACTACACTCAAGTCTTGAGCTGGGCGTCAAAAATTTACAATGTACGACTATCGACCTCGATAAATGCTGTGTTGTATCCTAACCATGATTGCGATTCTCGCTGTAGGTATTAGGCTTTGCTTCTACGCTTTTCCTTCAGTTGTACATTGTAGTAAAATTCCGTTTACTTCCTTGAAGTTTGAGTTACTTAATCAGCGTCCATCATTCTTACAGAAACTTCCTTGCGTTTGATCGAGAAAAAGAAACTGCATCGGGATTTTTGTTTTAAAAGAAAATGTATTATGTGTAAACATAGTATGCCTAATATTGGACTGGATTTTTCGGAGGGGGTTTGGCAACTCCACCAGACCGGGCACCCCTGGGAGGGAGCATTATGTTAAACGAGATACAGGATGGCCAACTCCACAATGGAGAGGGCGGGCTCCCTACACTTTACTAGATAGAAACTCCCCGACTGTCCAGGGCAATCGTCATCCACGTACCGTGACCCTGAAGCAGTCAAGAGGCAGTTTCGGAGACCAGGGCTGCTCCCCCAGAGTAAGTACAACTCCAGGGAGGCTTGCATAACCGACATTCCTCCAGCTTCGTTCCTCACTTGGCCTCCCACTTGGCCGACTAGGAGACCGGAGTCCGTCTCGCCGAAGGAGATAGTGCTCAGTCCGAAAGGAAACCAGGTCCTATGCCTGTTGTGAAGGTGAAAGAATTGGATGATATTGTCACAAACTATGGTTGTGGTGACTAGGGAGAACAGCTAAGTTGGAGTTTAGGATGGAAGAGAATAACAAACGCTTGGCTTAACAATAACAATATAGGCATAATAAAGAATTTGTATCTAGTCCCAATTTGCGATGTTTGGTTTACAAACGGAGGTACCTTGTAAGCTAAAGAGTGACAATATTATCATGATGAATTGAATATTAATTTGTAGATCTTACCTTGGGAGATGTGTCAAGAATGAGTAAGCGAGTGGTCGAGTCCAGGACGCCATGCCTAAGATGTCGGCCGGAATCACGTGCTAAGCAGAGAAGAGAGCCCCCGAGTGGAACCTCGCGTCCAGTTATATAGTTCTTGACATATCCGGAACGCTTTGCAACATGGTGACTGCAATACCAAACATATCCTGTCATCGCCCTAATTTCGAATTGAAGCAGCCAATCAGCAGAGCGCATTTGTATTATTCCAGCACATCCCGTATGACGTGAGCAGGAGCAAAGCTCCATGTTGCTCTGTGTAACTCTGCACGTACACCAGTGGAAGCTGATGACATAGTAATTTCCACGGGATTTGCCATAGGAAATGGAAAACCGCAAACTATTTGTTATTAACGCAATTTTAACAAAGCTTCTGTACTAAATCTACTAAATCTCGAAGAGTCCTGAATAAACTATTCTCAAATTAATATAAATTTCAGCACTCGCCAATCACGCATGTGACAGTATATATGAGGGCGAGATGAATGATAGGAAAGATGACAGATCAATTGGTGGAATGTGATGGGGGAAACCAGAGGACCCGGAGAAAGCCCATGCTAGCGCCATGTTGTCCACCACAAATCTCACTTTGCAGTGGCCTGGGACTGAACCCGGGTCGCCTTGCTGAGAGCCAATCGGTCTAGCCACTCAGCTATGACGCGGCCACTACCTTATTCTCGTTTCCTATATTAATAGAGTTCTAATTGAGCAATGTAATTAAGCTGATGCAAATAGATCACTGCGGGAAGCCATATTGTTAATTTTGTAATGAACAGAAGAGATATAGCATACCTATGTACTCTGAGTTACTTCTGAGTTTTATTTGAGCTTGGTTTAGAATACTTGGGAGGAGTCCCTACCTGTACTGGCTCTCAGGTTTCCCCAGCATTACGGTCCTAACGTTTCCTGGCAGTAGTAACTCCATTTTGTTAAGCAACTATAATAGTTCAGTATATGGCGTCAATCAAGGAGGAAGCGTCGAGAACTGTGATAGATCAATTTATTGCAGCCACCACTCTTAGGATAAAGGGGCAAAGTGGCGGAACTACGGGAGATGAACCGCAGGACTCACTGAAGACCCTAATAGTTTCTGGTTAGAGAATACGACATACTAATGAAGCTGCTCTGAGGTAGCAATGAATACAATTAGGCAACCCTCTAGTGCCTACAGGGAAACAAGTAACATCGCTTCGCACTGCAAAACATGAAAGCATACGTAATTAAAATATGAGAAGCGAATGGACTCAAGGAAAGTAAGGGATGTTATGCTGGTAGTAGAAACACCATCACGTATCGCCGTAAGAGAGCCACGATAACCCTGGTTCATTGTGGGCGGTCAAAGGGAATTAATCCGAAATCTCCCGAATGCCAGTCTTGCATGTTACTTGGGACCAATAGCCAGGTCTCTCTGCTAGGTGATGATGTAATGACTAATAATTATCCTACATTTTTATTTTCTTTGACAATTACTATTATTAGCACTTTGGTTTAGATTACCTGAATTAATATGCGTCGTATTACGCTAAAGCTGTTTAATAATAATTTGCCCAGGGCGCAATTTAATGTATGAGGTATATGCTAATTTTCTCGCAATCTGCAACTGAAGCGATATTATCTGTAATTTTGAAATAATTGCATGCTGTACAAAGGACATTTCATGTGAAAGAAGATGTTAACGTGTATGTTACATTACCTCAGGTTGAAGTACAAAATTGGTGATTAATGTTTCAGTCGTTTCCGACTTAATGCCTTTAAATAAAGAAACATGGATATAAGATACGTGACAGAATTTCAATTAAATATCAAAATGTTCCCTTTGAGAAGACGTGTTGACTTATAGCTTACCCTCTTATGTATCTGCCTGTTGTGAGACTCGAGTTCAATTTATTTTGGATGATCTGCCTGATTCCTTCTTTTTTACAATTTTATTCCTCAACAGCATGTGCAAAAAAAGGAATTCGGTAACATTTCAGCATCGGTGCACCTATTTCCGTCTACAAACCTGCCAAACTTAGTCTATCAGCTAGGATAAATACACTCGTAGGAGTGAAAAACCTCCAACATTGTGTCTAATAAGGTATATTCAGTAGTAAATAATTTAGCATGCCAGAATAATATTACAGCCGAGAACGAATGATAAACATAAAGCTAGCAATGGACACCGAAATACAAATAATTGTTTTGACATTTTAATGCACTAATTAGATCTAATATTGCTATTTGCTATCAACTATTTGAAACGCCCTTCCAACATGTAAAAAATAAAAATGTCACACTAAAAATGGTACATTAATACGTATTGCAAGAAGTGGCATCTTCTGCACATATGCTACTGCGCATTCTAGCAAATTCCTAGTGCCCTTCGTATTTGGTAAAATCTGGTGTGGATAAGCTCCTTCAGTGTTTCAATTTCGGGTACAGCAGTCATATAAACCAGAGAATTTAATTATGTCTGCAGACGAGGAAATTAATTATACTCAGAGCAGACAATCAAAGACGCATGCAATGTACCAGGACTGTTCAATAAAGAATGATCACAATTTTATTACGCTCATAAATTTTCGCACAAAAATTCAAACTTATTATATTCTGTTAGCTTAATGTGAAACAAACACGCCGTAGTAGTTTCATTGTTGATACTCCTGGTTCCCGCCTGTGAGAACCAGGCAAGCTCAGACATGTTCAGTATCGCCTATTGCTGCAATGGAAGTAACACACAAAGAACAATATGCGGCGTTGAAATTCTGCTTTTGTCTCAACAACTCTGCAGTTAAGGCCTATAAAGTGTTATAGGAGGCCTATGGAGAGTCTATTCTTCCCTACAGCATAGCTCGAAGGTGGTTTAAAATGCTTAAAGAGAGGAGACAATCAATTTCAAGGGAAGGTGGACCCAATGCTCTAGTTACTGCTCTGACGGTAGAAGACATCAACACACTGCTGCCATTGTGAGAGGGAATTGACGAATTACCTCAAGATCACTTTCTTAAATACTGAAAACTTCATTGTGTGCCACCCACACGTTAGTGACAGAAACATTACACATGGGACGTGTTTGTGAGCGAAAGGTTCGAAGACTTGATTCCCGAACAGAAGGACATTCGCATGCAGGTCTGCATGCAGTTAAAGTTGATCTTAGAGGAAGATCCGAAGTACAGCACACCTCAGTGTGGAAATCTCCTTCATCACCAACCCCCAAAATAGCTAAAGTGGTTTCTTCTGCTGGGAAAGTTATGGTCATCTCATTCTTGGATATTCATGGAATGGTTTATCAGCATGTTTTACCTGAATAGATATCAGTAACTGGACAATATTACAGAGATGTCCTGAAAATATTACAAGTCCATATCAGACACAAAAGACCACATTTCTGTGAAGCAGGCTGGATGCTGCACCACGATAATACGCCGCTACATATGCCAATGTTTTTGCTGAATATCTTGCAAAAATCAACGTGAAGTACATATAGTGCCTATAGTCCGGATTCAGCCCCATGTAACTTTCCTCTATACATTAACTTGAATAAATGCCTTCGTGGGAGGCATTTTCCATCATCAGAAACAGTGGTGAAGGTTGCGGAGGCGATTTTGAAGGATGTCCCAAAAATGGTTTCCAGCATGTCTTTGAAGACTGGTAGTAAGACTGAGAAAAGTGCATCGCATTCAGGGGAGACTATTTTGAGAAGGATAGTCAAAATTATGAGGGTGAGTAGAGGTACGTTGTCAAGAAAAACTTGTGATCATTCTTTATTGAACAGCCATCTTATTCATCTCCACTAAACCATCTATGTGGAAATGTATAATTCAAGAAATGAACTATTAACCTACTGAAATGTTTGGTGCACCATCGTATGAAGTCCACATTCGTTGGGAGACCGTACAGTTGCACATCATCAGTTAAATTATGCAATACATCTGAGAAACAGTACATAGGCTCGAGGAAGACAGCTTCGAGGGTAATGACGCATTTCAGCCGTGAGCGAGACCTGCAGTGTAGGTGTGACGTCAGGCATGAGCCGTGTAGTAAGGTTGCCTATGTAAATGGCGCTGTGAGTACAGAATCTGAGTGTTTAGTGAGGTGTAACGCACTAGATGACAATGTAGCTGCCACGGACCAAATGAGTGTTAAATTTACAATATGACGACTTATTGAAGGAATAATATACACACAAGAAAGACTTGGTTTATTTATAGAAGAATTTCCCCCAAGCCAGATTTCCGAGGTTGTATGCACTTGCCGTACGGTCATTGTGTTTGTTTGGCTCAACAATTGTGTGTGAACATTTCATTTTCTGTTATGAAATTAGCTAACTCCAAACCCCGATATACCTGTCGGTTCACAATCTAACACACAGCATTCAATTAGAAATTTCCCAGATATTACGTCCTGACATTGATAAACTAGTTGAAGAAAAACGAAACAGAAAATGTCGGAAAATGTCCAAGTAAATTTGTTCTGAATGGGTCTCCTCTAATTTGCAGAGAAAATTACGTTATATTTTACTTTATTTATTTTATAACATGCCTGAACTTCAGATAAACTTCGAGTTGAGGTTTTATATATTTCTCAGAGCACAGAGCCAAAATGTGATTGTTTATAAGCTGTGACCAATTGTGCAATTACAGTACGCAGCATTAATATTATAACACCCAAGATGTAAGTTGTACGTATTATTGATACCCGATACGTTTCCTGTCTGTCCTGCACAGTCGGACAAATTACATCAAACTCTTTCATTTCTTTCGGGCAGCAGAAGTCATCGCGGTGACGTCACACACTAAACTGCATTTCGTTCGGGGGCATATTTGGTGGTTGGAGCTGAGGTCACACCGCCAGTTTCTGTCTTCCCCTAACATAGACTATACATTCAGGCATAAAAGAGCTATGGGACAACATGTTATGACAAGGTTGTTTTTCAGTCAAATTCCACATTTAATTCTTGCAGCGGCTGAATATAATACACTAGACAGTACTGTGGCTAAGACTACCTTTACTACAAGGCATCTTCTGCTATCTGATGAGTTTGCATCCACACCATGCACAATTCTTGTTCATTTTATACCTGCAACATACCTCTCTTGGTCTTCCAAAAGTCTGAAACATTTCTCTCAAATGATCCCACTCAATCAAGTGGCATGAATTTCTGAGAATTTTTCTGATCTAAGCAACTGCCCATCGGATTATTTTCTATATATGTCCGTGATACATTTCCAAGTGCATCGACATATATGATGCACGACGGGACTAAAATTACGCTACAGATGGTGTTACCGCTTGAGCTACCATAGCGAGATATTTGGATAGACATTAAAACTTCTCAACCCACATTATCACAGTGAGCCTTCTAGGTGTTACAGTATGTGTGGACACCATTTCTGAAATACCATTTGTAATGTTGTAATTTTGTGCTTTTATTTTCCTGGCTTCTTAACTAGAGTTAATTTGTATTTGATTTTAAAGAAGACTTGACAAGTTGTTAAAAGTGAGTTATGTTTTATATAAATACGAGTAGTTGGCATGCTTAATTTTTAAGATTACTCACTCAGACACCCGCCCAGTATGAGTGAGTAATCTTAAATATTAAGCATGCCAACTACTCATATTTATACTGTATTTGATTGTTTCTTTCACATTCACCGTGCGTGTTCCTTTTGTCAAAGATACCGGAAATACGAGTTCAACCTAAGATTTCTAAGACAATTCCCATTTGATGTGACCAGGCATGAAAAGAACAATACTGCTATTTTAAACAAAAATAACTAGTATATGCATTCTCAATTTTCGGGTCTGTCACGAGAAAATAAGAAATAAGGAAAGTGTTTAAAAGTCTTAATTTCATATTTGTATCAGATGTCCTAAGAGTGCTAAAGGGCAACTCTTACGAAAATCCACTCGTGTAGTGTAGAACGTTCCACTACTTTTATCTCAAAACCAAAATTGTATATACTTTAAGACATCGACATTATGCGCACTTAAGTAGTGGGTGGAAAGTGGTGCTGTCATTCCAGACAACGATGCAAATAGGAGTGAAATTTTTCAGCTGAACTACAGTTCGTAGGGATTTATAAATCACGAAAACTACATTTCACTTAACAATGGGTAGCGCTGCCCTGTGGTGATCACCTCACGGTGCCTGTTGAATGATTGGCCATTACTGCCATACCAATGTGGGAGTAAGATAAATAGATTAGTATATCTTGCATTTAATTCCAAATATATCCAGCTGCCCAATCTAAACGCATTTCCTAGAAAAGACGTAGTAAATAAAACAATACATAACGGCCCGTCTCGGTAGCGTTGTGGCAGCGTGTATGCCTCATGTTCAAGCGGTCTCGAGTTCAAATTTCGATCAGGGTGTGTTATCTGGATAAGGTTTTTTCCGGTGTTTGCCCTTATCCTAAAAGAAGAATGTCGAGTGACTCTAAGCTCTATGAATCACGGGCTCATGTGAGCGTCATTTCACCCATTCCATTCATCGTCCGATATGAAATAACGTTGTAGGACGTAAATTACAACAACAACAATACATAACTGCTATCTGTTCATTAGTGGAGACGCTCTATAAATATTATTCAGGAATGTTAGGAAATATGTCCTTATTACTCTAAAATTAACTCTCAGGTGTAGCATTAATTAAACCTGTATTCTCTGGCTCATACGAGCTTTAAGAAGATGCCGCGCTAAAGAATTACGGTGTTATTCTTTTACAACTTAACAGGCTCACAACATTTTGCCTGTGCTCGATTGGATGTGCCACACCAACTTTATTTCTACATAAACTATGCGGGCAAAGCATGTGTAAAATATTCTTACCTTATATGAGATGATGCAAATATCATCCAGTCTTGGTTATACAAGCATTATAACGGGAAAATACATTCAGATTCACACGATTAAGTTGGGCCACTGTAGTGTTTCCAATTTCGTTTCTAATATTTTGTTTTAGTTCTTCCACTGTATGAGGATCTGTCTCGTAAACTTTGTCTCTTAGCCTATCTCACAAGTAAAAATTTCATACAGTTAGTTTGGGTGAGCGAAAAGGCCACATTTCACCAACAATCACTACCTTCATACACTTCCCTCATTAGATTCATGTACTCCTCCGCCTTATGGACCTTAGCAGAGCTTTGTTAAAACCACACATGTGATTTCTCTTCTGTCAGTTTATTATAAAATGTGGTCCAATTGTCATTTTAGTAGAGTATGCTGCCTTTGACGAACACTTATAATCGTTTTAGAACACAGACCCTCCTTCTCCCAGTCCTTTCTGCAAAGTTGCCACCTTTCTCGATATGTCATGGGTATCGTACGAGGTTTCGTCTAAATAACCTATCTTATGTTCATTACTGCAAAACTTACTTAGTTTTGACGACACACACAGATATATATATATATATATATATATATATATATATATATATCGCCATGCTACAATTCTACTGAATTCCATAATAACCCTTAACATATTCCAAGTGTGGCATTTGAAACCCACTTCCTTTAGGAGACCGCGCCAAGTGCACTGCCCATAAGGAAAATCACAAATTTCTTGAAAATGTGCAATCAATTCGTCTAAGGTGGGCGCTCTCCCTTTTGCATAGACTCTATAAATTTCTCGACGCATTAAATCTCATGTGAAATTATGTACTTTAGAGAAACGTTTCTTTCTGTTTTCACACTTGATCAGCGTCTTTGTTATTCCTTTCGTCACAATATTTCTTACCGTATCTCGGTGAATCCACAGAGTTTATCGTCAGGTTCACAACCCCTTACCAAGATTATTTGTCAGCACATATTTATATGTGTTCAAAACAAGCGCTTGAATTTGCTAAGAAACAGTTCCCGCTATAACTTTGTTCTTTTAGGCTATTCCAGTAATATAACTTGGCCCAGTTATTCACACTATTGTCATCACATTGATTATTTTCACTTGACTGAAACTTATCTATACTTCATTTGCATGTACCACTGCATTTCCCTCCCACGGTCTCCATATCGTGACACACAACGAATTCCTGCACGTAATGAAACAGATCAAATGGAGGTTGGAATTTTGGCAACTGAGACTCCACTTGGAGTAGACACGTGACTGTCACTTCAAGAAAATCAGGGTTGCTATTGGTCCTCAACGACAGTGTTCCATTTCTGAAGTGTGGAGATAGATTTATGATGGTCATTATTGGGCGGAACGGTAGTTTCCTTTGAGGGGCCAACTGCACTAGGGTTCACTAAACAGACTAAGTAAAACAATACAGATCTGCTATTTGTTCATTAGTAGAGACGCTCTATAAAAATTATTCGGGAATGTTACAAAATATGTCCTTATTACTCTAAAATTAACTCTCAGGTGTAGATTTAATTAAAGCTGTATTCTCTGTGGCTCATGGGAGTTTTAAGACGATGAAGCGCTAAAGAATTACAGGGTTATTCTTATAAAACTTAACAGGCTCACAACATTTGCCTGTGCGCTATTGGGTGTGCCACATCAGCTTTATTTCTACATAAACTATGTGGGCAAAGCACGTGTAAAATACTCTTACCTTATATGAGATGATGCAAATATCATCCAGCCTTGGCTAAACAAGCATTATAACGGGAAAATACATTCAGATTCACACGATTAAGTCCTCCGCCTTATGGACCTTAGCAGAACTTTGTTGAAACCTCACATGTGATTTCTCTTCTGTTAGTTTATGATAAAATGTAGTCAAATTGTCATTTTGGTGCCTCTCTTCATTTACAGCCTGCTCGTGGAGTATTGCACCGATTATTGGTACAGCACTAAACTCACGCCAAACTCCAAATTTCCTGTCATAATGAGGAATTTTTTGAATGCGATGTGGATTTTCAGAGGCCCAGTATTGACTTTTCTGACCACTTAGCTGGAACCACGCCTCATCGGAAAAGCATAGAATCTGTGGAGCAATTAAACCATCAATCATTGATAAAAAAAATCCTCAAAAATGCATTCATGATACCGGGGCATCCTGTTTTAAAGCATGGCTACCTGTAATCTTATACGATTTTAGTATTAATAATGTAGTTGCTCTATTTACAGAGAACTCTGAAATTGCCACATTTATGCGTTCGGTTTTCGTTTGCCACCAAACTCGTGAATAGTAAACTTTTGGTGCGAGACACTTCACCAGGGAATGTCTGAATATACTCTGCGTGAGCACAGCTTGGTGATTCCCTTTTATAATAACTTTCGCACATAACAATGCGTTTCTCTAGAGTCAAGCGCCTGTTGATGTTGGTGGCTGGTACACTACTGTCGAGTGGAGTTTACATCGCTAGCCCCGCGCACTACGCAGCTGCTATTATGTGTTTCAAATGGGAAGGGCTCTGGAGCCCAGCTAATCAGATACCGTATCACGCTCAGCGTTACCAGCTTGTTACCACAAGCCTTTTATGTTTCCCTCTTTCTCGCAAACTCATACAACATACACGTCTGCTTGGCGCAGACGTATGGGTAAGAAAATTTACAATTATGCAGTTGCCAACATCAAATTTGGACAAATCATTTTCGCAAATTATGTATATTTTAAAATACTATAACTATAATTATAGTTTATGAATTACCTGTTTTTCTAATCCAATGCAACTGCCAGTGGCTCATCCATATCGCTGTCAATGTCACTTCTTTAAGATACAATTCGTCATTGTCACTGTCTTCAACGTCTGAGTCTTGCAAATTTATGATTATAGGTACCAAGATCTCGTCACGTGCTATTTGTTTCTTAAAATCGTCTTCTTGATGGTTTTCTGCATGTCTCACGCAGTTTTCCCAGTCCTGTTGTGTTACCTTATCAATTTCTTCGTAAACAAGTAGTTTAACGTCCGTCAGTTTAAAAGTATTATTTCTGTTTGCAACCCGCCTTTTTATTTGAGCCCACACTAACTCATTGGGATTATATTGGCAGTGGTAAGGTGGGAGGCGTACTACCTCGTGTCCCGTTTCAATTGCAAGTTGATCCAGCTGATACACTTTCTCCGTGTTTTTAAACGGAAGTAGTCTTTGCAACAACTCATTTTTAGATTCTGTTTCCGAAAAATTTTTGAAGAACGTGTACAACCTAAAAGTAATACTTCGAGCTTGACTTCACAATACCTGCCTTTTTGACTCGCCACTAAATTCACCGCAAGAAGTCATTGCACTATTTAACTCTTAATCCACGGTTCTGTAAATAACAACTGAATGATATTGATCTGAACTCTCCTGAGCAAATAAACACTTCTTATCCAGCATTCATTCATAAACATAAGCATACAGCATTCCACAAGCCAACAGGAAATGAAGTGTTTGCTCTTTCTCGAATTTAACACCTTGAGTTATGCACAGTAATTATTTTGTCCGCTATGTCAGTAGTTTAAATTTCAGTTCTGAGTAATGAAAGGTATATGTACATACATATACACCAACCACTTTGAACTCTCTAGAGTAAATAGATATTACGAAACATTCATAAACAAATATATAATGTGACCTGACACGTTCTGCCAGGCAGCAAGAAATTTATTGTTTCCTCTTGCTCGAATTGGCTTATTCACAGTAATTCTTTTATCACGTCATGTCAAACATTTACGTTTAAGTTCTGAGTAATTACAGATTTACGTACACGCATACATGCCAACCAATAATGATATTCATACAGTACTTACGTCGCGATTTATTTTTATAATACAGGTAATAGTGGTTTATTTATTTGTATCAGAAAAACTATATCTGCTAAAAATATGGGGTTTTCATGGTTATGTTAGATACATTACTCTCTACCCTCCACATGGATCAGCTTCGGCAAAATATGAATTTTTGTCTTAGCGCGAATAGTAGTTCATACAGATTGATTAGGTTGGAGCTCCTCACACACCACTTAGCGGAAATGTAATACAACACTGCAGGACTCCGATTGGTTGCTCACCTAGTAGCGCTCAAGGACAAACACTTTCACATTTGAACAACATTATAGTGGGGGAATCAGGCATGGTCTGCGGACAGGCGAAACGTCTTGTGCTCTACACTCGGAGAACCCAATAATAAATAAATATTATGTAATTGTAAAACTGGATTATATTAAATATTTAAGGTTACTACAATCATTTAAGTATTACTTATTCTATTACTAACAGGACTATCACTACCACTACCAACTGTATCCAAATTCTGTTTTATGCGGAATAAAATACGTGGCTTCTGTCCAACTTCACAGTCACCTGTTTTCTTTCTTTCATCAACGCTGCAAAGTAGTCCTTTATTTTTATGGATGCCTGATGAGTGTACGTATGGAAATAACCGACAATATTTTCCGTTTTATCTTTCAGTCTGTTTCTTTTCAATGACCCAAAGGGTATGTTCATATGTAGAGCTTCAATCAACCTTATTTCTAATTCAGTTTCGCTCAGCCTTCAGTTGAATGGAAATACATATTTATTAACCTACATACATCGACAGTAACATAACCTGCATTTTAATATTGCATGACAATAAAAGGAATGACCTCAAATTTTATCACCTAGCGAGTAGGAGTCACAGAAAAATATCATGTTGCGACCTTCCCTAACCCTTACCGTCCAAACAGTTCTTCAACCTATAAATTAAAAGCATAAATACACAAAAATGTATTGCTGATTTCGTTAAATATCCCTTTGAAAGTTCTGAAGATATATTTATAAATGATGCGCAATTATACTAATTTAATACATTGCTTTTACTGGATAATGTTTATTCATTTTGCCAAGATATGGCGATATGAAAAATAACCCAAATTATGGTATACGTATCCATTTTAATGTACCAATATGTCTCTCGCAATATGTATGGCTAGTCTACATAATTATTTTAAAAGGCAGCCCTTTCGACTTTTTACATATCAACAACCAAACACTAATAGAAGTACATTCAATTTTTATAGAAGGCATCATGAAACCCCTTCAATGAGATAAACAAATTAGTCACCTTGGGCTTAACTTGGAGTGTTCTAGAGGCAACTGAACAATATTTCCTGGTTCACGCTTTGTTATCTCCGTCAGTATTGTTTGACATGATCAAAAATCCTATGCCTATAACTTAATATATTCTGAGCGTATTTGTAGTCCTTTATATGTGTTAGCTTAATATGTTACAGATTCTCCGTTGATATTCCTTCAAAGTATTACATAGGTGCTACAGATTATAGTACGGTGGATTTTTTTCAGCATAAAACAAAGCTTTGCTAGAAGTGTCTTTTTTTTTAAAAAAAAGTCCCTGGAGATTCGACAATTATTCTTCTCGCAGTCCTTCTAGGTAGTAGTTTTGATGCACTTCTATAAAATTCTATCCAGTAATATTTCGAAAGTCATGTTAATTCAGATATTAAAGGGAGATAAAATCTATGAAAAACTATGGAAATAAAAAGTACTCTTAAACAACGAGACGTTTCAAATCTTGTACAATGTGAAATATGTGCATTTTTTCCAACTGTGGGCCCTAGCAGTTTTAGTGTACATATTTTATCGGAACTTTAGATCATAGTGTGATAAAAAAATGTATGATTATAATAACTATAATTATAATAATTACGTCTTATCATTAGCGAGTGTCAGTTTGAAGTTAGCACTTTGGGAATGATTCATTTTAAAACACTTTGAAACCTTTTCCAAAGTTCATTTCACGGCACAGTTAGAAGGCTTTGTTCTGGAAAAGCTCTTAGACCACGTTAACAAACTCTTGTAATACAATGAAGTGGATACACACTAAGTTTGGCATCAATTATCAAGTTATCTGCACTTATACCTATAACAGTCTGTATATAGTAGGGAACAGATCACAGCTAAACTTTCTCAACCTGCAGGTAAGTAATAGCATTTCGTTGTAAAGTAGTTCATTCACAACGTTTTCTCTCAGTCGATATTTTGAGATAGATGGTTCAAAATTTTCCCAAGTCATGAACTTCAGTATGTGCCTTAAGCAGCTCACGTAAATAAAACTGAGATAGCATTTTAAACATCAGTTCTGTGTGTTCCACAAGGCACGTCAAACTGTGAGGTTTGGGGGCAGGCTGAAACTTTTGAAGACACGTTACATTAGAAGACACGTTCCAAAGTAAAACGACTCTGCTGTAAACAGAACTGTTGTTGTTGAAGAGAACTCTTAGTCTGCTGATAGATGGAAAACTTCTTCAACTTTGGAAGGAAGAAAGGGTCGGAAATGGCGTGGTTTAGACTTTGAGGGTGGAGGTTACAGAAAATAATCAGGATATTGTAAACAGGATCTTCTCATACTGTGGTACTAATGAAGAATGCGTATTTTGATGGAACGTATAGAACGGAAAACTCAGTGATCAATTAGATAAACTAAAAATAACCGTAAATAAAGCCAAAGAAAACTAGCTTTTGGAATAAGTAGGATAAGTTGCGTGGGTAAGTTGCCTCTGATCTCCTTTGAATCAGTGTCATTCCTTTGTTTTTACCTTTTTATTTCCTTTTGTTCGTTTCTAACTTGTATTTTAATATGAATGTGTGATCAGCAACCAATGCAGTAATGCTTTGTGTAAAAAAATCAATAAATGTATCTGATATACTATACCGCCCATAATGCCGAAGAAAAAACGATAGGTTCCCATATTGTTGCAAACCAGGATTGTAAGGGGCGTGAAGGACTTACAAACCTAGTCGACAACTGGGGGTGTAGCTACTGAAAGGATAAGGGATCATATGGTAGAGATAAACAGGTAAAAGTTTAGGGACATGATTAGGGTTAATTTAAAGTGATGGGTTCTCCATAACATTGACAAATATATTTTAAGGATTGGGGAAGTGAAAAACAAAGCCGTCCTTTATATTGAAGGGATAAAGGGTGCAATCAATACAGACATTGAATAAATTAATACACGGTATATAAATATTTTCTTTTATGTAGATTAGCGCAGAGTCCTGAACAAGAGGTGGCTGGTTCATTTTGATGAGTTAAGTTTTGTAGAAATATTAACGAGTTCTATGGTGAGACTAGAGCAGCAGCAGTGTCAACATCCAACCTTTCAACTAACCAACGAACTGTCTGACTAACTGATGACTGACTAACTCTACCTTTTGGCTGTAACCGTCTAAATAGAACTGATTTTCAAAATGTCTGCTATCATACGACTCAGCGGTTCCTCACACAGAGTTTACATCCTATGGTGCAATCTTGTCCAACCCAGGAATGACTCTTCTTAATTTTTCTGCCGATTTAACAGAACTCATATGAGCTGGCAGGACAACACCACTGCTTACTCTGATCACTGAGTCTTCCAACCTGTCCCAACTTGTTCATTCCTGCTAAAGCCTAGATCTTACCACGAAATGAAATGTGAACATCCAATAATTAAAATATTCCCCAAATCTTGTTCAGACCTTATACGCAACAATATGTCGGACTAAGATTTGCATGGTGCTATACCCATGAAACGATGTACAGTTTCTGTTCTAAATCATCAGCATTAGGATTAGGTCTTAACATGTTTAACATTGACGTTTAATTAATAATTTCCTAGGATAAATATCCCTGCAAGTATTACCAAAGCTGATATCCATAAGCCCATTGCATTGGAGTGTTTTTATTTTCATTATGAATAGATAACCATAATAAAAGTGTAGCTAAAGAGGAAGGAGATTTGTTTATGGAAAGCGAACATTACTATTTATTTTAAAACTGTTCTGTGTAGTTTATTCTTGCTCTAAGTTGTATTAGTATTTTCATGCGAGTTTTATCTCCCCAAAAGCTGTAAAGCTGAGCAGTTCGTACCACAGCTAGTACCACACTTAAAGAAGTTCTATAGTGGCAGTAATATGTATGGTTCTCCCTGTTTACCACGCAACAAGCTCAATCCCCACGAAAATTATGGAAGTTAACGGAAGAATTGAAGTGTCGTTTACATTAAAACTGCTTTTCGATACCTATATTGTAGCTGTTTATCTATGTAAATGCTTACTAATGCAGGTGCTTTTACAGTCTTTCTTACTGAAGCCAATTTCAGAATATG